>NW_006498085.1:1879138-1943631 GCF_000471905.2 Amborella trichopoda | reverse complement strand
ATAAATATTATTAAAATATTATATATTAAATATTACTCATGTTCACATGGAACTAGACCCGAATAGTGTTCGGGTCCAATATTTGGACCCGGACCCGACCTGCCAAGTCACCCATACCAGGACCCAGGTCAGGTCCGGGTCCATTGCAACCCCTAATCACACACTGCTAATTAATTTGCCTACCTCCTATGCTTTGTCCTCAGATACCCTTCTATTCCTTTTCTCCATATTTCCCACACCACAACATATTTTATTATGATCCACAATGATCTTGTTACTTGGTTGCACCCAAGGCCTCCCCTGAGTGAATATACATTCTGCTTTTCAAGGTAAAGCCTTTGAATATCCATTTCATGTAGCACCCACTCCCACAGTCTTCTCCCATATACACAGTTTAAAAAATATGTTCCTTAATTTCTCCATCCCATTGTCCTTGCACAGCAAAGTATACACAGATTTGATTGAGAACTTCCCATCAATTTTGGCCCTTTTTAATAGAAATTAAATCCAAAATACGAAATGTATATTACAAGAAGAATTCTTTACTTTTAATTGTATCGGAAGGTGTACTTATAGAGTCAAAATCACCCAATGGGATCAAATATGAAAAAATTACCTGCTATAAATGCATTTTTTCTTGAGTATGTTAATAAATGGAAATTGACACCACTATTATATCAATTATAACTGTATTTCTAAATAGAAAAATTTACCAAAATATCCATGAGATATGCACTACTCAATGTCTTACTCATTTGCAGCTAATAGCTCATCTATAGCGAGTATTTTGATAAATTTTCCTTTTAAATAACATACATCAATTAATATATTCTATTTTATTTTATTTTATTTTTGTTTCAATCATAGGCAGCTATCGCATCATATCGAATATGTCACATTGGTCCAAACCATTATGCCAGTATTTTGAACCTTGGTTGAAAGGAACAGATCCAAACCAAAGGAAATCGGTGGAAGACTGATCACATTCTTCATTGGAACTGAAAATCAGTCTGATTTAAAGGGACTGAAGAACCAGTCAATATCCATCAAATCGGGCTAGAGAATCCTTTACCCATATCGGTCCCAATTAATTGGCCGATTCACCCCACCAATCAGAGTTTTCAAATGCTGGCTGAGAGATCATCTCATGGTGATGAGTTCATACCAGTGTCATTATACTAAGCCAAAGTCAAATCAAACATGGATTAGTCAAATACTTAGAAGTACATGTGTACGCGTAAATGGCCTTTTTTTTTTTTGTATGACAATGAATAAAATAAAAAAAAGCCCAAAGTCTAAACCAAATGAAAACGTAACCCCAAGAAAAATCTTTTGCATAAATAAATAAGCTAAATGATTTTGTGCTCCCATATGATCAAATTGTCAATTTGCTCTCTCAGGCAAACCAACCTAGGGGCATTTTAGGACCTGAAATTTTCGGGATGTATACTCCGCAACCAAAAGACCATCTCTAAAAAAGAAAGAATCAAATGCAAACTCCAAGGATCATATTTGGTACAAGAAGATCACAATCATTTTTAGCCATTGGATAGAAAATCTAGTAGATGAAAGTGTGTCACAACATTCAAGAAATTTTGTTCTTAGCTTTGTGTATAGACAATAACATATTCTCAACCACCCAATTTCAAATCTAAAGGCCAATGATGATTGTGACATCCATGTATCAAAAATAAACGGTCTCATTGTATATATTTCATCAACTTTATGGACAACAAAATCTAAGTGTTAAAGAGCCCAAAATCCCCCCTTTTTTTTTTTTTTTAAGATAATCGTTTGATGAATTTTAGATGGATCCCAAAAATCAAATCCAAAAAATCTTGTCATGTACACTTTTTACATGAGGAGGCAAATGGACAGTTTGCTCCACAGGGAGCATAGAATAGGCACTCAATAATTTAAAGAGGCAAGTTACAAATAAATTTTATGAGAATTGTAAGATGCATCAACCACATACTCATTCAAATTGATTTTAATTTTAGGGACTCGTAGACTTAACATTGAAATGTCAAAGTTGATTAGAGGAAGAAATAGAAGATGAATATAAGAAGGAATGTAAACAACGAATATTATTTAAGCCGTTAGAGAGAGAGAAAAAAAGAAAAGGGTTTGAGAGAGAGAGAGAGAAAAAAAAATTGAAAAGGATTGGAGAGAGAGAAAAAAAAATTGAAAAGGATTGGAGAGAGAGAGGCAATAAAAAAGTATGGTAAAGGTCTGATGTCCTTGGATTTCTTTACGTGAAGCTCAAGGAACTTGTTTAGTTCGTTAGAGAGAGAAAGAAAAGGATTTTAGAGAGGGAAAAAGTTTATATAAGGATGCAAATCCACTTCAAAAATTCATCCGAATAAATAGTTTTAATGTTGAAAAACTTTTTGATTGATCATCTCGACATCGAGTTGTATGACTTTGAAAAATAAAAAGATTTTAAATCTCAAAAATAATGCATTTTACAACATATTATCCACACAATCCATTTTCAAGATTTTCATATGTTTTAACTATTTTTGAAATATAAATTTTTTTAATTAGATATAAAAATAGATTTGGAGATAATCTTAAAAACATTTTACATCGAAGTTATATGCCATGATTAAATTTGAAAGTGTACCTTACCTGTACAAATGCATTTGTATGCCCTTTAAAGAGAGAGGGGGTAATAAAAAAAAGAAAGATTGTTTCATTAGGGTTGAATAGCATTTCTATAATATGATGTCCAAAGGTATAACAAGTTTAAAATATAACTATTATTCTTAATTATCTATTTATTTTTTCATATTCATGAGCTCCATGTTAAATATTATATATTATCTGAAAATTATGATCAAATTATATTTAAAAAATATATTTATTGCCATACCTGCATTTTTGGCCGCATAAAAACCGTGTCCATAAAAAAGAATGGTAAAGGTACCGTGTCCTTGTACTTCTTTGTTTGAGGTTCAAGGAAACAATTTTGTTTTTTTTGGGTAATTCCGGAGAAGACATGCCCAACCCATTTTTCCAAAAGGTGCTGTTTGTATAAAGTGGAGGCTCTAAACAATCAAAGTAAAGTGCACTTTCAAATAGTGTTGAGAAATATAGTTTCAATATTGAAAAGTTTTGTTGAGAAATATGGTTTCAATATTGGAAAGCTTTGTGGTAGACTTAAAATATCTTTTTATTCGTAGTTATAAAATTGAAAGCTTAAAAAATAATGTAGATCAAGCAGATGTATGAAAATTTACGGTCCAAAAATGCATTACAAGATGGACTGTTTCTAAAATTTGAAATCCATTTGTTTCTCATATCCATGTATTTTGAAGTCGAGATGATTAATTTGAGGATATTTGAGCATCAAAACAATCTCTTCTAGTGAAAATTTTTAAGCGCCTTCTAATTTGATTGTTTAGAGCCTCACACTTACATAAACTTTTACATAAACTTTTTATTGTTTCAAATAGTTTTAAGTTTAACTTTTTTTTATAGTGTGGGTAGGGTGCTGTAAGTGGGAATGAAAACCACAACTCCCTTACAATTCTTACCCATCTAATATTATTGAATTGTAGAAGTTTAGGATAATAAGTAATATATCATTCCGTTTCCATAGTTAAACAAATAAGTGTGTGTACTCGCCCTGGAGCTAAATGTACACTTACTCTTTCGGCCCACAGACCTACTCAAGAAAATCTTTTAATCGAAAATTTGAGATCCACTTTAAAAACAGGGTGTGGTTTCTATAAGGTTGCAACCTTAAACAATCCAATTAAGGCGTATAATTTTGGTATAAAAAATTATTAAGATTATTTGAAAATCTATTTTCATATCCAATTATAAAATTTTAAACTAAAAAAATGGTTAAAGTCAAGTAGATAATGTGTTGCAAGATACATTATTTTTAGGACTCAAAGTCTTCTTCTTCTTTTTTCATATCCATACATCTCGATGTCGAGATTATCAGTTGGAATGTTTTTCAACCTTAAAATAACATTTTTCGATAGATTTTTGAAATGAATCTGTAACTCTACATTTTAAGGCTGCAGCCATATATAAACTTTTTCTTTAAAAAAATTATAGAAGTATTTTTGAAATAAAAAAGTAAAGAAATCGACATTGATTTCCTCAGGCATTTCAAAATAAAGGGAAGATATGAGAGTTCTAAACACCTACATCTGATTGTCCAAAAATCAATCATTCTCAATCTGATCTTAATATTTCTTTTTCCTTAAGGCAGATTAGGGTTGGCAAAGGGCCAGCCTAGGCCAGGCTACTTGGCCCTAGCCCAGCCCTAGTCCCCATCAAGCCAGCCCAGCCCGAGCCAGGCCAAGTGGAATCAAAGACAAATAAAGGAAAAAAATAAAATCAAGATAGAAGGGCCATTTGGGCCAAACCGGGCCAACCCTGTCATGTCCCCAACTCAAGACCAGCCTAGCCCAACCATGGGGCCATTACAGACCGGTTCTCAGGCTTTTTTGTGGTCCAGACCCTATTTGGGGTCAGTCCTGGCCACTTAGTCCAACTCTATTGGTAGCAAGATTGAGGAGGTCATATGCTGAAAATTTTTCGAAGTCCTAAAAACACTCCATTAAACATTTTACGGTATAGTATGCTCCCTAGGGAGCGTATAATCTCTTGGGCTTAAAGAAAGTAAAATGATCTCCATATCAAATAAAAATGACAAGGGGGCCGTGACATGAGACAATTGTATGCACTTAAAACCGGATTCAATAATCAATAATTATTCAAGGACACGGTTTCTATGAGTCCATGCACTCACACGTTGAAACGGGAGCCCCTTAATAATTTATTTTTAAAATGGAATTTGATCCTAATATTTAAGAAATATATAATGTTTAATATGGAGATTATTAATCTATAAAAATAAATAAAATTTAAAAACTAGAAATGGTATTTTTTTTAATAAAATATTTGAACTGTTATTTTATTTTATTTTTTCTTTGGAAGACTATTATTTACAAGACCCAGATTTGGTGGACGGTGCAGATCTTCAAGCCCTCATAGTAATAATAGGTGCGGGCTTGAACGCACCAAACAATTTTCTATTATCCAAAGCATGAAACTTGAAAGCTTAAACCGATGGAAATTTTAGTAAATTTTTTCACCATAGGGATTAGGTTTCCTCTTTGATAATTTATTCCATTGGTGTTTACAGTAGCTTCTCATGGTCTCATCTTTTTGTTGTTTGTGCGACTTGACCCACATGAAGTTTCTACGCACTCTATTTCTAATGATTTCTACTCACTAAACTATTCAACTTTGAAAAGCCAATGTCCCTTTCAGTTTTTTGTTAACATTTTTATGCTAAGAGTTGATTGCAATCTCCTTGAAAAGTCTTCCTTTCAATTTTTTACTTTGTCTAAACAGTAACCTCATGTTTACATGCTCCCGCGGGTACATATGTTGCCTAGAGCCTATTTAGGAGTATTTTAAATCCCTAAATTTTTGGGGCTGACCAACTTTGAAAAAAAATTTATACCAATAGTTCAAAACCCCGATTGGTGGAGTGGATTGCTCATCCATAGATCCATGTCATAATGTTGGATCGACGATTTTCTGAATTAGTCTGAAACGATAATCCAGAAAAATGTTAAAAAAGAGAATGAAATCGAATACAAATTTAATTAGGGGTTTATAGGGTGGGTCACATAGTGAACCTAAAAAAACATCACATAAGCTAAAATAAGGAAACAATATATATAAGAGGGGTTTTAGGGGAGAACCAGGTTGAGACCTATATAATCTTAGAACCAGTTCGGTCCTGATTGATTATCATCCGCATCGAAAATTGAAAAATTTTAAAACACTAATTCATATATATTTTATACGTGCTTGAAAAATATAATGTCATAAAAATGAAGAGAGATTGAACAAATTTTGGACAGCCAAATCTAAGTATTTAGAAACTTAGAATCTACTTTCTTTTATAATAATCCCATGTGCTTCTGAAATAGATTCTGCAATGTTAGATATATAAAATATTGCTAAGTTCTTTTAGCTTATGGACTAAGTGTGATCTCGCAAGAGCATGCTTAATTTATTTGAGTATACGATTTTTGAACTTAGCCTCTTGCATATTAGTAAGCTCATTCAAACCCTTTTATTATCCCTCTCTATTTTTCTAGTATCTCTCTTTTTTGGATTATTGTGTTCTCTTTAACAAAAAAAAAAAAAAAGAAAAGAAAAGAAAAGGAAGCTCTTCAAACATGCTTTCCCCAAGTTAAGGATGGCAATGGGCCTGGTGGCCCAGCCCAACTCTAAAAATATAGGGTCAGGCCAAGGCCTTGGCCCAACTCTCATTTTTCTTTGTTTTTCTTTTTAGTTTTTTTAAAAAAATTTTAGCCCAGTCCTGCCCTAATAAGCTAGGGATGGGCCAAAGCCAAGGCCTTTTTAGTGCAGCCCCTAGCTTGGCCCAACATAGGACCGGCCCATTGCCAACCCTACCCAAAATTGAAAATTGGAGGCGGTATTGAATGTAAGAAACCGTGACTTGTGATTTGTGAAAATCAAAATCCAAGGTAATAAAGAGTACTGATTTGTAGGAAAAGAACGTGCATATTAATGAATGGAAATTGTTTCATACAGGTTGGACTGCATTTTGGTCCCGAGGTATAAAGCATCATCTTAAAGATGGATACAAATATATAGTCCATCTAAAAACAATTGAAACTAACGATCCAAATGTTTTCTTCATAAAATCATTATTTTTATTTTTTAAATTTTTATTTATTTATTTGTATTCATGATCTCCATGTTAGAGATTACATGTCTTTAAAAATTGGATCCGAAAACCCATCTCAAAAATAAATTTTTAAGAGTGACACATTGCTACATGGACTCATAGAAAAAAAGTCCTTATTGAATAGAATAGATTTCAAAACTTGGTTCGGTTAGAGTTATAGTCTTAGAGGGAAAAGTTGGGTACTTGGGCTAAATCATCAGTGGTTTAGAGAGAGAGAGAAAGAGAGAGATTTCCATTGTTTTTTAGAGAGAGAGAGATGATTCATGGTAAATTCCCATATTTTCATTGATGAGAGAGAGATGTATTTTCTTCCATTTGTTATTTGAGGTTGTCTTGATCAATGGGAAGTTGCCATCGAGGTTTTTAAACTCGGCTCTGGCCTTGGACCCACCTTAGCCCAACAAGCCAAGTAACTCTGCCGAGTCTAAGTCGACTTGGATGAGTAGGACATAAAATAAAAAACTAAAAAATTTAAAATAATGAAGATCTCTTAAAAATAATTAAAAATCTGATAAATTAAAATAAGTAATAGAATTTATTAGAAGTCCACAAAAGTCTAACAATGTACATAAAAGAATGCCTATTAAAAAAATTTAATTTATATCTTAAAATATCCAAAAAATAAAAAATGGAGTATGCTGATAGAAAATATCCAATAAAAATCACATATATAATACAAAATGTATTCCTAGATCATTTAATTAGTTTTTTAATAAAAAATAGGTGTTTTTAACCATAAATAGGGCCGAGTTACTCATATGAGTCCCAATAAAAGAAAATGGTTGGAATTTCATTGTCGGTTTTGAAAATTGACTTTAGAGCCATTATGGTGATTTTCATTGCCGAAAGTGCTTTTCGAGAAGTTGAGGTGAGGCTTTATTTTGTTTTCATGAAACCTACGCCTTATAGAAACCTCATCCCCCAATAAATTAATAGCAAAAAAATTGAAATCTAAAATTACAAATTAATTCATATTGGATATGGGCCTTACTTTCTATCCTTGCCAAAATTTTCCAAACTAATTTTGCGAAATTTCGTATAGATCGCCTGACATCAACGGACGCGGAACGCACCACTCAAACCCCCTAGTTTTGAAAATTTCAGAGAGTTTCGGCTAAGTTTCGGTTTTGGGCCCTTCAGGAACAACGACATTGAATGGATTTTGTTCTCTTAAGATGTTTTATTGATGAGAAAAAATCAATAAAATGATTAAATCACGTAAAAATAAATTGATTTATGAACAAATTAATGGATGCATTTTATATAAGGCCTAGGCGTGATGAATAAAGTCTTATTTCAAAACTTAGTCGAAAAATGTAGTTTTGATGTAGAAATCCCTACAACAATTCAAAGATTTATTTTTTTAAATTTGAATTTCAAAAAATAATACAGATATTGTGGATATATTGACATTAAAAAATGGATGGTGTAGATAAGATATTAAAAAAATTATTTTTACAATTTAAAATTCTTGTTTTTTCTCACAAGCATGATAATCAATGTCGAGATGATTAATTTAGGGTTTTCTGACTCTAGAGCTGTAAGTTTTTGTGGAACTTAGGATACTACTTTTCCTTCTTTTTCATAAGGCCTAATCCTTATTTTAATATGTTCCTAAAGTAATTTGCCCTTAAGGCTTAGTAGAATTGATTAGATTTAGAGTACCAATAAATCATTTTTTGTACTTGGTGACACTTCTCAAGCCATCAATTTGGACATGCAATAGCAATGAATAATTGTGACTTTCTTGAGTGAAAGGTAAATGGTCCTCTAAGATACAAACTCTCAAAACATAATGAGGTCATCAAATAAATTATTTACCAAAATTTATTTATTTATACAAAAATAGTAAAAAGCAACTAGGGTGTTCAGATAAATTAATTTAAATATTACCTCACTTAAGTGGTGGAACTACTTTATTAGAATGCCTTTATTTTGGATTTTAGTTGTTATGAAAATTTTGAGTACTTCAAAATTTTCATAAAGAATCTCTTGTTCTTGAGGATTTTTAGTTCCAAATTTAGAATTCAGGATTGGGGTACAATGATATTCTAGTCTATCTTGTGTTATTCAAAATACTTAAACAATTGTATTTTGATATTTTTATCAAAAAAGATTGCATGTTATGAGACCATTTATCTGTGTGATAAAATAATTGTTATAGGCACTAGCATACCTTTCCTTATCAAAATAATTAAATAAGGTTATGAAATAAAAGTAGATTCATGTTAGCCGAGTATGCATAGCGCATACTTAATACAACACTTATTAGGATGAGCAAGTTAATTAAAGTAAAAAGCTAAAAAGAAAAAGATATTGACCAAAAAAGACATGAAATAGCCACGAAAAATATAAAGACTTGTAGCTTCACTGAAGATATAGCTTTGATAGAGTAGAATGTCGGACAAAGATTTGTAGCGGATCCAAATAGTTTGAAAAAAAAAGCAATGATGTTGATTAAATTAATTTTATTCACTTAACTACTCTATAAAGAATTCATTTAACAAAAATTCATTTATTTGCCCATGTTTTAAAATTTTTTAATTTGGAGGTCGTTGGACAATATTTATCTATTTTATTGGCGCAATTCAACATAGGAATTTAAGCCGAAATTTCACACACCTGTCTGAACGTGATTTGTCAATTTCTGAATGTCCATTGCCCGCCATCTCCAGTGGCCACCATCTATAAATACTTCTCTCTCTCTCTCTCTCTCTTCAAATGAATTTCCCTCTCTTCTCAGAGAGAAATCTTTAGAGAGAGAGAGAGAGGGGAGAATTTGTTTCAGAGGAATTTCCATCTAGGGATTAAGACATTTTTAGAGAGAGAGAGATTGAATTTCTCCATTTTCATTGGAGATCAAGAAGCCGAGAGAGAGAGAGAGACTATCTGTTATCGAGCACTAAGTAAGAAGTCTGGAGCGAGAGAGAGAATTTGAATTTGTTTGATTCCTCATAGAGATTAATAAATCTAGAGAGAGACGAGAAGAATAGATACAAATTTGTAACTGAACTTCTCTTTCTTCTCAGGCAGTGAAATCTAGAGATAGAGAGAGTGGAGCAAGCAATCACAGATTTAACTTCTCTCTCTTCTGACGATCATTTTCAGAGGAGAGAGGAAAGAGAAGAAATAAGGGGAAATTTGTGACTGAAATTCTCTCCCTTCTCCGGAAATAAGATTTCAGATAGAGAGAGTCCAGCTCTCTCCCTGACCAATGGAGAGTCAAGAAACAGGAGAAAGCCTAATTAAAGGTATCCCCCTCTTTCTCCAGCAATTCAGAGCTCTTCTCAAGAAGAACTTCCTCCTTTCATGGCGCCACAAGCTCGCAACCTTTCTTCAACTCTCTTCCTCTCTCTACTTCCTCTTCCTCATCTTCTGTATACAAAAGGCCATTGAAGCTCGCTTCGCTCATACCACCTACTTCGAAAATGTTATGGATCCAAAACCCCTAACTGCACCTGCAATTCCTCCATGTGAGGATAAATTCTTCACAAAGACTCCATGCTTTGATTTTTTATGGAGCGGGAATTCGAGCACGAGAGTTCGTTCAATTGTTCAAAATATTATGGCTAACAATCCAGGAAGGCCAATTTCATCTGAAAAGGTAAGTTTTTTCATTGGTTTAGTTCTTGTATCTGTGAAGTTTCAGCTAAATTTGGTGGGTGCAACATTAAATAATTCTGAGAGGTTGATTTCATTTCCAAATGTGCATTTTTCCTTGTTTTTAAAATTTCAATTAATTTAATTTAAAAACATCAGTTATATTCGATGTGCATACAGGAAATGAGTTGTTTTGCTCTAATATCACCGATAAAGATGATGAACATTGGACCAAATTTTGGCAGTTTAAACGATTTTTGGCCTATTTTTGGAGGGATTTCTTGCAATTTCCATCAATTTCTGCAAACTTTGGAGCTAATTTGGTCAAAAAATCTTCAAACTTGGAATAATGTCATGTGGGATTTTCATCAACCTCTACTAACTTTAACACGAATTGAACCAAAAATTTATATAATTATTTATTTTCTTATATTTTTCTGTGAAATTCATGTTCAATTGGGAACCCAAAATTTGCATTTTCTTCATAATCTGAAATATCAAGTCTTAATATTTATTTCTTTCCATATGTTTATGCTCTTTTTCCCGCTTATTATTTATTATTGCATGCTTTTGTTGGTTGGAATTCTTTCTTGCTGGTGGATATTGGTAGATTAATGTTCTGATTCATGTTTTACTGGATATTTGATTATTGATGGAACTACTAATTTCTGAATTATGCTGGAATTGCAATATTCTTTTTATGTTTTTCTGTTAAGGGCAGAAACCTAAAATAATTGCCTGGCTTTTTAGAGGTTTCTTTTGGGGAAAACCAGAGAACATTGAGTACTAATATGCCCGGTCTCATAAATTTAATTTGGTGGAATCTCACATAAAACACAAGCAAAAATTGAACATAAAAAAACCATGGAGGCATATGTGTGTTCTCATAGATTCATAATTTCATCTCATGTAAAGTGGAGCAATATGGCAAAGTAGCTGATTTCAAAGGCATTGTTGGGTATATTACGGATCCCCAGAGTCTGATAGTCCGTGTTTTTTAGAAAAATATTAACTGTTAAATATACTAAACTGGTTTTACTGTTATATATATGCTGTGTATTTCCATTTTTTATTTTTTTTGCCATGTAACTCAATTGGCTTTCACTGTTATTTGTTTTTATATTTCAATTTTTATATTTTTTGTTTTGATCTCAAGGATGCTTTTTTGGGAGTTCCTTTTCTGTTTTTTTTCCCCATCTTTTTCTTGGACACACAAGCTAAATATTTATCTTTGATGTCTATGGAATTCTCAGGTAATGTCATTTGGAGTGCCAGCTGAAGTTGATTCTTGGCTTGAGAATAATCCGATGAGGTGCCCTGGAGCCTTACATTTTATTGAGAGAAATTCCACTGTCATAAGCTATGGACTCCAAACCAATTCAACTGCTGTATCTAAGAGAGGGAATTTTGAAGATCCCACTTTGAAGTTTCAAATCCCACTTCAGATTGCAGCTGAGCGTGAGATTGCTAGATCTCTTATTGGAGGTAATGCTTTGATTTTAATTTTGCATTGTATGAACTTGTATGAGAATGACATTATTTTGGAAATTTTAATTTTTCATAATTTAGATCTCTTAGACTTTTGATAACCTACACTTTCATCGCCTACTTTTGTTAGAAATAATGGGAAAAACCTAATGGTTGTCATCTATTTATTGTTTTTACAGCATTCAACAGATTTGAAAATCATTTGAACTTAAATACAATAAAATATAATAGTAAGTAGGATGGAATATAATTGAAATTCCAAAAACTTGGAAATTTCACTATCCTAGAAATCTGAAAAGAAAAAAGAACCCATGAAGTTTTTTGTGATCATGTAACATTAACTTGGCAATAGCTATCACCATATATTTTTCTTGATTTGTCTGCCTGGAAAAATGTCGCCATGCATTTTTGAAATTATATAAACCTATATTAACCTATATTATTTAGGGTGCTGTTTGTATAGAACCTAGACTCTAAACAATCAAATTAGAGCCTACCTTCAAATAGTGTCAAGAAATGTGGTTTCAATATTGGAAATCTTTGTGATAGCCTTAAAATTATAAAGTTTATTTATAAAGTTTAAAGCCTAAAAATAGTGTAGATCAACAGATCTATGAAAACTTGAAAATCTTAAAATTAACGGTCCAAAAATGCATTACCAAATACACTATTTTCAAAACTTGAAATCCATTTTTTTCTCATGTCCATGCATCTTGATGTCGAGATGATCAATTTGATGATATTTAGGCATCAAAACAACCTCTTCTAGTGAATTTTTTGAGATAGGCTCAAATTTGATTATTTAGAGCCTTGGCTCTTTATTATTTATTACCTGGGTTTGCTTGTGCATATATAGCAGTTGGGAGCATCTACGTTGCATGGTTAAAACCGTGAGTAATTTCATACCCCCATTATTTTGTGATATGATCCTATTTAATCTGCCCAAGCATCCATATGAATTGTGTCTAGGAGTAGCCTTTCTAGATTGGTGTTTCGAATCCGGTCAATATATCAAGGATGCCACTCATGTAAAAGCACATACATCATGCATAGATGCATCTTATACTGATAATGGGATTCTTGGGAAGCAACTTTTATTAATGATTGAGCTCAAGAAACATTTCATCACCCAACTAATCTTACGTGATGAGAACCATACTTGTGGATCTGTCTTTTTTTATCCACTGAGGATAGTCATAATATATTTCAAGTTTTTGGGGTAAAGTGTTTTACGGCGTTTTGGTCACTTTGGCCTTGTCTAGTTAGGACATGCCCATGTGTCCATTGTGTGGTTTGCAATGACAGTTTCTGGAAACATTAACTGACTTCTACATCAATAAGAAGTAACCATTTCCTGCTTACATAAATCCTCTTTCTCCACTTGTGCAGTTTCAAATTTCAACTGGATTGTTTCACTAAGGGAATTTGCGCACCCTGCCATAGAAACTTTCTCTGCTGTTGCATCTACTGGACCAGTATTTTTCCTTGCAGTTGCAATGTTTGGTTTCGTGTTTCAAGTCAGTTCTTTGGTTTCTGAAAAGGAGCTTAAGCTACGCCAGGTATCAATTACTTGGTTGTTTTTTTTTTTGGGGTGGGGCGGGGCGGTGTGGGGTAGGGAAATGGTATCCTAGGTATTAATTCCTCAGCAGTTTCCTGTTTTTGTTTGACCTTTGTACATTGTATCTTTAGTGTAATGGTAGTATATTTTTAATCTGTTGCTTGTGTCATTTGAAAGATGTACACCTGGGAGCCTACTTAGTGACTTGTTGCATATTTGCAGGCAATGTCTATCATGGGTATCTATGAATCGGCCTATTGGTTATCTTGGCTCATTTGGGAGACTATTCTGACACTTATCTCAGCACTTTTCTCAGTGCTTTTTGGCATGATTTTTCAGTTTGACTTCTTCCTCCACAATGGTTTTATAGTAGTATTCCTCGTATTCCTACTGTTTCAGTTCAATATGGTAAGAATTTGTTTAGTTTTCTATGTTACTCCTTATATTTTTAGTACAATCATGTCTTACATAGAAGTCAATGCACTAGGATTATATATCAAACAATAGGATGATTTGGTTCTTGCTAATTGCTTATTTCCATCTTTCCATTGATTAAAATAACTAAATATTTTATTTTTTTAATGATCTATGCAGATTGGTTTTGCCTTCATGTTATCTACTTTTATCAGCAAGTCATCATCTGCTACAACTGTTGGTTTTTCAGTCTTCATTATTGGCTTCTTAACTCAGGTATGGGCTTGAGAATATAGTTACCTGAATTTAGAAACATTTTGATCCTATCCGACATTCAGTGGGTGCTTCACTGGTGCTAGAAGTTACGGCATTTGAGAAGTAACATTTGTTCATGCAGCTTGTCACACAATTTGGATTCCCTTATGGAGGTGATTACTCAGGAACATATCGGGTGATCTGGTCTCTATTTCCTCCCAATCTTCTAGCTCAAGCCCTTCAACTCCTTGGATCTGCAACTGCCACCTCTGAAGACCCGGGCATTAGCTTGGGGGATATCTCTAAGTGCCCAGAGGCTGATTCCAGTTGCGGGTTAACCATTGTATGTTTAGTAGTTTAAACTTCTACTCTTTCATGATTTATATTTCATTCTGCTTCTGATATTCCCTGAGGAGCAATAAGTGATATTCCAATAACCCATTTAAATGGAATAGCCAGTAACGAGATCTATGGAAATCATAACTGTGGGAGCTTGCCCTATTCTCAATGTTTAGTTCTAAACTGAGATTTGTCTGTTTGTTACAGGATGGCATATATAGGTGGCTTGTGTCGACTTTCTTCTTGTGGATGTTTCTGGCCATCTATTTTGACAATGTCATCCCAAATTCCTATGGTGTTAGAAAATCATGTTTTTACTTCCTGCACCCTTCATACTGGACTGGCAGAGGCGGGAGCAATGTTGAAGGTAACATGCTTAAAATCTACAAAGACATACTTACTGTTCAAAAATATGTGGAGACACTTGGAACACCACAAAGATCTTGCTGGTGGTCCAAGAATTTGAAAAATCAAGTTAATACTCGAACCTGTCAAATTTATGAAAGGGTGCCGTTTTATCCCATTTTGGTCTTTAAAACACTGGATGAATAAGCACGAAAAGGTAGAATAACTGATGTCTAATGATCATTTTAAAAAATTTGACAGGTCTAAGTATTTTCTTGATATTTCAAGTTTCTGGATGACCTTCATGACCTATGCACATCTTCCATCTACTGTGCTTATATTTTCCCCAATTTCTTATTGCTGCTTGGAATTTTGTAATCACTATGGTTGATTTTGCTTCTCTTTGCTTTTAGGTGGTGGCCCTTGTAGTTGCACAAGTTCAATTCCACCATTAACCGATGAAGGACCAGACGATGAAGATGTTCTTGCAGAAGAAAGCCTTGTTAAACAACAAGTTTTTGATGGTAATCTTGATCCAAATGCAGCTGTTCATATTCATGGTCTACTAAAATCGTATCCTGGTACAACAAAGTTGGTTGGGTGCTGCAAGTGCGAGAGGTCATCACCTTACCATGCTGTGAAGGTGTGTTTTCTCTAAACTTATTATTATGAATGTGAAATTATACTATAATCCTATAGACTGGAAAACTTGTATTTGTTATGGCAAACTTAGTGAAGAACTGAGAGGTATGCATTGCTGTATTGCATTATGTTGATTTCCACCTTTTCTTTTATATACTATCATCAGGGAATATGGTTGAACTTTGCCAAAGACCAACTATTTTGCCTTCTTGGACCCAATGGAGCAGGGAAAACCACCACTATCAACTGTTTGACGGGCATTACACCTGTGACTGGTGGCGATGGTAATAGAGTTCTTCTTCATAATTGTCTTGCATCAGAGAGCTTCAACTTTTTGCTCGTAACTTTGTATATAATGGCATGTTTTGTTAAAATCATATGTGTGTTTGGTTCTAGCCTATCATTGAAGGGTAGTTAAGTGCCATTTCCATGTTGAGCACTTTGAAAACATAAATAAAATCACAGGAAACTGGGGCCTTTATACTCTTCTAGGCATCATGGTTTTTTGTTGCATATTGGTATTTATGAATTAGGGAGAGTTGATGATGATTTAGAATCGAATGATATTGCTGATAACCATGTTATCTCCTAGAGATGCTCTATGTAATTCAGAATCACAATGGACTTTCTAGAGTAATTATGTCAAGTATTAACTTCTGCATGGGTTTTCAGTCACTGTCACCGGTTGTCTCAATACTTCCCTTAAAAGTTTCCTAATTTTTAGTCTTTTTCTAGCAGGGTACATTCTACATGGTAGAACTAACATACAGGGGTAGAGTTACAAGCCCTTGAAAATGCCTAATATATTGTTATTTTAACAGCACTAATCTATGGATATTCCATCCGAAGCTTTGTCGGGATGTCTTGCATTCGGAGAATGATAGGAGTGTGTCCTCAGGTAAAATAATATGCAATCTTTTATTTCCCAATTTCTGGTTTTGACTCTACTAGTGAATGCCCTTTCACAAAATGAATGCCTTCGTATATTTTGTGCTTTATGCAGTTTGATATTCTATGGGACTCCTTATCAGCAAAGGAACACCTGCATCTCTTTGCTAGCATTAAAGGCTTACCTCCTGCTTCAATTAAAGAGGTATATTCTTGATGGTCTAAAACTGGTTCATTGTTTCTTTTTTCTTTCAACTTCTTAATGGTCGTGTTCTTGATAAAGCATACCAACTGGCAATGCAGGTTGCTCATAAGTTATTATCAGATGTAAAACTCATAGGTTCTGCCACAATGAGAGTTGGGAGCTATAGCGGGGGGATGAAACGCCGACTCAGTGTTGCGATAGCCCTTATAGGTGATCCAAAACTGGTCATCTTAGATGAACCGGTACGTAGTTGCTGTAATTCAAGCATTGCTCTTGTTCACTGATGATTTCATTTGGTTTTCTTTATGCTCTCAGTTATGGTCTTACTTTATTGCAAGTAATGTTCTAAGAACATGGACCATAGCTAATGACTTGATGTAAACTTCAAGACTTGTCAACCTTTTAACTTTCATTTAATACTTTGTTTTTTCAGTGTTATTATTTCTCAACTTCTGTCTGACATCTGATTTTCCAGCAACTCTAAGATTACAAGCACCAAGCAGTGAATTTATAACTTATCACTCCATTTTATTGCAGTTTGCTATGGAATACATCCCATTGTTTTGGTACGAGTGTTAAATAGGATATGTGTGTGTTGCTTGTGGCTTTTGTTATTTCTAAGTGTGATATTGATGACCTGAGAACCATGTGTGTGTGTATATAGAGAGTTGGAGATGCTAATATTCCTTTAGAATAATTTAATCTTATAGATTATGCAAGAATGGGTTTGTGATATCTATGAATGCTGCCTCAAGATTCCTACTCTTCTGTTGGGACTTTTGTCTTATTGATGAGCCCTAAACTGAAATGGGTTTTACAGTACATGGAAAGTTTGCTTGATTAGAAAATAACTACAAGTTAGATTTAGAGTTTATGAACAAACTAAAACATAGGTTTTAGAGTATTAATCAATTTTGGCAGAGATAGCAGTCATGATGGCTAAGATAAATGTGATCTATTAAACCTGTTTCACTAGAACTTTGCAAAACTTTGCAAAATTTGTATTTCATTGTGTATGACTTTGGTCCAATGATCATGAACTCCACTACTTCTCTAACTTGGTGAAGAATTCTTTCAGACCACAGGAATGGACCCAATCACCCGAAGGCATGTTTGGGACATCATTGAGGATGCCAAAAGAGGGAGAGCCATTGTGTTGACGACTCATTCAATGGAGGAAGCTGACATTTTAGGCGACCGTATAGCTATCATGGCAAGAGGCAAGCTTCGTTGCATTGGAACCTCAATCAGGCTGAAGTCACGCTTTGGAACAGGTTATATCGCTAGTGTGAGTTTCTACGAAGGAAGCCCAAGGCAAACTCCAAACAACAATGAGTCCGATATTTTAAACATGCGGCAGCGTGTGCTTGTAAAGGAGTTCTTCAAAGATGTAAGCTCTTACATGCATATATATGTATATTTTAGCATAAATGTACACTACCATTCATACATGCATGCATCTATGCACACAATCATATATATACATCTTGATATGTCTAATTTAATGCATGCCAATTAAAATTTTGTTGGTTTTTTTCCATCATTAATCATTCTCATGGATTTTTCACTCCTTGTGAAATTATGACACCATATGACCCTGTAATATATATAGGCCCCTTCGTATTTTATGTGGTTGGTATTCATTGGAGAATTTAAATCATTTGACTCCCATTAAAGAACTCATGTTATAGTTTTATTCACCGCTACTCATTTTCAGAGCTCTCATTTGTTTGTTCACATGGGCATATTTGATACTGTGTTTTGCATTCTCTTTGTTTGAGAGATGACCCATTGATGACTTTTAACTTGGGTTTGGAATTTGCAGCGCTTGGATGTGCTACCAAAAGAAGAGAACAAGTCATACTTGACATTTGTCATTCCTCATAAAAAAGAAGAGCTATTGACTGTAATTACTCTTTGCTCAAATGCTATGGTTTCAAGTTCCTTCACTTCCTTCGATTTTATCTCAATTAGCCAGTTATTGTATTACTGGTTTCTTTTTCTTTCTTTCTTTTTGATTGGGTTTTATTAACTTGTAGGGTTTCTTTGCTGAACTTCAAGATAGAGAGAGGGAGTTTGGGATTTCGGACATTCATCTGGGTCTCACAACCCTTGAGGAAGTGTTTTTGAACATTGCAAAGAAAGCAGAGTTGGAATATGCCACCAGTGAAAGGCACTTTGCAACGCTAACTTTACCCTCTAGACCTTCCATTCAGGTGAGAGCAATTTTCTGCAACTTAGCCCAAATGCTATATTTTGTCGATGGGGCAATAGGAAAACCAACATCTGATGGCCCCATCATTAGCGTTGGCAAAGTATACTTGGAAAAAAAAATAATACTACAGTCCTCATGACCATAGAATATCACCATAGGATATCTATGCTTATGAGGGTGATCACCATCCAATTAGTGGTTTGATGGTAATGAACAGAGGCATCCACAAGAGGTCTTGTGGGACCCAATCTATCTCCATCCACTGTCTGAAAACCGGACAGTGGTGACTGTAGATGCACATACAATGATGACCAAAGAATGATTTTCGACAGTCCTTTATGGGTTCATATAATACGACCCACGACCCATTTGCTCATAATTAACAACATGACCATGAGATTTTTCATCTTCCCATCAATGGTTTGGAGGGGTTGGAAGAGTGTAGGTCCCACCAAGCAGTTCAACAATTAGTTGAATTATATGTCACCACTGTTTCTCTCTCTCTTTATCACCGGCCAACTCATTAGTTACAAGGTGATAAACCAACTGTTGTTCATTGTTGCTATGTTGGCCATATAAATCATGTTATTATGTTATAGTTTTTCCTTGTTCTCCAAAAGCAAAAGCAGCAAGTATTGTACCAAAAATTCCTGACTGGGGCTCAGACTTGCTTGAGTCACTCGGGCACAGGTCCCCGGTCAGGATGATGAAACCTGGAGACCAGGCAAGTCTGCCTAACGAGACAAATTTTATGTACTCTTTTTTCGAGACTCTGCTGAAACATCCTGACTCAGGCTCAGGACCCCTATGAGTCAAAACCAAGCCCGGATTTCTTAACAGTGTTTTGTACTTGCATATTGAAGAGTTCATGATTGTGACTGCAATGAAGATGACATGGTGGTGTGGATATATTGCAGGTACCCACTGGAGCTAGGTTTGTTGGGATCCCCAGCACTGAGTCCACAGATAACCCCAGGGGTGTTATGGTGGAGGTTTTTTGGGAGCAAGATGACACTGGAACACTCTGCATTTCTGGCCATTCTGATGAAATGCCAATTCTATCTGATTATCAAGTCTCGGCGCCCTTAAGAAACGCCTCATCTCGACGATTATCTCTTGGAGCGAGACCGGCTCCGGTAGGGTTCGTTGTCGAAACCGATCGAATGTAGACGAAAATTGGAGGGAGAGTATACAAGAGATCATGGATGTATGGCATATGTACACCATAGGTGTGTCTTACCATTTTTCAAGGCGATGGACTTTCACGAAGATACGGTTAATCTCCGCGGTTCTTTGTTGAGATGGATGGTTGATGCACCTAGGTTGTACCATGTATTAGACCTGTGGTCTATTGTGCTCATCCCTGGCATAGAAAATGCCTTCTTTTATTCCTTGTGTAATTTTGTGAGGTATTTGTTAGGTGTGGTATGGTGTAACTTTGGCCCATACATAGGACAATTCATTATCTTATTGAAAACTAGTGTCAAAGGTAATTTCATTGTATTATATTTCAGATAAATACTAAGCAACATGTATACATTAATAATTTGTGTTTGTTCAAGTGGAAGGTTCAAAGAGGACAAATGGTAGACTAAAAAAAACATGGTTGGAATAGTGAGAAAAGATACGGGACCTATGGCTTCACTAAAAGTATGACCTTTAATAGAGTAGAATAACGAATCATGATTCGTATAGCCGACTCTAATTAATTAGAAAAATATTATGATGATGGTGACGATTCATTAATAATTTGTCATGACTTTTGTTCTTCCAAATGTTTGAAGGAAAAATATTCTAGAGAAAATTATAGAGATTCCCTCACAATCAACTTTCTAGACATCCTATCTCTCGTTACTTTTTGTATGACACCCTCTATCCAACACTATCTTTTTTTATATTTACCCAGTCAAAAAGTGAATTATTTTTACAAAAATACCTTTTTCTTCTCATTATTCTTATGTTTTTTAGTCATATGACAACACTCTCTTTCTCTCTCTCTACTTGCCCTCTCTATCACTTTATCTCTCTTTACCTATCCTTCTCTTTCTCTCTCTACCTACCCTCTCTTTCACACTCTCGATCTGTATCCCTCTCCCCTGAATCCTTGTTGTCAATTGGTAATTTTGAGAACTATTAATGTTGAAGGAGATTTTTTTAATGTCATTAAATGGTGTCTGTTGGAGCAAAAGATCACTTACATTCTTCATACTTTTTGGTTGAAAATCATCGATCTTTGCTCTTATCCTGCGCTTCAAGTTTCTCTCTCTTATTTCTTGTGAAGCTAATGATTAGCGCATCACTTGGCTGAACATGGAGTCTCTTTATATTCATTGTTTATTTTTTATGTTTTGATCCCAACTATGTAATCATGCTTTTTAAAAAAACTATAAATAAAAGTTCATAATATTGTTCAAAAGAATCCAACCATAGAAAATTAATCCATACCCTCCTTCTCTCTCTAGAATTCTCACCATCACCTTCTCTCTCTCTAGAATCTCCTTCACTCCCTCCCTCTCTCTACACCATCAAAGCCTTTCTCTCTCCTCCTCGACAGGCACCTGATACCTGCAAGCATAATAGTAGTTTTTGGAAAGAAGACTAACTGTGATCTTATTGGGAGATATATTTTTTATCTTTTTTATCTTTTTTTTTTTTGGCGAAGATCATTTATATTGTTCAAAGAAAATAAAACTAACAAATCTAAATTTTAAAAACTTTGATACCATTAAACCAATTTTATTTAAACAAATAAAATATCTACAATTCTTTGGGAATATAAAAACAATATAATTAAATATGGCAAGAAACAAAAAGAGAGTAACGGATATTACTTCAAACGGGTTTATTACACCCCACACCGAATCACCACTATCCTATGAAACGGGATTAACGATGAACCTTCAATCTCAACTTTTAAAGCAAGTTTATACCAAACCCTCTAATGGAATAATGAACTCATTTATCACAAATCTCAAACCCTTGGGTGAATCCCCTTAACAACCTAATTTGAGAGATATTTCTCTTTTTTACTACAATCCTAGAGTCTATAACCCCAATGAGCGATGAGAGATTATGAGAGAGTTGAGAGAACCACCATGAGAGATATCACAGATGAAAGAATGGGGCATGCCCCTTTGGGTCTCTTGAGAGAGTGAGAAGCTTTCTTAAGGGAGATAGTCTTTTTTAAGAGAGAGAGATATTCGAAGTGGGGCGTGCCCCCTTTGTTGGATGTGAGAGAGAAATGAGACATAGGTGTAAGATATAAGGTATATAGATTTGGTAGGGATCAATCCCTTTTTATAGTGTTTGAACATGAATAGGGTTTCTTAAGGTTTTTTTTTGTTTACTTTTTCTTGTGAGATTAAATATAAATCATTGATCTTGGGTGACTTATGGGGTGAGAGATTTGAGCACTCCATTCCATAGATGTGCTATCAACTTTATTGAAGGCGTTATAACCTTTATCTTTCATTTCTAAATCATTTTCCCATCAATAGAAATAAAATAAAATAATTCCATTTATAATATAGTGCTTACTAAAATTATGCACAAGTTTTTTCATGCTTTTCAAAAATCCTTTAAAAGCTTCCTCAAGGCAAAATCTTTCCAAAACACTTCAAAGCTTTCTCTTCAAGCCAAAGCTTGAACTAACACAAGGAAAGTTCATTAGGGTAGGGCGTGCCACCCTAGGTGGTACTTCATAGGCCCTACCCACATGCAATGATGGGTCCATTAACATATTAGGCATCCTATGCAATATTAAAATTATTAAAATTAATTATATGATATTTAGAAATCCATAAAATCAAATTTGAATATTTAAATCAATCTAAAATCAATATATCTACTTTTATAAATCCAAATTTGATAAATAAAATATTCAGATATCTAGAAAAATTCAAATAATAATTCTACAAATCTTATATAATTAAAACAAATATAATTAAATTCATTAGATGGAAAAATGATCCATATGATCTATGAATTAAATAAATAAACGCTGGGGTACTCCACCTTCAACTGTAGGCTACAGTTTACACTTACTTATCAAACCGACCCAGTATTTTTCATGACCCACAATCCATGCAGGGGCTCATTAGTGGGTCATCAAGTTATCTAATCAATACAACATATGTTAAAGAAAATCTAGCAATATGACATTTATACAACATTCCCTATGGTTCAATGTTCTAGAAACATGAGTTCAGGCATATGGGTATTTAAAAGCCAGTGTATAATACTTTTTTTTCACAATTTTATAAATACTTTCAAGATACAATGTTTTTTTCTTTAATAAAAAAATAACTATTGACCACATATATGTACATCACAAGCAATAATTAGATATGATAGTTTAGAATGAATTTCCATAAAGATTTAGTAGTCCTTGCAAGAGTATGTGGTTTTCTCAAAAACACACTCATAGACTTAGGTTGTAATCAAATCATCCATTTGAATTTTAAATACATGCTTAACCTTCATAAATCATTTTACCGCATTCACTTTTAATTTCTTACCGAGTCAAGTTCATGGCCACAAAAACAAATAATAAATACCATCTTATAATTTTATCCAAAATAAAACATGACTGACTAAAGAATGGTTATCAAAATTTTGACTTCCTTTTGGCAAATATGGAGATTTTATCAAGAGATTATCATCACATGCAACACATCATATTACTTAACATTCTTGGGAGGATGATCACTAAGACCGAGTTCCATTAGAACACTCCTTTTGTGCTTTACATATTTGAATGGGCCACACCCATCTCTTGTGTTTCATCTTTAGGGCTCAAAGCCCTTGATCAAATTGTACATCCATATGTATCACTATCTTAAGTAGTTCATCTATAGCACAAGGAGGTACTAAAACACAAGATATTAAAAAATCGGCTTTTCAAATTTGTTGGCACCTATTACATAATGTCCATACACTCCATACATATTCATAAAAAATTAGCCAAAATATAGTAAAATCATATTAACCATAAAATAAAAAGTTATTGAATCATCTTTCCCTATATGCCTTATCATGTATTGTGAGATAGATTTCATACATCAAAAACCATGTAGTGTGGTAACTGGATTTTTTCTTGATTCATTGCTTTTATTTGTTTGACAAACTTTTGTGATCTTGAAAGAGCACGCAACTGATGGAGAATATATGTTGGTCATCGATTTCATATGTCACGAAGTGTGCATCTCTTCGGTACTTTGGATTCTCCATGTCTTACATTGTGAAGAAATACTCTTCCTCATCTCATCATTTTAAATATAAAAAATTTGATTCTTTCACTGATCTTTAGTGTTTCTTTGCTACCATCAAGTCTCTTTATGTATCATTTTATTTTTACAAAACCAATATATTTTTATAGGTATTATGTTTCTTCTTCTTTCTGTTATTCCAAGATCGAACACTCTTCATATAGAGTGTCATAACTCGTCAACTTTGTATATTCTCTTTGAAGTTTTACTATAACAAACCATACTATAAAACCTTTTTAAATGAGCCCTAAAAAGGTTTCCATAATTAAGAATCTATATATGTGCCTTAACATGCCACATCTTTTAATTTACCACAGAATAAAACATGAGTATCCCATAATAAAATATGATATCTATCAACTCATAAAGAATTTATTTCTGAATCTTTTTGAGTATTGAAATAGACTAACAAATATAAAATAATGCTCAATTCCAACCCTAAATCACAACATTTAGTGAGTCCACGTTTTAGTTACATTTATCTCATAATGTAATTTTCTCAGCAGAAAATCAGGTTGAGCACATCTCAATAAAAAATTGTTTGTCTCAATCCTCAAAGATTTTCTTCTTGAAATATTTTGTGTTGAAAACTAGACTCAAAATAAAATCATAACATCATGGTATGAATTCCAAATAATACTTTTCTTCAGATAAATAAATAAGTGACATTTACGTAACAAAACAAATCATAGTACAGAATTCCAGTATGAACACTATTTAGTAAAATTGTTTTTTCTCTCTCATCGCTTGGTGTTTTCCTTTCAAACCAATTTTGTTTGAAAGTAACACAGAATGATAACACATATATTTTCACAAGCCTCATATCATTCTGTTAGATAGACTTTGATAAATTTAATTATTCATATCTCAATGATGGACACACTAAATTGTAGAAAATTCAGGATGACATCTTTTCAATCCAAAATTTTTATTTCTCTCTCTTTATAGATATTTCTTTCTCGAATAAATTTGATTAGAAACTAGACTCATAATGTAAGTTTAAAAACTTAGTGTGGGCCATAAAACATTATGTTAAAAATAAAAATTAAATAATGACTTCCAAGTCATTAAAATAATTTTCGTTGCATCAAACAACACTTGCACACCCTTAAATAAATAGACCATATCTTTCAAAATACAAGGACTTTCTTGATAAACTATTTTTGTTTGAAAGTAGACTCAATTTAATAAGTTACAGTTAAATTTCAGCTAGAAATAAGATCATATGGTTGGTGGAATAAATTATGAAATTTAATAGACAGTTCTTGAATTTTGCAGGGTCAGAATTGACACCCGTCAATGATGAGTCCATAACTTTAAATTCCCTTAAGATCTCTCACTGAAATTTTACAGGTAAATCCTACTCTAAAAAATACATAATATTACTGAGTATGAAATGGAAAAATAACTTATTATCTTTTTCATATCAGTACTCCAAAATAGTACAAAATACCCATTACATTTTTCGATGTTTGAATATTTCAATAATTCTTAACTGTGTGTATTACTTAACCACAAAGGTTATTAGCTTTCTTGTATATCATTCACATGCTTGATCTATACTCAATTAAGAGAAAAAACAACTAATAATATCAAATATCAATAGCTCTGTTACCAATGAAAGAAAGACTAAATGTGATCTTGCCGGGGGATATATTTTTTTATTTTACTTCCTTTTCACCTTTTTTTTTTTTCTTTTCATATGGCAAAGATTACATACATCAAACCAATTTTATCTTAAACAAAGAAAATATCCACAATTCTTATGCTTGGGAATAGAAAGATAGTAGAGTTAAATATAATAAGAAACAAAAAGAAAGTGTCGAAGTTTACCTCAATCAGGCTTATTACACCCCACATCGAGTCACCATCATCCGATAGTGCGAGATCAACGATCGACCTTCAATTTCAATCGAAAAAGCAAGTTTAAGCCAAATCCTCTAATGGAATAATGAGCTCATTTATCACAATTCTTAAACAATTAGGTGAATCCCCTTATCAACCTAGTTTGAGAGAGATGCTTCCCTTTTCTGCCACAACCTTATAGTCTAAAACCCCAATTAGATATGAGAGATCATGAGAGAGTTGAGAGAACCACCATGAGAGTGACATCAAAGATGAAAGAGTGGGGCGCTGCCCTTTGCGTCTTTTGAGAGAGAAATAAACTTTCTTAAGAGAGAGAAGAATTTTCTTAAGAGAGAGATATATTTTAAGTGGGGTGTGCCCTTTTTGTGGGATGAGAGAGAGAGATGGGAATTATGTGTAAGAGACAAGGTGTAGAGATTTGAATAGGGATCAATCTGTTTTTATAGTACTTGAACAAGATTAGAGTTTCTTAGGGTTTTTCTTGGTTTGTCTCTTCTTGTGAGATTGAATATGAACTATTGATCTTGGTGACTTATGGGATGAGATATTTGAGTCCTCATTTCTATAGATAGGTCATCAACATCATGGAATGTATTCTAAACTATTTTTCCATCAATAGAAATTAAATAAAATAATTACATTCATAATATAGTGCTTACCAAAATTATACACAAGCCTTTTCATGCTTTCCAAAAAATCCTTTAAAAGCATCCTCAAGGCAAAATCTTTCCAAAACACTTCAAAGTTTTCTCTTCAAGCCAAAGCTTGAACTAACACAAGTAAAGTTTTACTACCGTGAGGCGAAACACTTCAAAACTTTCTCTTCAAGCCAAAGCTTGAACTATCACAAAGAAAATTTTACTAGGATGGGACGAAACACTTCAAAGCTTTCTTTTCAAGCCAAAGCTTGAACTAACACAAGGAAAGTTTCACTAGGGTGGGGTGTGCCACCCTAGGTAGTACTTCATGGGCCCCACCCACATGCAATGGTGGACCCATTAATATATTGAGTCTCCCATGTAATATTAAAATTAATTATATAATTTTTAGAAATCTATAAAATCAAATTTGAATATTTAAATCAATCTAAAATTAATATATCTGTTTTTATAAATCCAAATTTGATAAATAAAATATCCAGATATCGAAAAAATTCAAATAATAATTCTAAAAATCATATATCATTAAAACAAACATAATTAAATTCATTAGATGAATAAATGATTCATATGGTCTAGGAATTAAATAAATAAATGTTGGGCACTCCACCTTCAATTGTAGAGTACGGTTCACATTTGCTTTATCAAACTGATCCAGTGTTTCCCATGAACCACAATCCATGTAGGGGCTCGTTAGTGGGTCACCAAAATCTAGCCAAAGAGCCAAGGGGTCGTAATCACAGTTTGTGAATTTCAAGTTCTCCCTTAGAGGCGTACCAAGATCACCTAGACTTGATGTGACCACAACTCCTATGGCACACATGCATAAAATTCATCTTGAAAGATGGTTCTCTTTCTTGAAATGACTATTATATATGCATGCCGTGTGATGCCTCGTGGATGAGGCTTTGGTTTCGTACATGTAGAAGCTTCACCCTGAAAGGTGGTTCGCTTTCCCGAAATGACTATCATATATGCTTACCGTGTGATGGCTAGTGGATGAAACTTTGCCGTGTGATGACTTGTAGATGAAGCTTTAGCCCCCGTCTTTGAAGGCCACCATCACACACGAAGGTCACCGTCTCTTGGCTCACTCATCCAGATATACTCCGACCTCATTAAAGATGACCTATTAGAACCCTTCTCGGATAGTTTTCCATGCCCAGGTAACATAGGTTTTTCCCTACCGACTAGCCAAGCTTGTAAAGCTCAATCCAGTATTAACAAACATCGTTTTCTTAGTATGATCCACGATGGACCATACTCCCACTAAATTCATATTCCACTATATCAAAATGTTTATTACAAACACTCACTCATAAGACCTTTAATGGCTACACTCAATGAACTATTATCGCTTTAACAGGAGGGATAGTATGGTGCCTATACCATGTGGACGCTAGTAGGGTACATAAGCACCTTTAAGTAATTATCATAAGGAAAAATTGATGGCAGCAATTTAATATAGTATTTTAATTTTTGTTTTTTCTCCTAATTGGATTGATAACAAAATTTTGAAGGTGTTTTATGCCACACTAATCAAGGTATTGTGATCGATTTTTCTATAAATTATTTTTTCATATAGTTTTAGTAGTACTCCCCTAATTAAAAGAGTTATTTGGGATTTTTTTTTTTTTTTTTTTTTTTTTTTTGCCGTTGGTTTGAAATTTTGAGAACCATCTAATTATAATTAGATAATTTATTTTTAATGAATAAAATGTATATTTTAAGTTATTAACATTTAAATCTTTCTGCAAAAAATTGGACTATGTGTAATCTTGGGATGCTTTTTTAATGAGGTAAAAAGTAAGAGTTGCATTATTTTAAGTTTTAGAGAGAGATTTTTTTTAGGGAGGTAAAGAGTAAGAGTTGAATTATTTTAAGTTTCACACATAGAGATTTTTAAGGAGGTAAAGAGGAAGAGTTATTATTTTATGTTATGGAGATAGAGAGTTGAGAGTTGAGAGTTATTTTAGAATTGAGATTTAGCCTATCATTACTGATCATATATCGTTGTCTGTATTTTCGTGTGATCATATATCTTTCTATATTCATCTATTAATAAATAAAAAAAACAAAAGTGAAAAAAAAAAAGTTTTATCATGCCTTAAATATAAGCTATAAACTTTATTTTACATCACTTAATCTCATGATCACGTAAGGTGATCGCGTGAGGGAATAAGAAGCGATCCTGATCTCTCGATGATCGCGCACGGGAATAACAAAGTGAATAATAAGCGTGCAAGGATCGCGCGATCCCAATCTCTTGCTGCATCTTTGGCTTGTACAAAATTCAAGATTTTATTATTCAATCTCTCCCCATGTCCTATCATTTTTGTATTCTTTTATGAAAAAGAGAAATTTTGTATTCTTGTATCCATTTGCAAATACAAATCATAAAAAACATGTAACCAAGAATTTAAAGAGATTTTACACGATGAACACACAAAAAACAAAGGTTATTCACATGGAAAGAATGCCTATGAACATGAAAGAAGCATGCAACGAAGATTATGTTAAAGGCTCAAGTGTACCACTCAAAATCATAGACAACGCATGCTCGTCTTTTAGACCAATAATGACGTAAAAATTGCCATTTAATCATGCATAGAATTCTCTAATGATAACTAATCCATCGTTTTTTGTTGGAACAGATATCCTTTAAAGGCTGGAGCAGATATACTTGCAA
The DNA here is from genome assembly GCF_000471905.2 of Amborella trichopoda. The sequence goes on along the minus strand of NW_006498085.1, from coordinate 1,914,447 downwards.
AGGCAGATCACATTTATAGAGCATACTTCATAGTAGGGGAAATATCAATTAAATGTAAAATATGCTTATGTTGGTTAATTCCTCCTATATAATATAAGTGCTAGTATTTTAAGTGTCATCTCGATCAAGTACCTCTTCAAAAAAATATAGTAAAGAACATCAAATTGTCTACATTCAACATTACAAATCTTAACAAGGAGTATGTTAGTAATTTAGCCCAATTAAGTGGTCCAAGCCTATGACAATACTTTAGTTGTACAATATTAAATAATATTGAACAAGGGTATAGAATACAAAATAGAGGTAAGTGTTATTTAGGAGTTTTACAACCAAGTGTATTATCATCATTTGGCTAGGTCACTTAAGTGGGCTACATTATTGAAATGGAATTGCTTGTTTAAGGTTCTTAATTGGCAATTGCTTCATTCTTTACCTTATTTTTTTGACAATGAAAACTGATTGAAATAAAACTTAGAATTTAATACTCACAATGTCCCAATTGAGATCATTTAATATTTTAGTGATTTTGTAAGGTAGAATGATATTTTCTTTTATAACAAGAGAAAGCTAAGTTTTTTAATATGTTTTAGGCCCATTTGAGAGTATCCACGTGGTCATGAAACCTCCATGACTTGTAGTCATCATCGCCCCATCAATGGGTTGGATAGTATTGGAGGAGGTAGGTCCCATTATATGATATCCAATTATCAATTAATGAATGAGAAAGGTTTATATTGAGTCACTCTAAACAATTAAATTTGAGCCTACCTCAAAAATTTCACTAGAAGATGTTGTTTTGATTCCCAATCAAATTGAATATCTAGACATCAAGATGCATGGACATGAGAAAAAAATGGATTTCAGGTTTTCAAAATAGTGTATTTTGTAACGCATTTTTGGACTGACAATTTTCAAGATTTTCAAGTTTTTATAGATCGGTCAATCTACACTATATTTGAAGCTTTAAACTTTATAATTAAAGCTAAAAATATATTTTAAGACTGTCACAAAGATTTCCAATATTGAAATCACATTTCTCGACACTATTTGAAAGTAGGTTCTAATTTGATTGTTTAGAGCGCAGGCTCTATACAAACCGCACCCTTTACATTCTCACCATCACCATCCAGCTATAGATTGGACCTTGATGGTGGCCACGGTTGTCATTAACATAATTATCAATATCAATCTAATCTAGCTAAAAAGTAGCCAAACACAATGATTAATGGATTTTGGCCAGGCAAATCAACTGGTTTTTGCCCGATTAAACTGGCCAAATATAGTTGGAATTTTTTTTTTGCAATATGTTAATATTTTAAAATTATTATTGTTATTCTTATTAATTTATTAAAATTCAGATCAACCAATTCAACTCGTGATCAAATTGATTTTGACTCGACCATGCACATCACCTATATGATTCCAATTAAATTTTCTTCAAATTTTTCATCGACTAGACAAACAGGTCCAACTGCTCGGATTGCAGATGGGTATCTTGGTCGATGTGATCCAATGCATCCATCAATATCCCAATTCCATTCATTGAATATCCCTTTGGTGCCCTATATATAAGAGATGCTATTTTTAGATATTCTTATTTATTTTTATATATGGAAAGTAAAAAAATGAGAAATTATCATAAATATACCTTGATTTAAGCTTAATTGGAATAAAGCTCTAAACTTTCGTTTATACCCTTTTCCTTATTTTCGGCTTTTTTTGGACCAAAATGACCTTTACGGTACTCTTACTACCATAATACATATCATTTTATATGGTATTTTAAATACCATAGTAACTTCAAGTAATATTACAGTACTTTAAGTATCGTAAAACTTTGGTCATGACCGTGAAGCCAATTACGGTACTTTAAGTACCGTAAAAGTTAAAACCCATTATACTACATTTTAAGTACTATAACAACTAACCCATCTTATACGGCACTTAAAATGCCGTAAATCCTTTTCTCAATATGTTTATCTATTTCATTACTAATTCTTTTTAGGTTTATCTCTTCTTTCTCTCTATAATTCCTTTTAATATTTATCTCTTCTTTATCTCTCTAATTCTTTTTTATCTCTTCTTTATCTCTCTACAATCTCATCATCGTTTCCTTAGATAGATCATGTCCTCTGTTTTGCATAGCAGAAGTCAGTGTTTGATTACTCTCTAAGGAAACAATGATGAGATTGTAGAGAGAGACATAAGAGATAAAAAAGAATTAGAGAGAGAAAGAAGAGATAAATATTAAAAAAAATGAGAGAGAGAGAAAATAGATAAACATAAAAATAGTTAAAGATGAAAGAGACAAACATAAACAGGTTTATGGTATTTTAAGTGCCATATACAATGGGTTAGTGTTTACGATACGTAAAATGCCGTATCATGGTTAGTGTAAGTTTACGGTACTTAAAGTACCATATAAAATGCCCTCAGTATTACGGTACTAAAAGTACCATATAAAATTATCTAAGTATTACGGTAATACGACTACCGTGAATGTCATTTTGGTAAAAAAAAAAAACCGAAAATGAGGAAAAATGATACAGAAGAGATAAACAAAAGTTTGGGTTTTTTTTTTTTCAAATTAAGCTTAAATTAAGGTATATTTACGATAATTTCTCTAAAGAAATCATCATATAATAATTGAGAAATTGTAATAATAAAAAAAATACTGGTTTTGATGTTTTTTAAATTTTTTCCTCTAGGTTATCTAAAATTAGATTTACTAAAAATCAAGTAAAAAATCAATATCTGACTGATTTTAGCTGATCAGATCAGCCGGTTCATACTAGTTCAAATGGGTAAATAATGGGAAAAGTTTTAATATATTATCAAATTACCCACAAGTGTTTAACAATTTAACATTTTACCCTCTTTTGATTTAATCTCAAAATAATCATAAAACAACACATGGTCTTGAGTTGGGATGGTTCTAACATATTCATCTCTTTTGGGCACTTTGAAAAAAATTTCTATATTTTATATTCTTTAACTACCTCTATTTTTTTTATTTCTATTTTCTTTTATTTTTTTTAGAATCCCGTCCAATCAATTTTATTGATAATTGGACCAATTTTGACTAGACCAAATCCGTCACTAATTCGATGACCTGTTTTTTTTGTAAAATATATTTTCATCCGCATACATGCTTAGATATGTAGCATGCGAGGTACTCTATTTTACACTATGCCAATTATGGAACATGGAATTTGGGTTTAACCTAGAAGAATCCCTTGTCAAGAAGAACCCCTTGTAGCATGGCATTCTTCCTGATTGTTGCTCAGCATTTTACTGCAAGGAATTAGGAACTTATGTGTAAAGTATTTTGCCATTTCTTCCATCTTCTCGTATTTTTCTTAAATGTTAAGAGGGAAGTAGAGTCCCAGTTAGGTCAACGATCTCCATTTGAGAGGCTCCAAGGTTTAATTTCATGGCAATTTTTTTTATCAAAATATGTTGATTTATTACTTTTACTATAACTTTAGGAAGTGCCATTAAAAAACAGCTGACCATGAATTGGAATAGTTATGTAATATGGTTGATCTCCTAGTTGAGATATGTAAAGGTGGCAATGAATCCAGACCCAACGCGGAACCCAACAAGTAATACTCGACCCTGGTCCTGGTATCGGTCCAAGAATTGGACCTTGCGGGATGGATCTGGATCTATGTGGACCCGACCCAAATAGTATTATTATATAAATAATATTTAATATATACTATATTAATTAAATAAATATTTAAATAAATATAACTATATATTTTTAGTTGTAAATTATATATATATATTTTAAAAATGATGAGATTAACTCACTAACTCATATGAACATATAAGCCCAACCGTCCAGATTCAATCTGGATCGATTTAACCGTCACGGCTTTATTTTATATTTTAATTTTAATTTTTTTTTTTATAAATCCAAATAACTTGAAATTTTAAACGTGTATTTTTAAAAAATAAAAAAATATCAAAAAAATATCAAAAAAATAATTTACAAAAAATAAATTGATCAAAATACCCTTGAAAAATTTTTGTGGATATTTTGAACAATTTATTTTAAAAATATTTTTTATTAGATGATTACCTTGTACAAATAAATGATCTCATTGTATATTTTTCTTTTGTTCTTTAAATTTTTCAATGCTAGTTCTTCCGTATAGCTTTCACTTTCTACTAATGTCTCAGCCCTTAAAAATGCAAGACCTTTTTCTGTCTGCTTTTTCTGTTGAGAAATTTTCCTGACGATTTCATAAGCACAAATATTATGTTTTGCAATATTTTTTACTTAATTTTTCCTCCATCTCTCATTTTCTTATGAGCTTCTTTTCCCCAATCTGATGCGTTTTTCAATCAGATTACATTCTAAATAATTGCTAAGAAGTAAGAGAGACTATGATTGCTATTAAAGCACCAAAGGGAAAGGAAAAGAAAAATAAGATTATAAACAAATATAAGTAAACAATGGGATTTATCACCCAAACTACTCATTAATAAACACATTCATATACAAGGCCTGTAATTTACATTTCCGCCCAATGGCGCTCTGACGACCTACTTGGTGGCAGAGCAAAGAGACAAAACTCTATAATTTTTCTCTTTCGTCATCAATGATCTCTCAACTCAATCCCTGATTCAGCTTCGGTCAAGGCCACATCCTCGTCGTCTAACAAATAATCGCATATTTCCAATAACTGATCTGCGAGAGGAGGAATACCGGGATTCCGGCCATCATTATATTTATGTGCATTATAAGCTATTTGCCATACATCATGCCTGAAGTCCTCTCTGGTCTTATACTCCATTTTCCTCACTTTCTCTCTAATAGTAGAGAGATCCATTGGGTTATCAATTATGTCTAGGTAATCTGGTGCATCTTTCTTCGACACTGGTTTCAAGAAGAGATACGAGATGTCGTATCTCTCTCTAAGTCTTTCCACGACGCCCTCTAAAATGTTCGACAAGACAACCTGCCAAAGTATACAATATTAGAGGTCGATGGCCACAGGAAATTTGTAGTCAAGATCAGAATTTGCCTATATGTATGTATTTACATAAGCACATGCATATAAATGGATGTTGTGTGTAAGATGCACCTCAGTTTCATTTTCTTTGGGGGTATTATTAATTCTTTCTCAGCAATCTCTTAATTTTTTCACAACTAACACAAGGAATTCCTTGTTTGAAAATGAAAATTGCAAGCAGAGCTCCACTAAACACCCAATTTTTCATCCAAAGAATTGTACAAGTTTGTCCATTTTGAAACAGATGATATTTTGTACATAAAATGTTATAAAAAGTACATATAATTTTTTTTCAAAATTTTCATAATTCCCTCATGTTTGCCATTCAAAAATAATTAGTTAGGGGAAACATGGAAAAAGAAAGGATAAGACCAACATAGTTCAGGAAGTTTGTTACTTCTCTGGAAAAGAAAAACATAATACAGGAAGCATATAACATTTCATGATTCCCTTAACATCAATTTTCTTAACCCCGATAAAATTGATGGTGGAAACAAAGGACGACATAAACAGCCTTCCAAATATCCACAAGCATAAAAAAACATTAAAATGTACCTCTCCTCCACGTCGACGCTTCGTTTGGGGGCCATGCTCTGAGGCGTAGCGCCCAGCATCAAGCACAGGGCGCCTCTTTGCTGCCCTGTCCCTCTCTGGTATCCTTCTATCATTCCTTTTTCCCCTGTAATCCTCTCCAAACTCATCTTTCACCTTTTCTTTCTTCTTTTTCTTTTTCTTTTTCACTTTCTGCCTATCTCCTCTCCCATCAATTCTGCCCACATGCTTTGTCTCACTATACCTCCTAAGCTGATCGGCAACTCTCTGTTGCTCTTCTTGCAATCGCTTTTCAGCTCTCAACCTCTCCCCTTCCATCCTCTGCCTCCTCCCATCTTCCTTGGCCCTCTCTAAAGCCCTCCTCTTCTCTTCCTCTTCCCATAATCTCCAATCCTCCCTGACCCTCTCTCTAGCTGCTGCTGCCAGCCGCTTGCTCTCTAGTCTCTGTTTCTCCATTCTCGAATCCTCAACCATTCTCTGGGTCTTTCTCAGGTCCTCTTCCCTTGCGATGTCAACTAGTCTTTTGATTGTATCACCATTTGGGTGCACCTTTGGCTGCTTGATGATAATCTTTTTGGGGCGTTGGTCTCCTGCAACTGAGGTTGGTGTTGAAGCCGAGGTTTTTGGTGTGTCAGGTTGGAGGTCATCGGGTTTCATTTTGATGGGGAGTTTTATCTTATTGATCTTAGTTTGATCTTTTTTCCCTGTTTCTGCATCAGAGATTTGAGAGAGCAGTATGCTCTTCTCAATAGCCATATCAGAAGAAGAGACACATTTGAACTTCAAAGGTAGAGATTTTGCAGGAGAAATAACACTCAATTGCTCCCCAATTCTGGGCTCACTCTGTTGAATTTGAGTCTGTGTAATCTGTATAGGTGCCATTGTGACCGAGCTTTTAGGTGGCTTCTTCTTCATCGCAAGCTTCGGATGGGGAGAAGGGTTTGGGGCATCGAAAGAAGTAGCTAACCTTGGTTTGATCTCTGGCACTGGTTGTTGGATGTGGATTTCTTGCTCTTCTTTATACATAGGGCATCTCTTATTGGTTCTCATATGTCCCAACTGTTTTAACAATGGCCAATATTCACTTCAGAAATCACTCCAATTTTAAGAAGTAATGGATGCATCAGGAACAAGTGACGCACCTCACCACAAGCTCCGCAGACGAAGCTTTCCCTAACTGGCTTCTCGTTCTGTTTCTTTTCCTTGAAAACCTAGAACAACAAACAACAAGGACAAAGTCTCATCAAATTAACTTAATGATTTGCACATCAGCAATCTAAGACATGCTCCTCCCCATGTGACCAAACTTGGCCTGGCAAGCAGTTGGTACTATACATCTTGAAATGTTTATTAAGGTACGAAGACATATTTGGTAGATGGTAGTGGTGGAGAAACTAACAATCTTTTTCTTTTCTTTTGTCTGGTAAGCAAAACTTTATATTCATGCACATAGATGCTTTCAATGTATATAGAAGTTTGAAAAACATGAAGGTCAACTGCAGGGGTGAGAATCCATATCAGGCAACATTAACTTACATTTAGGAATAGGGATTGTATACTATGAAACCTTTTATTTTGGGTACAAGGGGTCACAATCATTTTAAGCTATTAGATGTAACATGTTCTCAACCACTCGATTTCAAATCCGACGGTCAATGGTGATTGTGACCTCCTTGTATCAAAAGTAAATAGTCTCATTGTATGCATTTACTTAATAAAATTAGAGAAATAGTCGATAACAACAATTCTGATGTTCCCAGGTAGACAAATCGCTTGCCTATCCCATGAAAAAACAATGGATTTGTATATTGTTCTTAAGTTCTAAAGTAGAATTCAGGACGATAGCCCCACTCGTACTGTTTGGTGATTGTTTCCATTTGCTATTCTTTAGCAATAGATTTTTAATTATAGTGTTCAAATTTTACTGTAGCCATATTTACCTATTGTTTGAACATTTTGCAAGGGACCATTTCAATATGTTACAAATGCCTGGAAAAACTCATGACACGTGATCAAACCTGATAATTTTAATACTATGAATTCTGTGTAGTACGTTCTGATAGTTCTGATTATTTTTTGTATTTCCCATTTTCACTTTTCTGGACATTCTAATTTTATTTTTTGTCAAATAGGAAAGCTGCAGCTTGAGTCTTCAATTCTCAAGTAAACCGACTCAGAGAGGGGATTGGGCATCTCCTGGGCCATTACTAAAACTTCTCAAGGCTGACAACAAAATTGTTAACATAAAAAGTTTCAAAAAAAATGTGAACATAAAACACAATAAAGAATATAATTAGTTCAACTTACTGTAATAAGCATAGGAAAAAAATAAAACATAGACCGCACAGATTACATTGGCAAGTAAATGTCAAATAAGGCTACAAAATTTTTAAAATGGTACCTTGACTCCATCGCCAATAATTTTACTTTTTTTTGGTGGTAATATGGTGCGAGCACCCTCATTCTTTTCATTCCCCATGATTCCTTTCCCAGGAAGGATTTTTTTAGCAAGAAGTTTCTCGACCTGTACCCAAAACAATGTGAAAGCTTCTCATGAGACATATTCTCCGTAATTTCGCTCTTCATCATCTAATCCAGCCATCCTACTTAATAGATAAGAAATCCAGTCATAGCATAGATCACATGAAACATTTTGGGAGCATGTTAGAATACATACAAACTATATAAAGATGAAGCGTTTGTAGGCTCAGTAACTTTTACCTCCTTTGGGTCATTGATGACAACCTCCTTAGAGGTAAATGTGCCATCTGGTTGAGGGGTGCGAATGATGCGTTTAACAACCTTCTTAGCTTTTTTGAAATGGTCTCCATTTCCAGCAACATAACCTACTGTCGAGTCCATTATTCCAAGGGCTGTTTCATCCTTTCCAGCCACTTTTGTCTTCTTCTTTTTCCTCCAGCCCACCTCATCATCTGGCAAATACTCCACATAATTATTTACATATAACGCATTATATCAAATCAAGGAATATAACACATTATATCAAATCAAGAAGATACAATGCAATGCCGAAATAATACCGAATGGGTAAAATGTAATCAAAGAAAGTAATGGCTGGCGAGATGCTTAATGATCCAGTTTCTCAGTTAAAGAAGGCTTGTATGAGTCAAGTTTGTTTTGCTCCAGTACCAACTTCTAAAATACAAAATGTTTTTGAGACTTTCTGAAATGGTCACCAGCTTTTTTCAAGCCAGATGACTTTGTCACATAATTCTATTTTAATTAGATCCAGAAGTTCATTAGGCAAATTTTGTAAAATAAAATTTTGAATGTTCTTACAAATATATTACTGAATTGACTAGCAATAATGTAATGTAATATTATCAATGGTAACACTATATTTTCTAGTCAATAGAACACGCTTTAGCATAAATGTTAAAATAGTGGAAATGATAATATATTGACAATTGTAAACAAATTTAACAAAAATGCAATTTTATGCATTTTTGTAAAAATTTATATGCCCTTTCATTTCAAAAAATAAAGATTCATATCAATAAGATAGACCAAGAGCACAAAAACTTGAGCAAAGAAGAATTCCATATATCCGTTTGTTCTTGGTAGTTAACAATTGCATATCCTGGGTAAGATGAAAACTCATAATCCACACAGGCAATGAAAATGACATCTTCCTATTTCACATCCTGTCCACTAAGTAGATTCCCACAAAATCTTTCTTAACATTGAAATTAAACCATCATATATATGGAGGTTCACTACCCAATTATTTGTTAGAAAAGCTATTCCTTTGTTCATGAAAGACCAAAATGCCGTACCATCCATAAGCATCCTGCAAAGTTCTGCAGCTTCAGCAGCTTCATCCTCTATTTCTTCCTCTGCATGAGCTTGGGAAGGACGTCGACGCATTCCAAGTCCCTTGACACTTTCAAATTTATTTTTTTTTGACCCTGTATCTCCCTCCTCACATTCTTCAGCATCGAGTAAATTTTCAAGGTCCCCAGCAAATGAATCTAGGTCACTATTTGCTTCAGAGTCACTCTCAGGCTCCTCACCCTCTACTTGGGATAAGCTTTGCACCTGACGATCCCAAATTTCTTGACATTTTTCTCGAGTTTGCTGCTGAAGCTGAAGAAATGACATGCGTTGGCCCCGTGCAAACTTGTTGAGGGTAGCAGCATCTACTTTGACACCAGATGCAGCTTGCTCACTTGAAAGTTTCCGGACCATGGCAATACGATGCCACCTAGTCATCTTTTCAATCTGTTCTTCAGGAACTTTGAACTTAAGTAGCACCTGAAATTGGGTACCTTTTAAAAATATAGATAGGACAATAAGAGGAATAATGCAGACAATGACACATGGGCTTCTGACATAATAAAGATTCCCAAAAAAGATAGTAGGAAAACTATTTGCAAAGCAGAGATCATAGTTATGCATCATGCCATTTGATAATTTCAATATTTATGCATGAGAATGCACCAAGCCCTTGTCAAATTACAGTAATAGAAAATAGTTATAAGAACCGTTGACTTCTAACTAGAAGAAAGCTGTTAAAAAGAAGAGTTAGTCGAGATTCCCTACATTATACAAGACTTGTTAATATTTTGCTATCCTTACTTGCCGGTTCACAAGATAGTGGGAGATCTAATGAAGGAGAAATGGTTGTGTATGATGGATTCCCACATCCATTACAGTTCCCCACATGCATAAGATATTGACCATATTCAAAATGCTTATCAGGATAAGTGATGGGGCCTTGATTCTCAGCTGGTGCTAAAGTGGAAGCCCAAACGAAGATGGAGGTTGACAGGTGAACATGAGCTAGGCCCAGACATCTGTAATGTTTGCATTCCAGTCAATGTTTCTTCGATTCAACAAAACTGTATGACATATTCGTGGTAGTAGCTAAAACTAAACACCAAAATATTAAAACACTCGTACTGTCGGCATTGAAGTCGATGCCTGCTCACCCAATGAATTTTACAATGAATTAGTAGAAGAATATGCTACTAAATATTCAAATATCACAATCTCTGAGTATTGGTTATATTGGTTTGGGGAAAATGGGTAATTATGTATATTGCTGTAAATTATTATTATACTTGTAGTTCATGTTCATTGTAAAGGACAATGTATGAGTACATTCGGGAGAATTTAGGCGTGGCACCAATAAGTGATAAGATGAGAGAAAGTAGGCTTAGGTGGGCTGGCCATGTATTGTGCAAACCTAGTACATCACCTATCAGGAGGTGTGAGTTTGTTTAAGTGGAAGGCTCTAAAAGGGCAAGGGGCAGGTCCAAAAGGACATGGTTGGAAGTAGTGAAAAAAGATATGAGGACTTGTAGTTCATGTTCATTGTAAAGGACAATTTATGAGAGCATTTGAAAGAATTTAGGCATGACACCAATAAGCGATAAGATGAGAGAAAGTAGACTTAGGTGGGCTGACCATGTGTTGCGCAAACCTAGTACATCACCTATCAGGAGGTGTGAGTTTGTTTAAGTGGAAGGCTCTAAAAGGGCAAGGGGCAGGTCCAAAAGGACATGGTTGGAAGTAGTGAAAAAAGATATGAGGACTTATGGCCTCAATGATGGTAACCCTTAATAGAGCAAAATGGCAGACCAGGATTCATGCAGCTGACCCCAATTAGTTAAGAAAAGGCTCTAACGATGATGACTGACGATGATGATGATGATTTTTACCCTCATCTAACCCTTAATTAATAAGGGGTTAGAAACGATATAAATAATATTGTTGAGTGCAGCCCCTTAGTCATGATTAAATTTGGGGTCAGATCATTATTTGGCTTCCTCTCTATCCCTCTCTACCTGTGCCACAACTTGCTTTTCAATATTAAGTATTCAAGGTGATATTTTTTAACATGGTATCCGAGCAAGGTCCAAACACTAGTGTGACCGTTTGACCAAAGGTATCAAAATCTCTCCTACATCTCTTTACTCTGCCATCAAAATCTCTTCAAGTTCTAAATCTCTTATTTTCTCAAAATCACTTTTCCTAAATTTTTACCTTGGAGTGAATAATAAACCCTAGTCACTGTTCACGTAAATACCAAACCCTAGTACTATTCATGTGAACAGTACCCTAGTTAATATTCATGTAAATAGTAAACCCTAGTTATTGTTCAAATTTGAACAGTAAATTTCCTTTTCTTTTTTTTTTAACAAAAGAAGGGATAAAAAGAAAAACCTTCTTTCCATTACCTTCTACTCATTTAATACCATGGAATCTTCTAGTCTCCCCAATCCATTAAAGGGTCAGGTTCAGGTGGCTGTTCAGGAGGATTCATCAATATTCCTTTCCCAAAAGTTATCATTGAACTTTCTTCTTCCAATTGCATTGTATGGAAAGGAGTTATGCTTTCGTTCATCAGAAGCCTATGATTGATAGGTCACATAATGGATCATGCAAGGTACCACCACAGTTCATCACCAAAGAGGAAGTGAGTGCAAAAGAAAAAGTGTGAAAAAGTTGTAACCTGAATATCATGATTGGCTTGTCAAGGATCAATAATTAATTGGGTAGATTAATTATACGTTGTTCGATGATATAATAGCAGAAGTGGTCGATAGAGACACTGCTAAAGAATCATGGAAAGAATTACAAAACCCATATGCTCAGCAGTCCCAGGCTAGTCTAATGCACTTGAGCCAGGAACCTTCGAATTGCAAAAAGGAAGATAAGTCTCGATCTGAGTAACTAGCCAAAATCCTAACAATATATGATTAGCTTGCTATGATTCAGTATTATGTTAGTGATACTGACAAAATTTACATTGCCTTGAAGGGTCTTGGAGATTAATATGAGACTTTTGTCACCAGTGTTACCTCTAAACCACTGTATCCCACTTTTGCAGAATTACTTCTTCTACTTCTTCAGTATGAAGCTATGTTCCCTAATAAAAGGACGGGACAACAATCAAGTGTCAATTCTTATGATGTTTTGCTTACCAACAACAATTATTCATCTCCTAGAAATGGTTTTCGTGGAGGTAAAGGCAGATGAAGAAATGAGAAAGGATGTGGTATCATGGTAGAGGTGGATATTATGGAAATACTGTTGAGCATGGCATCCTAGCTCCACCTAACAATAATAATAATGGGAGTTCCAGTCAAGGGAATAGTGGTATAACGTGTTAGATATATGGAAGGCATAATCACTCGGCTGCTAACTGTTATAATAGATACCATGGATACCCAGGACCACAATATAGGAGCAACCAGCATGTTGCTATAAATATTCCTGTTGATAAGGTTGTAAATAATGAAGGTGGAGTTCATAATATTGGAGAACAACTAGCTATGTTGAATACATCTATGGAGAATCTCGCCATTACATCTCCATCTGAAGCTACATGGATTGTTGATAGTGGAGTAATCAACTACTTGACAGGAAATTCATGTTTGTTCTCCTGGCTTGTCCCTTACTCAGGTAGTGGATCTACTGTAATTGGAGATGGGTCCTCTCAGCATAACACACAAGTTGGGATGTCACAATTCAGTCTTCTAAAGGTCCTATGAATCTCAAAATGTTTTCCTCATCCATAATTGCAAACATAAACTTATTTTTGTGTCACAACTAGCAAGAGAAAATCATTTCTTCTTTGTATTTACTCCCGATTGTGTTTTATTAAGGACCAACTATTGGGGATCACATTCGCTAGCAGTTCATGACACGGAGTGTGGTACACAATCGACGATGAGTCAAAGAAGTTCCAAAATCTGGTTGTCTTGTCATGTCAATAAGGATGCTAATGTATGGCATTATAGATTGTTCATTGTAGTATTGAATCTTTAAATAAGTTGTATAAACAAGGGCCTATTTCATCTGGATATTGATCGTCTTCGTGAACTTATTTGTCATGGTTGTCAACTGGGTAAACATGTCAAGTTGATTTTTGTGTACACTAATAAAAGAGCTTTGTCTCTGCTTGAGTTAGTGCATTCTGATGTACGGGGTCTAGCGCCAACTCATCTCCTTCTAATTCCCTCTATTACGTGATATATGGATTTTCTTCCTTAATAAAAAATTTCATGTGTTTGAGACATTTAGAAATTTCAAGTTGTTTGTTTGAAATCACTTCTGTAAGAAACTTTTGTACTTTCTTAGTGATGGAGGCGAGAGTACTCATTTCATTTACCTAAGGGACATCGGGGCAGAGCAATAAATTTCCTGTCCGTATACTCCATAGAAAAATGGAGTGTGGAAAGGAAACATTGACATGTAAATGAAGTTGGATTATCTCGTATGTTTTGTAATGGAGTTCTAGAATTTTTATGGAGTAAAGCTTTCCACAAATCCATCTTCTTGATAAATAGACTTCCAACTGATGTATTGGATGGGAAATTTCCATATCACACTACTGGGAAGAACTCCTGACAATTCTAGCTTGAGGGAGTTTTGGATGTTGGCGTTATATCCATATCGATACTAGTCGAAGGAATAAACTTGATCCTAAGGCAGAAATGTGTAAGTGGGATATTCAGATGATTATAAAGGCTATAGACGTTACTGTCTGCGAAAGAAAAGAATTTCTACTTTAAAGCTTCGAGGACCATTTGGCAACATGATCACCTATCATCTCTTTTTTTCACTATAGTAGAGGAGTTTTTGCTTAATGATAAAGGGAGTTACCGAAAGACAATAATCATTCAAGAGGTGTCCAAGTTCTTTCAGGGTCCAGTTATCTTTCATCTTCAATATGCTGATTTTATTTTTAGACATGTAACATTTAATGAGTTGAAAATATTTGCTCCTCCAAATAACGATACTGTAGGTGCAAGTCCGTGTTCAAATGAAAGAGAGGAACACAAGAATGATGGTCAACCATTCTTCATTAGTCAACATCAGATGGACAAATTTGTTGAAGACAATGTTGAGAAAGGTGGAGATGATGAAGATATTGCTCCTTGTAATCCAGAGAAGACTTTATGCTATTTTCCGAGGATGACCAGCATACAGGCCAAAGTAGGGGCTCAACACAAAATGGGACACATCAATTGTGTACAAAAGAAGAGCAAGGTGGCGAAGCAAGCAAGCACATAAAAAAGTCCAGCAAATGAACACACAAACCAGGCCATAGAGCATATGAAATCAGACCATGGTAAGCACTCCAGTTGATGAAAATACTGAGGCTGCTACATTGAGGAGGTTGACTCACATTAAACATCCTATAGATAGATGGGTAAGCTATGGAGGTGTCACTCATGAATATCAAGTATTCTTCAGTGAGATCCTTAAGATTAGAGAACTATCAACACACTTAGTGGCCACAAAGGATAAGAGATGGATTAAAGCTATGCAAGAAGAAATCCAGGTCATGCACGTCAATAATACATGGGAGATTGTTAGAAGACCAGAAGATAAAAATGCGGTAGGTTGCAAATGGATATATAAGGTGAAATCAGATCGAAATACATCGATATTCAAAGCAAGGCTGGTAGCTAAAGGATTTAATCAATAACAAGGATTCAACTATGAAGAAACCTTCAGTCCAGTTGTTAAGATTGTGTTAGTAAGCATTATTTCATTATTACGCTTGCTTATGATTGGCCACTTTACAAGTTGAATGTAAAAAACACATTTCTTCATGGGGAGTTAAGAGAGGAGGCCTACATGGAGCAACCACCGGGATTTAGTGAACATTGAATCAAGAGAGTATGTACGTAAATTGAATGGCTCCATTTATGGATTGAAGCAAGCATCAAGAACACGGTTTCAAAGTTTTCAAAATGTATTAAAGGAGCGAGGATTTAAGAGAGGAACAGTTGACCGGTCCCTGTTCATCCAAAGAAGTGAACCTGACATTATAATTGTGTTTCTATATGTAGATGATATTATAATTATAGTTAGTTCATATGTGTTGATTACTAATGTGAAGACATTTCTTGACAATAAATTCTAAATGAAAGATTTTAACTACGGTACTTCCTTGGGATAGAAGCAGATTGAGATGCTAATAAATTAAGCTATCTCAACAGAAGTATGCCTTAAATTTGTTATGAAAAATTAATATCGTGAACTGGTAGGCCTTCTGGAATACCTGTTGCCATGAAAAAAATGCTAAAGCAGGGATGAAGCAGAATTGCTAAGAGAAGAAGTGAAGAACAGGAGTACTGCAGAGGCTTTACAATATCTCACACTAGCACAAGCAGATATATCCTATGCAGTGAATGAGGTAGGTCAATTTATGCATATGCCCAATTCATCTCATATGGAAGCCTTAAAGAGAATAATCAAATACATTAAAGCAACAGTGAGTCATAGTATAGTCTAACATAAAAATGATGTGAAGAATTTGGAAATTGAATCAACAATGGGATATTCAGACACTGATTGGGCTAGTGACCCATTCAAGAAGACCAATCTCTGGATTTTATGTTTATCTAGGGAAAAACTTGATAACATGAAGTAAAAAACAGAAGATAGTAGCCAGATCAAGTACTGAAGCTGAATGTCGGGCATTAGGATGTATCGAAGATGTTATGGATCTGCAGTATGACGACCACATTGGGCATGAAAACTCGAAGATCCAGAATGTTTAGTGATAACAAGAGTGCCTTAGCCTTGATAGAAAATCCAATATTTCATGATAGATCTAAACATATTCAGATTGATTATCATTTTGTGCAGGAAAGGATTGAAGGTGAAGAAATTGAAACAACGCATGTGGGTCTAGAAGATCAAATAGGAGACATATTTACAAAAGGGTTATCAAAGACTGACATCAGTATTTGAAGGACAAAGTTGTCATGTTAAAACACGATGTATAAATTTTGAGGAAGTGTTAGTCATATTGGTCAGGTGTGATATATGTAGTTCATGTTCATTGTAAAGAAAATTATGTAATTTCTGAATTTATTTGTGCCATTATCAAACTCTCCATTATTTAGGGCTAGTCACAATATAAATAATATCTTTGAGTGCAGCTCCTCGCTCATGAATGAATTGGTCACATCACTCTTCTTTGGCTTCCTCTCCATCCCTTTCTATGCGTGCCACAACTTGTTTTTCTCTCTCAAGTATTCAAGGTGATAATTTTAACACCAACAAAATTTTTTACGCTATGAACTTTAGATCAAATGAATCAAATCTTGGATGTGAGTTCAATCTAGAGGAAAAGAAGCATCTAAATTCTAAAACAAGATAAGCTGCACATGGATACCTTTTCTTGCCTTAGCGTGTTAGACATCTAAGTGAGGCATAAGCACTTATAAAGGACTAAAATTCCCTTATTTTTTTATAAATTAAAATTCCCTAAATTAGCAATAAAAAGGACTAAAACTCGCGTTATCTAAACAAGTCCAAAAAGGGAAAAGGCATGAAATTAAGGACAGGAATGTCTCCGATGTACTGCATCTTTACCAAAAAAAAAAATCCCATTTAAGCCACTATTAAAAAATTATGTTGAATCTCGTTTAGGTCTCCCTCAAGTTGGTGCACACAATCTAATCACGTCAAGTAAGTCTATCAGCCCTGATATACAAGATATAGTACCTAAGACATCTTTAAAAATCATTCTAGGATTTTCACCACCAACAAATTTTTGCATGCAATATGCATGGCGATATCATAAGTCAAAGATGAAGACATACCTCTCGTGCTGCTTCCATGCTCAATCTACGAAGGTCAGCATCTGTTCCAGTGACTGTGGAGCCTCCTCGAGCAACAGTTACCTTTTTCTTCACTACGTTACTGGAGATCGGCGCCTTAGGAGCAACACGAACATAACTGAACCCTAAGCCTCTACCAGAAGGATCTCCAACACCCGTTATTTCTAACCGTTCAATATTTTCTCGATCCTGGAAATTATAACTCCAGAAAGTAACTATGCAGGACTTTATTGGCCAGAAAGTAGAAAAACAGATTCAACTTAGAAGACCCACAAATCAAACAAATACCAACTCAAATAGCCCTTAGTTTTATTATTAAGCATTACCATTTTGCGGTTGAGGTTGGGGGCTTGGATGTAGTAATATGCCAAATTTTCATCACAATTGAAAAACAATAAGAGCATCCTACCTTAAGATATTATAACCATCTTTCCACTCGATACAGAAGCATATCAAGCAATGTGATAAGCCAAACTGCAGCATAAATAATATGTAGAGCATAGCTGCCAGGATTGGAGGCAAAGATGGTACATAAATAAATGTTTTGATGAGGCAAACCAATAGAGAAATACATTACCTATATATGAAGAAGGAGAAGTGGCAATGCGAATATAATATATTAGTGTCAGAAAAAAAAGTTATTTTCACCCGTAGCGTTCAGTATGGTAGCAGCATTGGCCCTCATCTTAAAATAGCTGCTGTCATGATTATAATGTTATCATAACAGTCAGCACCACTGGCTGTCATCAGGGTAAACAAACTTTGTCTAAATCTTGGAGTAGACCTAAAGAAGACCAAGACCAAGGGACATACAACTAACAATAGGGAAGTCATTTCGGATCTCAAAAAGGCTAAAACTAAATCGCAAACACCCAAAAACAAAAAAAGATCACAAGCAGTGCTTCAAGGCATCATCAGTAACTTAAATCGATCATCTTCATCCAGTAATTTTAAACAATCAATATCTTAAAATAGAATATCTGCCATAAATAGAAAGCAAAGAGAACCATTTTTTCTTTGATTTATTAAAAAAAATATTCTATCTTTGAAAAGCTTGGAGAAGTTATTCAAATGGCTTGAAAAGAGGCTACACGTTTTTTACTTAATAACTAGGGGCACCTCTGATCAATAACTTATGCTAAAAAATCTTAAGAGAAGTTGCACCAAGCCGAAGTGCAAGGGTAGAAGTTTCCTTTTTGATTGGTCCGGATTTATTGAGTTAAGAAAAAAATTTATCGTTCAAAGACATATATTAGTTACGCTCATGACTTAAACGTGTACTTCCATTCCACACTTAAATGAATAATAACAATTCCCAAGGAGGTGCTCATATAAAGCCAAAATGATTTTCCCTTGTGTAGATTTCCACTTGGGAAGCAATACTTAGCAATTCTCCAAAGATGCGCCCCAGCCCCCTGGAATGTTTCAGTTGACACAACCTCATGATTCCAACTATCCAAAGGGAATATTCAAAAAACTTCCCCTGATATAACCTCATGGCATTTGTCAACCTTCTTTATCATAAAGAAACAATTTTACAAAAATCAGACATTACAAAATTCATGTGAAGTTGTTCAAATAGATCTCAAGAGTCAAGGCATCTTAATGACCGAAACTACCCTCCACCAATAAAATATAAAGAGCACATTCATTAGCTGGTACATCCATCACAACATTCACTTCCCTATACACACTGTGGAAGAAAATACAACACAGAAAACATAATGGGGGTGTCAGAAATTTTGACACCCCCATTTTGTAACATTAAGACAAGGAATCTCAAGTAATAATTGAACTGTACTCCTCATCTTAATTGCAATATGTTCATCCTGCAAGCCAGACACTGTAATTGGGAACTAAAACTTTTCAAGTAAAGCAAGGGCATCAAATTTCTGATTCATGAACAGTCCCAAAAACAAAAATACCAAAAATTGACGTATCTGATCAATCATTAATAGGTGAGAACTGAGACTCAATGTGGACCAAAATCAATGACAATTTTCAAAAATGTGAATAAAATGGTTGATGAGAAAGGCTTGCAAGAAATCTCAAGTAAACATTGAACCTCACAGATATGGTAGAAGTTTCAAGGAAATTTAATTATTTTCAGACTGATCTATGGCTGAAAACACTCCTCTTGAATAACTTTTGGGCGACTAAAAGAAAGATTTCCAGCCATATCAGAATCCTAGAACCTATCCTCTAATGTAGATTTGACTCCTCGTGAAACCCAAAGAGGCCTCCTGACAGCACACACATACCTTCACACATCAATGAGTCATGATTGAGGAGTAAGAACATCCAAATTAGTACTGATCACAAAATGCATTGATTGTGCAAATAGCACCAAATCTGTATTTCATGAATACTGGGGCATAAATTACTAGGTCTCAGAGACAATTCTTGTCATTAGGAAAGTACAACAGAAGTATGTGAACAAATGAACCAAGGGGCAAACGATATGACAAACAAGACTAGTAAGGTGCCAAGTACATTTAAATAAAACCATTCTTAAAATATTCATGTACAACATCTACAACACCAATTTACACTCTCAAACAGCACCAACACAAATGCAATGAATAATCCCTGATTGCTTCCTGAAGGTAAATTCGGCCACTATAAAATGTCTTTACGAGGTTTGGCTCTAAGCTCAAATACAACCAAGGAGACATAACAACTCAATCAAGAAATAGAGAGAGGCATTTCAGTATCCCCTTGTCAGATTTAGTAGATTACAGGCTTAAACGGAAAGAACATGATCCAAATGCACACATAGAGACCATATACAAAAACCTTAATCCGGTTAGCCCTATGATGACTTAGAGGTAACACCATGTTTCTGCCATCTTCTTTGAGTCTTTAATTCTAGCAAATTAAATTTCCAAGAAGTCACCTCATATGGCATTTTACGTCAACACAAATCGTGGTATAATTATTTGTAAGATGTAAACCAATTGACAAATTATTGCCATTCAATATTTTCTTTATAGTGTTGCAAAATCAATTTTTATCCTAAAAATACAGATTGGCCATCAAATATATGAATATGATAAATAAGAACAAAATTTTCTTGTCAGAAACCTAACATTCATCCGATTGTTAATTTAGTCATCATCACCATAGCCTCTTCCCAATTAATTGGGGTTGGCTACACGAATCCTGATCCGTCATTCTGCTCTATTAAAGGCCATAATTGAGGCTATAAGTCCCCATATCTTTTCGGACTACTTCCAACCACATCTTTTTGGACCTACCCCTTGCCTTTTTCCGTCCTTCTACTTGAACTAACTCGCACCTCCTAATAGGTGTTGTGCTTGGTCGGAGCCACACATGGCCAACCCACCTAAGTCTACTCTCTCTCATCTTATCGCCTATTGGTGCCACACCTAAATTCTCCCGAATGGATTCATTTCGAATCTATCCTTTTTTGTCTTTCTACTCATCCATCTCAACATCCTCATCTCCACAACACTCATTCTATGGGTATATTGTTTTTTGTCTACCCAACATTCTGCCATGCAAAGCTGGTGTCACAGCTGTCCTATAGAACTTGCCTTTCAGCTTCATTGGTATGCGCTGATTACATAAAATTCAAGTTGCACATCTCCACGGCGTCCACCCAGCTCTAATTCTGTGTGTGACAGCTTCCTCAAAATCTCCATTTTCTTAGATCATCGACCCAAGATATCAAAAGTGCAATCTTTTTTGTACTTCATAGATATCAATCTTAACTACGTCCTCATCTCTACTCCTATTATTACTAAACTTGCATTCCATATACTCTGTTTTAGTCCGGCTAATTTTAAAACCTTTGGATTCTAGAGCATCCCTACAAAGTTCTAACTTTGTGTTGACGTTGTTTCGGGTTTCATCGATCAAAACTATGTCATATGCAAACAACATGCACCACAATACCTCATCCTGTAGGTGCCTAGTTAAGTCGTCCATAACTAAGACAAAGCGGTACGGGCTCAATATTGACCCTTGCTGATCTAAGAAGGGTGATGACCTTAAACTTTCCCTTAACCCGTCCCATGCCCAGGTAAAAAGGTTGGGTTGTGTTACGTAGGCAGCCAATATAAAATTTTGACTCTTAATTCAGTAACATCTCAAATATTAGTTTGCTTGCTATTTCTGATAAATTACCAATTGCAAGGGATAATGTAAAATAAATAAATAACTATGAGAAAAACAAGTAAGATGGTAAAAAGTTCCATAACAAAAGGCCTGCCTTATAAACCCTAATTTAGCCATTGAATCTGACATTTTATACAACTCCCTAGATACATGGGAAAATTTGAAACCAATGTATAATCATTACCATTGATTTCAAAAAAAAAAAAAAAAAATGAAGGGTAAGGTAATGAAATCAAATCACCCATAATGGTGATACCTATGCTAACTACTGTGTTTCTGCAGCTTATAATGAACTAGACCCCCGTTAAGTACCCCAGATAACAAGGCGAAAAAATTAAGTGGTCGTGCAGGACCCAATTATACATTTGCTCCCACGTGTAACTAGGGAGGAGTTATTGGATATCAAATCTGTCAAATCATCTTTAGCTCACTATCATGTAATGCAAAATTAAAAAAAGGGGCGATTCAGAGGTTCAAAACTGCCTCAAAGCATGGTCCCTCCAAGACGGATCTACATTGACAGTTTGATGGAGTTAATTCTGAGGAATTTGAGCTCAAAATCATTTTCTTTTTTAAAAAAATTGATCACAAGGGCAATTAAAATTAATTAAAAAATCCGGTCATAAAATTGCGGCATCCAGGCATGATGGCTGTGGAACCAACGTATAACTTGGTCTTTAGGGACCACAGTATAAGCACCCAAACAAAAGAAAAATCAAACAAATGATGGTGTTATGCAATATACATGACATGAATGATTAATAATTAAATTTTGGCAATCCATTGTCCAGCAAGTCTCCAATATTCATATTTTGAATAAGGAATAATAATAGGACTAATACTAATACTAATAATAATAATTCTATCTTCTATACATAATAAGGCACGAGTTGGTTTGTGCAACACTTATTGGTCAACAGCAGAATTCATAGGTTCCGCAATTGGGTTGGATAAACTCTGTACTTTCAAACTTATCCTTTAAACTTTAAAGAATCAAATACAGCCTTTGACTTTCATGAAACTCCTTCACCATTCTCTCCCTCTCCCTGAAACCCCCTATCCTCTCTCTCCTTTCCCATGAACCCCATGACAGCACCAGTTACAGAGATACACCAATGGACTAACCTAGAAACTGAAATCTTTAAGGAATATTAATGGATAATTCCACCATGGCCTTTCCTCTCGCCACCCCATTTCTTGAAACATTCTCAATTGCAGATGCCGGTGCATTTCTCCAATTGTCCTGCACTCTGACCCACAGGTGACAGAACTCAGACCTTTTTTTTCCTCTCTTAACAATTACAAAGCCTGAATCTAATCCACTATTATTTGGAACACTGCTTAATCTGGTCCAATTTCCGTTGGGTTAAAGCTTCAACCCAAACCATCTTCAGGCCTCAATAGGCAAACTGAATTTGCACCACTTTCCTCCAAATGATTCCATGAATCTGCCAGTGATTTCCATTAAACGATCAATATCCAAGGCTTCTCATCAAGCCATAGCTGAGAACATTCCAACCCCCATAACCAGACTCAAACAAGGATCATCATAACTCGAACCCAACTCATCCAAAATCCAATTTCTTCATTAGTGTTGGTTTTGTTAAGTGCATAGTGTAGAATAAGAAACAATCGGATCTAATCATTCCTTCCAAGAGTCAATGAGTGATAGATACCTTCGATTTTCAGGGGATGCAGTGGTTTTCTGGCAATCAAATTCAGATTAAAAAATCCTCTCCCAATCCTGAAACTCCTATGTTGTTGTCCACGGCCATTTTGTAAGTCACAACGACAATGAGCCCTTACCAGAGAGAGACTCCTTTTTATAAACAGAGATTAAAGAGAGAGAAAAATAAAGAAAGAGAGAGCCCCACTTTAATATAAACAGAGACTCACAATGCTAGGAACTCAGCGTAGTGAAGAGAGAGAGAGAGATACGTGAAAAGTCATTTGCCCTTCCCCCAACCCCACAAATCTCAGCGAGCCTGTGCTTTGTTTTATAAAGGGTTTTCTCCCCTTAACCCTGCTCCATTGTTTTGGAGAACTCAACATTTAGGGCAAATGGCATTTAGGGCAAATGGCGAGCATCCCAAATGGAGCTTGATGTAGGAGCAGTAGCTGATGAGATTAGAAAGAGAAAAAGCAGTAGAAGAGGAAGAAAGTGGCCCATAAATGAGTCCCAAAAATTCTTTGGCCTATCCTAGTAAAGGGAGCTAATCAGGAGGCTTATTTGTAATAAGCAGTACTGATTTCGTCTTTTTAGGAATCACTAAGTCGTAGAATCATTTTACGACTTTTGTCGTTTGTTTATCCAATAGCTGGTAATACAAACTAATAGACTAAAAAGATGGGGTTTAAACCTAATAGCTGGTATTACAAATTGCGTAGGGTTTTACGAGAGAAAAAAATAAAATGTTATGTAAGGCTAATTTAGCCACATTTTGCTGGAATTTGAATTAAAGTACAGCAGGAAGAAGGGATAGTCCAGTACTCCAACTCCATTTTCTTTCAGGGGGTGATCTCCAGGGCGGTTTCCAACCCTGTTTCACGTGTTTCTACTTCTTCAGTGTACATGGAGAGCACATGCTAAGAGAGTTTATGAAAAACCTTTGTTGCATTTTTAATACAATGCAGGAGTTTGAATAAGTGTTACAGGTACATGGATACAGACACGGGTATCATGTCTAGTACGTGTCTTGAGAGTCTAGTACTTGAGCCTAGAAACCCAAGACAGCCCCGACACGTCTACACAAAAACACACACACACACACACATACTATATGTACAATAGATAAAATTAATATACTAAATATCGAACTTCAAACTATAAATTTATTTTATGTATGAAAGGCAAAAAAGGTAATTGTTTCTACATTATATTTTTAAAATGATTCTTTAAAAGTTTCCATTAAGCCAATTTTTATTAAGTTAGTCATTTCCATTAAGGCATTATTTTATTAAGTATTGAGATGGATGAGTGCAAAAACAAGAAAGAATAGAATTCAAAATAAATACATAAGAGATAACTTAGGTGTGGCTTCAATAGGCGATAAGATGAGGGATAGTAGACTTACATGGGCTAGCCATGTGCAATGTAGATCTAATACAACGCCGATTAGAAGTTGTGATTTGGTTCAAGTGGTAGGCTCTAAAAAGGAAAAGAAGAAGGCCCAAAAGGACATGGATAAAAGTAGTGAGAAAGGATATGGAAACTTTTGGTCTTATTGAGGGTATGACCCTTGAATGGAGGAACATGATTCATACAGCATACCCCAAATAATTGAGATAAGGCTTGGATGATGATACTGATGATGTTTTTTCTCGAACAAATAACTATTAATTCAAATTAACTATTTACCACTAATGTGCATCTATTTTGGCTTTGCTTGACAGTGGATCTTACCATTTATCCACAATGCATCAAGGGTTCAATCTTGATGTTGCTTGTGCTTTAAAACTTAAAAAAGAAAAAAAAAAAGGGCACACATATGATGAGTGATGTTTTAGGGATTTGACTTAAAAGGCTTTTCAGAAAGGCACTAATGTAATCCTTGGGACTTGATATGGTGGCCTTATGAGATAAAAGAGAACAGTCTAACACCAACAATTTACAGTGGCTTTTGTTAAAAAATAGGCAACACTATAATATAAAGTGCAGATACATACTAAGATTTTAAAAAAATAACATACATATGGCTACTATATCAAATTCGGGTCTATGCGTGTCGACATGTGACACCAACCCCTAGGATAAGTGTCTAGGTAACACTGCTTTGAAAAAAACAAAATGAACATGAATCTCTTTTATCGACAATCAGTTTTTAACACTGTATCCTTTTTACATATGAAAAAAGCCAAAGGTTCAAATGTGCAATGCGCATTCTACAGCTAGTAGTAGCAATACTAATAGTAATAACAACAACAACAACAACAACAGCAGCAGCAGCAACAACAACAATAATCAGGCAAAACTAATCAAACCCCATTCAGCAGTTAGACCAAGCATGCCTCATTATTATTGTATATTAGTTCCATAAAACTATCATATTTTTAGAGTGTTCATTATGGACAACACATAAGAGAAGTAAGCTCAGATGGATCACACATACATTCAGTAGGTTCCTTTCTTAGCTAAAGTTAGATCACATGGACCAAATATTTCTGGGACACAAAGACCCCAAAAGACAACCTATTTGCCAGGAGTTGATTAAATTTTCCAAATCATTAAACACAATGAACATATCATCTTCATCATCATCATCATCATCACCATCATCTATGCCCTATCCAAACTATTTGGGGTCACATGAATTATGTTCTGCAATTATGCTAATAGGTTCACGATTCATGACAAGAGTTGGTAAAGTTTTACACAATGAACATATATGTGCTCAAAAAATTTAACTATAGGACCAACCTTTCAGGAAAAAAAAGAGAACAAAGAGAGAACTATAGAACCACGTCTCATAATGCTTAACCATAGGACAATAGCAAGCAATGCAGTCTCCACCTTACCTGCATTGTACATGAAACGAAATTGCTGCTTAAATTCCATGAAGTAACTTGCAGTTCCCTCTCTATATGTGAAGCAGCAGCCAGAGCAATGGCTTCGTCAGGAAGTTGGTTCATAGCCGAAGAGAGGCCATTAGGGTGTGTGAGTTTGCTAATACCCAGGCGTTTAAGTCGGTACAGACCAACTTGCATGCTTTCATATGCACACACCTGGAGAAAGTTACAAACAAGTAAATATAGTGAACATTCTCAAAAAAAAAGAGAATTTACAAAAAGGCGATTTTTCTTGGGAAATAAAATAAAGCAAAGGGGCGTTACACAACACAAAAAGGTATCATTTGTACAACAATAACCAAGAAGTATGACTATCAAAAAGCATGAGATACAAGATTGTGACAGTTATGAGTTACAATTTAGCTGTAAGACAGAATGAACCACGGACAAGGAAATATGCACTATAAAATTTTCCATGCAGAATGTAACTAATAACTAAAGAAATGCAACTTATCAAACAACTATAGTCAAACTTATCAATGACAGAAATAAGAAGTATAAGGAACACAGGTAGAAGGATCATTAAAACGGCAATGTTGAGAAATAAAGGAAGACCAGCTATGACAGTGAGAAAAGTTACAGAACCTTTCAATCCAGGCCCAACTATTCATAACAACAATGCCATTGAAAGAAGGTAGCCTTCTAAAGGATGACAAATTTTAGTTTTATTTGATAGGCTATTGTAAACTTGGTAAAGTTGTGCAAAACAATGAGAACATTGTACTTGTAGAATTTCCTGCAAAGGAAAGATGATGAATGTGCCGCACACAGAGATAGGAGTTGTTTTTCTTTTCTTTTCTTTTCTTTTCTTTTTTTTTACGAGTTAAAAGAAAAGCAGGAACCTTAAGTGATCAATCTATATTCTTCAAGTGATAAAACACTTTGTCATCCTACAAGTATCACATACAAATAACAATAACCTAGATCTGAGATATGCTATTCTACCAAATTTGTCACGACTTTTACTGCAGACACCTTAAATTATGGAATATGGAATCAACATTAATAAGCTGCCAGTGATAACATTACCACAGATTCACAGTATATATCTGAGCTTCTTACTCTGCAATATTTTCATGATATCAATGTCTAGACCATGCCAGACCAGCCAGTCAACAGGTTGGACTAGAGACAAACCATCTTAGCAGTCAGCACAAAGCAAAGCCCAAAACTCAGCCAGAAAGAGAGTAAATTTAGTCCAAATGGTATTGGCTCAATTGCCTAGCCTGAATCACAAATTTCTGGAACTAGAACTGATTGAAATTTCTTTAGGAAGATCGACCCTGCTATTTCCAACGAGCTTCTTTTGCCTTTTTTGTATCCTTGATTCCTTTTTTTGTGCATATAGGCTAGTACATAAAGTATAAAATAAAAACAAAAAATGTGGGGCATGTTTAAGAAAACTATTCTCTCTCTCTCCCACCAAAGGAAGGAGAGGAGGGGGAGCATTTTTCATGCCCTAAGCCTAGACTGCCCATATTTTTTTGGAACCTTTCCAACACCTCCAGTCACAAACTTTGAGGATGGGCCCAAAGGCAACTCCAGCATCTCCTGAGCCTCACCAAGTAGAAGTATTAATTTTAACAAAGGTATTTCTTTTGGAGAAAAAAGTTATTATCAACTCAAAGAGCAAAAATGATCCCACTTGAACTGAGGAAATTAAAACTGTACAAAATGGGAGATCCCAGGGTCCACGACAGCACTGTTAAATAATTCCACATCATCAATCAAAAAAAACAAGCATGAAACAAATCTTCTATTCGAATCAGTGTTTGCAAAATCGAACCAGAACGGTTAACCGGACATGGGCTTGGAAGCGGTTTAACCGACCTAACCGGTAAACCGGCTGATTCAACCGCTCTAACCAGGCAAGTCCCGAGCGGTCAAAAAAGTGTTGAAAAAAATAAAAAAATACAAAAAAATCACTAAAATATGAAAAGCATATAAAGAATGATTAAAAATAAAACACATTCAAATGAAGTTGAAAATTAATGAAAAAAATGGATTTCAACCCATTTTATATTTTCCAAGGGCTATTTTTAAAATTTTCTAAAAAAGATGTGAAAACATAAAAGTGAGTAATAATGACCAAAAGAATTTTTAATCTTTACCATAATGTAAAGAATATTTAAAAATGCATTACAAATCAAATTCCTTATTTTTGAGAATTTATATATATTTTTTTGATTTTTTTTTTTAAAATACCGATTGATCACCCTAACCGCCTAAAATCGGAACCAACCGCTGGCTGGTTCCGATCTAACTGGGCGGTTAGCAGTTAGATCGGGCGATTTAGCGAACAATGGTTCAAATTATACACATAAATAAATCACCATCAAAGTAACCTCCCAAGTGAAAGCACTCAACTGGAAAAGAAAGGAAAAACCTAAGCAAAACCGTGTTCAATTTAAGTCTAAAAAATGAGAAAAGCTTGCACCAAAAAGGAGAAAGTTGTTTTCAGAGATAAACCGGCAACGCGTTTGTTTCAATAGTTGCAGTAACTACTAGTCAACCTGTTTCTTCATGATTAGTAAAAGAAATGACACCTACTTGTTGAAATGAAGTAAAACGGTAATTAGAACCGAATATGAACATACAGAAGATAAAAGGCACTTGAACTCATGAGCCCATCTCCTGAAGCATTTACAGCACACTTCAACAAATCCAGCAAACATATCTAATCACAAACCTGCTTGTAAAAAAAATGGAAGCATTATTACTAATCTTACATTCTCCGGAGTCATCATTCTTCGCAGTTCTTCCTCCGTAGGTATCCGGAAATTACGTCTCATCATCCACAATGTTTCTCCATTTGGTCCTCTCTATATTGTCATACAATTATTTAATATTAGCAATGAAACCAACATGAAAAGTAAAATAACAGGAATGAAAACTTGTACCAGGATGAATTACGAAGAAAAGCGAATTAACAAACAATAAAAAGAAAAACTCCATAAAAGTGATAAGAAACACCATCATGTGAGAGAGCAAGCTATGGATGCTAGAACATGAAAAGGCAATTACCCATCCCTATGACAGTGTCCCATGCGAGGATAAATACCTGGAGATCCGCACAGTGCTTCAACCGTTTCCGGAGGAAGGGTTCTGATAAATTAGGAAACTGTGCTGAAAGTTCATCTGCTCGTACATAGGGGAGAAACCCAGGCTTCTCATTGGCACGAAATTCACGGTACAAATACACCAACAATCTGTTTCCTAAATATGATTGGAGACCTTTTGATCCTGGAGAAATGACTTCCATGTGTGGCTCCTGTAAAGCATCAAGAGTACTTCTCAACAAAATGTCCTTACAGAGCAAGACAGAAACAAACCTCACGCTTCTAGTAGCTGCAATAAAGCCTTACAACCAATTGTGTTGACTGGCCAGGGAAGTAAACAAAGGGAAATGTCACAAGAAAAATTCTTTGTTCGGGTAGGACAAACAGCTGGGAATTCCCCATGAAACAATGAAATTCACAGACACTGACTCTTTATAAACAACTAGGAGCCATTTCTGATTTGTGCAAAGAAAAACAGAAAGCATATCCCGTAATTTTTCTAAGTGTTATTTTAATCAACAAGTACAAGAGAAACCATGTGAAGTATTCGAGCCTTGGAAAATCTACCCAATCCAACATCCACTAGACCCCTATCTCTGCCAACGTGTTGAAATATTGAAAGGGCAAGTCCTCTTAATATCTCAACCTGCAATTTAGTAGTTCCTGGGCAACAAAATCACTAGAAAAAATTCAAATCAACTACTGCAAAAACTTAAATAATTAGGAGAATTAAATCTGTCTACCTCTTTAGAACTTGGGGACAAAGGCCACAAACCTATAAGACCCATCCACTAAATTGGTCGATTTGCAACCCACAAAACTATCAATTCGCTCAATTTTCAGGGATAGGTCATAGAAGAGACAGCCAGAACAATTTACAGTATTTAATGTCTTTCATTTATGCGTTTATTCATCCACATGTTACACCTAAACGCAACCTCCATGATCAACTTCAAACCAAGAATCATATAACACTAAGAAAAAAAAGCATAAAAAATATTACCAACACAAAATGTTACACTTGGCACATTTATTTTACCTTAAAACTTACTATTTTAACTACAATAACCCATCAATTATCTAAACCCTGAAATAGTCATACAATGGCATGAAATCACTCCACACTAACATGCAACGAAAATAAAGAAATCTTCCATTTTACAACTCTTTCAACTGAAGTTCCTGCACAGTGTTATTTGGGAATTTGCAGACAAAAATCAATCCATTATAATGAACCATAGCCACTAACTTTTAGTACACATTTCAGGTGATAATATGTTGAGCGTCAAACAGGTGATAATACTAACACGCAAACCGAAGCACTATTATGAACAATATCATCAAATAGCATATGCTTTGGAAATCACACCACATATGAACATGGAGAAGATATCAGAAGTGTATCAAATAGCCGCATATTGCTTCAAGACAACCATAAACATGAGCCAAAACCAAATTAGAGAATCAAAATAAGAGAGCACTAGCAAAAGGCCATAAAGAAATGATTTATGATGATTGTTACTCATCATAATATATATATATATATATATATATATAGATATATATGGAAAATGCTAGGGTCAGCACACGAGCTGATGGAATAGCATGAGCTCAACGGCCCGGATTGAATCTGGGCCAATATGATGGTCAGGACTGTATTTTGGTAATATAATTTTAATATTTTTTATATAAATCCAAATAACATGAAATTTAGAGTATCAACTCTTCCCATCAAGGCGCACCTAATCAAAGCATTAAAAAACTAATTCGCATAAAATGAATTGATCAAAATACCCCTAAAAAGTATTTTGGTCAATTTATTTTATGCGAATTATATTTTTGATATTTTTATTAGATTCCAATATTTTTGAAGAATAGACGCTCCAAATTTTAAGTGATTTGGATTTTTAGAAAAAAAATTAAAATTCAATTACAAATTAAACCATGATCAATGGATTGGTCTAGATTCAATCTTGGACGTTGGGCTTACACTGTTTCATCATTCCATGGGCTGACAGGAGCTTTTTCCTATATATATATATATATTCACCATTTAACTAAATCAGATAGAAACAAAAAACTTTGAATACTCCACCAAAGAAACTTAGAAAGAATACTGACATCCAAGTCAACAATGGATGTCGACCATTATGGCAGTAGAACATGGTACAAAGTCATGCATGTGAATCATATTATTCCAAATCTTGTATGAAATTAATAGCAGTGGTTAAGATCCTGACATATCAGAAGAGGCGGAGGATAGAAAACTATCATTAAACTTCAATGCAAACTATGACAGCCTAATGCTTGATAGAAAAATTGGTAGTCCTCCAGGATGCAATTACATTTGGTCTGCGGCAAAAACACCATACTGCTATGATTTGGTTGACCCAGAACTCCTTAATAATCTATGTTCATCTCAAAGATCAATCTAAACAAAATGATTTCAAGCTCAAAAGATATTCAACATCACTTCCTACTCCAAGATTAACTAACTCCAGACTGTCCATCTGACGGACAATCAGATTTATAGGTTTCGAAGCTAAAAATTGATTTTTCCGCTTGAAATTGGTCCCAAGGTGAACCATAGATGTTTTGAAAATTTTCAGGCCAAATAAATCCCCTTAACTAGGCAATTTCTCAGTCCAAATGTACAACGGTCCTGTGGATGCAATAAATGCAAACCAGGTCAGCCGAATATACCAATGTCAATTACACACTAAATTCTCTGATTCATAACAATTAAGAAAACACATAAGATCTATAAATCATATAGAGCTGTTCAAGTAACAAGTTCATTCAAGTGTTGGCCAGACCATCAACGCCAGCCAACTCCTACCAAAGATAAATATTTGTTAGGAAGAAGTCTATGTGTGAGTAGGCATTCCCTGACGTATGAAGCTCAAATGCTAGTAATAGAGAAGTGCAGTAACCTGTTGTCCAACAACATGCAGTCTATCGATGCGTCTAAGTGAAAGCCTCCCTTTAGCTGAACGAACCAACAAATAGTCAGTTGAAGACAACTTATGTGGAAATACTGGAGCCCGAAACATATTTGTTTCAAGGCATTGCTGGCTGCAACTAGGTTTAATATCTCCCAAAAAAGGGGACTTATCCATTGGCTCAAGAGCGAGAACGCTCCCCAGAGCATTATTTCCATTTCGTAACGTAGTGGCAGTTTGGTCACCAGATGATGATTTCTGATAGTAAGTGCATAAACGTGCACCCATCCCAACATTTCCCAATAATAAGGGTCTCTCCTCACAGTACCTGTATGCACAATAAAAGAGTATTGAAACAAGTGTCTCAGACATGTTTCAGGGAAGCACAAACAGAAAGCAGGAAGCATAAATAAAAAGCACATCAAATATGCCAAACTGGACTATAATCATGGGGAATCAGGTGCCACCATCATGAGAAATGACCATTAATACAAAATACCTTATCCCTAAAAGGTGCGCAAAAAATTAGAAAAATGAGTGAATGAAAAATGAACTCACACATACAAGAACATACTAATACTACACTAATTACACATAGACAGAATTTTCCCTAATATAGAATTTCAGCATATCTATCAATATCCTAAATTTAACATTCTGGTAATTCGATCAGCTTCATAAAAAGTATTCCATGAGTCATCATTATATTCTTGAAATGCCAAAGGATAAAGAAATCATGGAGTTACTAAGTAAAGCACCAAATAAAGTTACTAGAATATTAGACAAAATCAGAAAATTTTTAGTCATCACATATTGTCGTTTTTTTTTTCTTGAGCATGTTAACATTGAAACAAACTGTAAAAGGAGAACCTTTCATCTTAAAGTCATCAGATATTGTCAATCTCCAATTACCCATGATTAGTAATCCAGTAAGAAAATCATAACTTCAAATGACATAGTACAGTTTTTCAGGTATTATTTGGAAAAATCCCCACAACTATATAATAATAACTCTCCTCTGTAACATGGATACAGTGCCAGGAATAGTACATTCACAAAATAAACCATTAGTAACAAGATTAAACCTTAAAGCACAGAACAGTCAACTACCATTACTGGAAAGGTAAAAGTTGAAGGAACTACAAAGAAACATTTTGGAGGGGTGTAGAAAGAGAGAGATAAGAGGGAAGAGCGGTATCATCCAGTATTTTTCTTTTGATAGATAACATCAACTAAACATCCGTGAAAAAACGATCCATCAAATATGAGACATAGTGGTCCAAGTATATTTAAATTAGGAGGCAGAACGTACATCCACATGTAATGTAAGCGATTCACTGTAGCTCTATATAAAGAGATATAACACAATATTTACTTAGAAGGCAACATACTCCATTAAAAAGACATGGCCAACTTTCACGGAAAGCTCTGACTTCTTCTTAAAAGCCCCAGGAGGACGTAAAGGTTTATCTTCTCCTGGGAGTCTTTGTGCCTTTGGCCATAAATGTATCATAGTGCGGACGAGATGGAGCACAGAATTTGGCCGAACATTCTGCTGAGCAAGAGATTTATCATCTTCCAGCTCCTTTCCAGAATAGAACACTTTAACCTTTTCAGATGACTTAAAATCTGCAGATAAGGGGAGGTCCAAGTATAAATTTAACAAGGCATAAGTTGTGATAATGCCAAGCTATACTGCTTACAATCTTTAGAATAAACAAGAGTAACAAATTAAAAAAGGCCTTATCGAATGATATTATGAAAGCCAACAGAAATAATCACCATACTAACCAGCAATACTTGATGCATTAGAACTGAAGTAAAGGAGGCCTGACTAACCTAGCTTTTTTGATGCCTTGCCTTTGACAGAGGCTACAGTTTCAGCAGCATCCACATGCAGCTTACTCCCCTTTCCTCCCATGCTCTTCAGTATAATTTTCATAGGTCCTTGGGCAGAGAGCTTTCCCTGCTCCTTGGCAGCTACTTCATTGTCATGGGGGTACCACAGAGCCTTGGGTCTATGAAAATTAGCTATGTCCTTACTGCACCAACCCAAAAAGACCACAAGAATTCAAGAGCACTTTATGTAACTACCTAGGAGTACAAAACCAGGTAAACTAGCAGTAGCAATAAACCAGAGGGACAAATAGACTTAAAGAATACAAGTTAAAATATAAACTTCTCCCTGATTTAGTAGGTCATACGTAAATCATGCCAAATTTTGAAACACCTGATGGATTCGTCCAGACTGAAAATAATATATTGCTTGAAATCTATCCAATCATATGTAATGAAGCAATAGAAATATTTTCACAATTTTGATAGAATAGGCTACTATCTGTATCACAGCATCTCGATAAATAGAATCATTCAGCAAAAAAATAGGAAGGTAACACATTGGGACAAAAACAAAGGAATTTAACATTATCTTAGCTACCAATATTATATATTGTGTATTATTTACACTTATAGTACTATATAATATACATTGAATTGTAGTGATGTACGAAAAATTAGTATCATAGATATTAGTATGGTACATATACACAATTAGCACTGTAATACAGTACTATATAATATAAACAGTACTGTATAATATAATATATATTAATGACTAGGCAAGCAATTGTGTTACCTCCACGGGGGAAAATATCCTAAAGAACTTACTGGAATTTATTAGTAAAATATATTGCTGCAATTGTGTACTATATATTACTATAGCACACTACAAAAATAGTAGTAATAGAACTACATAGTACTATGGGAAATTAGAATCGTATATTATATAGTATTATATAGCAGTAGTACTTTAATAGTACTATAGAACTACAATAGTACAATATTATTTATGATATATTACTGGTACTGTAATATTATAGTATTTCTATGTCACCATAATGTACAGCTCAATTATGTACTATAATATATAGCTATTATATAGTAGCAAGTGTTATAGAGATAGAGACAATGAGAAGCAGATGGTGGCTCACTACTCTCTTTCCTTCTCTCCCTATAACTTTCCACTTTCTTTTTATATTTATATAATATATCTTGCATATATGTATTATCACCCTTCCCCTAGCACACACACACGCACGCGCACACACACACACACAAATATATAAATATATATATATAAGATTTTCTACAGTTAACAACTGTATATATAACGGTTCTAAGGATTTTTCATAGTTAACAACCCCGAAAGTAACATAGCTTAATATTAGAACCACTGGAACATTTTCTTTTACTTTCAAAGCCCTTGCATAATTAATGTGAAAGCTAAAACAAATGGGTATTTTGATCTTTTCATATGAATGAGGAATAAAAGAGGTGGCCTAACTCTTAGGCAAAAAGGCCCCTTCTCTCCTTGCATTGTCCATCTCTCTCTCTCTCTCTCTCTCTCTCTCTCTC
>NW_006498085.1:1863122-1878697 GCF_000471905.2 Amborella trichopoda | reverse complement strand
TCTCTCTCTCTCTCTCTCTCTCTCTCTCTCTCATACACGATCTTTTCATTGTCACAAGTCCCCCCCCCAGTATAGATCCACCTAAATTCTCTCTTCATCTTTCATCATACCATCAATATCTCTTTCTAAAAATCCTATAAGTTTCTTTTGATTTACGTCTCCATGGTTGCTACATCTAGAACAAAATTTTGGAAGTAAAAAGAGGGGAGACAAAGTCATGGATGATGATTTTTTAATACCTGATTTTGATATTGAAAACATTGGATTTAATGAGAAAATTGAATTGAAAGTTGCGGAGTACTTAATGTGATAGGTGAAAACAGCCCAAGACTATCCTCATCAGATGCATCTCTAAGGTCCATTGCCCACATTGCAACGGTTGTGTGGGTGATAAACAGGCTCCGCTTGTGTTATGGAAGGGTAAGAAGATTTTTCATAGTGATGCTTCAGATTCTTGGAAGCAGGGAGGGAGAGAGGGGGGCAGCGTTACATGGACACTCCGAAATCTGTTTGGTATCATGTGTTGACACGTATCGGCACTTAGGCTCATGTCGACATGCGCATACACGTCATCGACAATCTACCATACATGTTTAATGACATCATCACTTTTTTAGAATGTATCCAACACATTCTATATGTGTGTGTGCCCTTTTAATTGTATATGCATAATGATTTTGGTCGTAGAGCAATGTTTCAGACAAGTGAGGGCACAAGTTCCATTCCTTACAGTCTGAAACAGTCCCCATGCGCATGGTTTTAAAAATTTAGTGGAACTGTTGTGGCATATAAATTTCCATGTGACCATGCAGATCTTTCGGTGTTTATTTGGAAATATGACTTCAAGAAATTGTCTCAATTGTATATGTTGAGAATATTGTCATTACAGGTTATGATTAAGAAGGAATAAGTCATTTGAAGAGGCACCTAAAACAATATATTCAGACAGAATTTGGGCCATCGGTATTTTCTAGGAATTGAAATAGCCAGATCAAAGCATGGCATTAACTTGTCTCAAAGAAAGTACATGATTGATTTGTTGACAGAGACTAGAATGTTCGGTGCTAAACCAGTTGATACCCTAATGGATTCAAATACAAAATTATTGATAGATAAGAGGGAGTTGTCTGAGGATCTAAGAACGTATAGAAGACTGGTATTTGACCATCACTAGGCTTGAAATTGCTTTTGTAGCAAGTGTAGTGAGTCAGTTTATGCTCTCTCCATGGATTCCTCACTGGATGCTATTCATAGAATTTTGAGGTATTTGAAGGGAGCTCCAAGTAGAGGTCGAATTAACAAGTCAAAAAATCATTAAGCCATTGAGAGTTACTCAGATGCTGGTTCTCCATTTGGCAAGTGGTCTACCACATGTTATTATACATTTACTAGTGGAAATGTGGCTATGTGGAGAAGTAACAAACAAAATAGTGCGGATATATCTAGTGGACATGTTGATATCGAGCAATGGGATATACTACATGTGAACTAATGTTGTTGAAGACACTGATATTTTTTTTTGATGAAGAAAAGAGCGAGTATAACACTCACTGATATTGGAGATGAGGCCTACTATTGCTAACGCCATGAAGATGTATTGTGACAATAGTATTGTAACTTATACTGCTAACAATCCAGTGTTTCACAAGAGAACTAAACATATTGAAGGAAATTGTCACTTTATTCGAGCAAAGGTTACTTGTAAGCTGGTGTCTACTCCATATGTGAAATCTTAGGATAGTTGGGAAACATCTTCACCAAAGCCCTTGTATGTAATCTGTTTCAAACAATTTGTTCCAAGTTGGAAATGGGAGTCATATATACTTTAGTTTCAGGGGGAATGATTTTTTTTTTTTTGATAACTGTTAACATTTGTATTGAAAAAGAGAGATAGATACAAAGAGAAGAAGGCAATCCAAGGGTGCCTAAAAAGTTGGACTCCTAGTAAAAAATGGGTCAACAGACCGTAATCAAAATGAGGTTATAAGATTTCCCCTTACAAAGTAAAGTATAAGTGTACAAAAAAGATACAAAGGGGGGGAGGAAGAGAATCAAATAAAAAGCACAAACCCTTTGAGCTCCACAAAAAGACCAAAACAACACTAATCTTCAGCGTAGGCTCTGGCTCCGTCCTTGTCTAGTAGATCGGCGAACCCGTTCGACGTCCTTGAGATATGCGTCCATAAGATTGGCGTATCCTTGCAGAGGTAATCGATTTCATCATAATGGGTAAGAGGTACCACGGGGAAGGAGCTGTCTTAGAAGCCCAAGAAATAATGTTCTTGGCATCACCCTCGATGTGAGAAACTGTCCCCAAGACCGATCGAAGCTTTGAATGCCTCTAAGGAGAGCCATAGATTTTGCGAACTGTGAATCATGGACCCCAATGTATTTAGAGAAAGAGAAGAGGACATTTTGAAGGTGGTCTCTAAAGACCCCTCCAACCCCCGCGTGCCCAGGATTGCCTAAAGAGCATCCGTCAAAATTAAGTTTGATAGTTCCTTGGAGAGGAGCTGTCCAAACAACATTAACTTTGGTTTTCTTCGGGTTATGGAATAAAATCTGCTCCCAATTCCGGCAGAATGAGTCCCTAGGAATGTCTTTGAACCAGGGGTGATTAGCCGCCCAGAATGTTACCAAGGAGGTAACTTTCAAGAATAACAGAGGGGCAAGGGTGGACTCTCCCCGAAAAATACGGCTGTTTCTTTCATTCCAAATGGTCCAAATTGTTGCTGCCACAGTAGCTTTCCAAAGGATTCTACCTGCCTTCGGCCAATGCGCAGCCAAATTTAACACCAACAGATCTTTTAACGACGTGGGTAAGACCGAAAGCACCCGAAAGTGTTGAAGGAGTAGACTCCAAATCTCATGGGCCATGTTACAGTGTAGGAAGATGTGATTATTGGATTCCTCATGGTTCAAACACATGGCACACCTATTGGGAATAGGGATACCTTTCCTTTGAAGTTGATCCACTGTGAGTGCCCTGTTTGATCTTGCAATCCAATTAAAGGTTTGCACCTTTGGGGGAGCAATGGTCTTCCAAACTAGTGCAAGGGTCAAAGTAGAATTGGGGGGGGAAGTAGGGGTTTGGATGAGGCTTTTGTAGAAGGAAGTGATGTTGAAATCCCCAGAGGGGGCAAGGGACCACACCAACTTGTCCCTCCCCTAGATCGGGATGAAGGTGTTGAAGAGCAAGGACGAGAGAGCAAGGACGAGAGAGAGAGAAATTGAAGAGATTCATCCTCGGAAAGGTTCCTTCTAAAACAGGGGTTCCAATGTCTCCTTCCACCTTCAATTCTGAACTCGTCCTCAACAGTTGCTTCTCTATTCCTCGCAACAGAGAACAGTAAGGGATGAGAATCCATAAAGGGGGTATCACCTACCCATAAATCTGTCCAAAACCTCACTCTAGATCCCTCTCTAGGGCAGAGTCTTAAGTGTTTCCTGAACGAAGAAAGGGAAGCCGTAAGAGACCTCTACACCCCTGAAGCGTTGGACCAAGATTTGTTGTCTGGGATCCACGAAAGGGCCAGGACATAGTACTTATTCCGAAGAACTTGCACCCATAGAGAATCAGGTTGGGTGGCCAAACGCCACCACCATTTCCCTAAGAGGGCGATGTTGTGCTTCCTCAACCTTCTGATCCCCAGGCCCCCTTGATATTTGGGTAAAAGAATCTTATCCCAAGAAATAAGATGGAACTTGCTTTTGTGACCCAACCAGAGAAAGTTCTTCATAAGCTAATCCAATCGGTTGGCCACCAAGGCTGGAAGGTGGAAAAGAGACATCATATATACCGGTGCATTGGATAGAGTAGCTTTGATAAGGGTGGTCCTACCTGCTTGGGATAGGCACCGCCCTTTCCAACCAGCCAACCTCTTGTCAACCTTGTCTAAAACGTGGGACCAATTGTTCTTTTTGGGTTTGCCCAGTCCTAAGGGTACACCCAAGTAAGAAGTGGGTAGATCCTCCACCTTGCATTCCCATCCCGGAATTAGGTCTCTAATTAGGTTAGGGGGGCAACACCCAACATCTTAGATTTTGCCATGTTTACCTTGAATCCTGTGGCCCTTTGGAAACACTTGAGGTAAATTCTGAGATTTCCACCTCCAAGGGGGAGGCCTCGAGGAAGACCAAGGTGTCATCTGCATATTGTAGATGCGACACAGTGGGCCCTCTTCTAGAGGAGCCAAAACCAGCGAGAAGGTTAGCACTATAAAGGCGGCCGAGTGATCGACTAAAAACCTCGACTGAGATCGCAAAAAGGAAGGGGGACAACGGATCCCCTTGCCGCAGGCCTCTAGAGGACTAGAAGCACCCTTTGGGAGACCCATTGATGAGGATAGAGAAAGTTGGGTGGGAAAAACACCCCCTCATCCATTTTCGCCAGCGTTCACGAAAGCCCATACGGGCCATAGTCTCATCTAAAACCGACCAGTCAACATGGTCATAGGCCTTCTCCCAGTCGATCTTAAAAATGAGACCCGGTTCTTTGGCTAGGTGTCTAGAATGGATACATTCGTTTGCTATCAAAACCCCATCAAGGATTTGTCTATTTTTGATAAAGGCTTACTGCAAGGGGGATACGACCGAGGGTAGAACCTGTTGAAGCCGAGAGGCTAGGACCTTTGATAGAATTTTATAGGAGGAGTTGAGCAAACTTATAGGACGGAAATCCTTAAGTTCCTCCGCCCCTTCAACCTTAGGGACCAGAGTGATGAACGTAGCGTTGATGGATTTGTTAAGAATCCCTAGCTGAAAGAACTCAGTGAAGAAATTCAAAAAATCCGATTGAAAGGTCTCCCAAAAGGACTTGCAGAGGGCCACCGGAAAACCGTCGAGCCCTGGGGCTTTGTTTTTAACAAGATTATCCAGAGCTATGAAAATTTCCTCTTCGAGGAAAGGGCGCTCTAACCACGAGGCATGTTCATCAGAGAGAGACAAGAAATCCAGGTCGACCATGGAAGGCTTAGGGCCGGAGGGAGCAGTATAAAGATTCTGGAAGTAAGAGATGATCGTTGCTTCAATCTCAGCCGGCTATTCCAGGAGACGGTCATTAACTTTGATGGACGAGATAGAATTATCCCTCCTACTACAATTAGCAATCTTGTGGAAGAAACGGCTATCGTGGTCTCCAGTTTTGAGCCAGTTGACCCTAGATCTCTGATACCAATAGATCTCCTCCTTTTTCAGGGTGTAGAGGAAATCAAGTTTGGACTGGGTTCTGAGGTCAGCTTCAGGAGAAGAGAGAGGGCGGTGTTCTTCAAGGCAATCCAAAACTTCAATTTTCTTTAGGAGGTCATTCTTGATAAGGTTATAATTTCCTAGGACGGTCTTACTCCAGGACTTAAGGGCGGCCTTGAGTAACTGAAGTTTCAATTGGAGTCTGAAGCCAGCTCCACCACTGACCTGGGCCGAAAAAGAAGTCCACCAGGAAGGTATCAAAGTGGAAAGGGACAGTTCTTCCATCCAAGCCAGCTCGAACCTAAACGGTTTAGGGCCTCTGTTAACCTCAAGGTAGGCAGAAGGATGGGACAATGATCAGAAGTCGGTTTAGGCAAAGTTAGGGCATGAGAGTCAGGGAAGAACTCTTCCCAGTGCAAAGAAAGCAGGAACCTATCCAATTTAGAGAGGATGGGCTGAGAGGAATGGCTTGACCAGGTAAACTTGTTATCTTGGAGGGGGATGTTAAGCAACTCGTTCTTGGAGATGAAGTTTGACGAGTCCACCATCCCCTGAGATAAACACGAGCTGGAATTACGCTCAAAAGACCACCGAGTAGTGTTAAAATCCCCACCTAGGCACCAAATAGGGTGGGGGAGAGACGCTACATAGTCGAGTTCATACCAGAGGAGCGGTTTAATCGTGGAAGTGCACGGGCCGTAAACAGCCATGAATTTCCATTACAGGCCATCGGAAAGCCTTGACAGCATAATAGAGACATTCCGCCACAAAGGAGGAAACAAGCGTGTGGTCAGAGGGTTCCCAGGATGCCCCTACAGCGGTAGAGCCACCCACTGGCAAGGGCGTCTACCCAAATCTGACGAGAACTTGGAGTAGCGATGGTTCAGGACAATTGGTTTCAGTAAGGGCAAGAATGAGGGGACAGTGTTTGGAAGACAGGTCCTTGATGGCAGACCTTTTGTTCGGGTGACCCAAACCTCTGATATTCTAAGAAATGATCTTCATGGAGAAGAACAAGAGTGGAGGAGAGAGGCGATTCTGGGTGAACACCTTAGAGCAGAAAGAGGGGGAGAGAAATAGGGCACCACGGCAGAGGTCGGTCCCTGAACAGATAAGGAAGAGAAGGGGTTCAAAAGCTCCCTCTTCCCTTTGAAACCCACCTCCAAACGACTCTGTGGATCGGCCAGCATGAAGCGATGCGTCGAGCCTTCAGGCCATCATGTTGGAAGTCAGAAGATCTCTCGCATCCTTGCCAAGTCACGGTCTGGTGCATCACCATCCACCCCCTCATGAGCAGAGCCTATCAAGGGGGGAGAGATGGGCGTTGAAACAGTAGCATCTGGAGAGGGGAGTCCTTCCCTGTCGACCCCCCCAACCACGTCCCTGGGCAAGGGGGGAGAGATGGGCTCCACTGGAATTCCATGGAGAGCCTCCTAGGGGGAGGTGGGGAGAAAGAGGGGTACAGGTCCGAGGGGAGGGGGGGGAGCATACTACGAGGCGGAGAAGGGGTAATGATAGCAGGAGGAGGAGGAGGGAGGGACAGAGTGGAGGACGAGGGGTACAGGGACGGGGAAGAAGGCGAGACGTAACCAGGAAGAGAGAGGAGGTGCGAAGATAGCGAGAGGGATCCAGGAGTGGCGGTAGTCCATAGGAAAGGGAAAGCGGGGAGAAGTTTGGGTCAATGGAGGTGAGAATGGGAGGGGGGGGGGGGAGGGGGGGGGGGGGAGGTAGGTAAGGAGGTGGGAAATAGAGACCAAATGGTGGGAGAGGCAGAAGGGTCCAAGGCAGTGGTGATGGGAATGAACCCAATGGACCCTAACAATGTTAGGGATAAGGCCCTGAGAAGGGTTAGGATCGAGGGAGGGGTGCGAGAGGTCCACGTCCTGGTAGGGGGGGAAAAGGTCCATCGAGACCAGGGTAGCAGGTGGTGGAAGACCGAACGGCTTCAGCGAAGCAAGGAGAAAGGCAAAGAGAGGGGAGAGTGACGAGCCAGAGAGAGAGGGACGATTAAGGGCCAGTAAAAATGAGAACGGAACCGAAAAAAGGGGAGGGGAGAGGAGAGAAGGAGGGCCGCCGGTATGCGGGGAGCGCCATGCGACATTCCAAAGAGGAGAGGGGGCAGAGGTGGGGAGCTCGAGGCCATCGCCGGCAGTACCCCGAAGCATAGGGGAGGCTGGAGGATAGACAAGGGAGGATGCGCTGGGGGGAGGACGCATCATTACCCAGTGGGGTGAAGACAATAGGATGAAGGGAGGTCAACCGAAGGAAGGCAGCATCGACGTGACCGCACTCTTCGAGGACAGGACACATGTTAGAGCAGGAGGCGATGTGGCGAAAACCTGGGGAGACACGCCTAAAGGATCCGAAGGGGCACCAGGAGGGAAGCCACGCTCCCACGTGGGAAGGGGGCAAGAGAGTACGAATGAAGGGGCCGACAAGACAGGAAGAAAAAACCGGGCCTCATAAGGGAAGGGGGCTCGGGGCTGAAGCTAGCTAGGAAGAGAGAGGCCGGTCCTTCGGGTCGCCCTTGTCGGGCTTAACAAGGCTGAGAGCCTGATAGGGAGAGTGATCAAAGGCGATGGCAGAAGCCACGTCGCCATTGAGGGGAGAGGAGAGAGAGGGGTAGGTAAGAGGGGAGACGAGGAGACGAGGAGACGGGGTAGGGTGACAAGTGGCAAAGGACCTCAGGGGAAGGCGGTGCAATCTAAAGCGTGGCAGGACCTGTCAGCCGGCCGGAGGGAGGGACACGTGGACTGGAGAGGCAGTTGGAGGAGACAGCAAAGCAGGGACGGGCTCAGGAGCATGCCACGCGTTCGCCGAAGGAATGAGTACAGAAGGCGGTCGCTGAGGGAGGGCGGGCAGGGGGGAGGGGATTTCGAGAAAGACTGGCCCAGGTTAGGGGAACGACTCGAGGCGGAACGAGAGATCTCTTTGTCGAGGCGGCGACCGAAGGAGGAGGAATCAGAGGGCGGCGGAGCATGGGGGTCCGACGCAATGAGCTAAGGGTTAGAAGGGGAGGGAGGGATAGGAAGGAGGGGAGGGCGACAGGAGGGTTGGCTGCCTTTAGCCACCGCCAAAAATGGGGATCAAGGACGTCTGCTGCGCC
This sequence comes from Amborella trichopoda, assembly GCF_000471905.2. Next base: position 1,870,404 of record NW_006498085.1, on the reverse strand, counting down.
GACGAGCTTTCTTCTCCACCCGAGTCCAGGAGTCTGGTTGAGCAGCAGAAAGAGCAGTCGGAACCTTATTGGCGAGGAAATGAGGGGAAGGGGCAGAGGCAAAAGACCAAGAGGTCGAAATGGGGTAGAAGAGGTCGCCAACGTCTAACCACAGCAAGTTGGGAATGGTTCTGGGGTCCAGCGTTTCGATGAGGACACGAATCGATCCCAAAGGGAGAGATTCAATAGAAATTCAATGGGTGGAAACGAAAAACCCGCTTCCAACAGTGAGGCTCTTGAAAGTTTCATGGGACCAGGGATGAAGAGGGATATTGTAGAAGGTAAGCCACACTCTCTGCTTTCTGAAGGACCCTTCCAAAGGTGACCAGGCCCGCAGGGCACACCGTGCACCAAAGAAGGTGAAGGGGGCAGAACCCTGAAGCGCAAGGCTAGCGTCAGAAGAGGAGGGAAAGGAGAGAAGGAATTCACTGTTGGAGAGGTGCCTGCAACTGAGATTAGGATCCCCCCAGTGTTTCTGCGCCGCCTTCTCAATACCTCTTACATCTCGACGAGCAGAGTGGAAGCTCCCTATGAGGGATGCAAGGAGTTTGGGGTCGGTCTTCTCGACTTCGACCTTAGGGACAGAGATACAGAAGGGGATGAAAGGGGACCTAACTGCAAGAGGAGGGATCTCCAGTGGTTTCAGAGGTGAGTTCAGGGGGAGGGAAGAGTTAGGCTTACGCGAAGCAATTACCTGAGAGAAAGAAGCCCTGAAGGAGGCGGGGGAAGAAGAGATGGAAGAAGAGAGAGGCGGGGGAGGGGGTTTGGGGTAAAGGTCGTACATGGCATTCCAGAGTGTTAAAAGTCTTTTTTTTATCTTTCTCTTTATTTAACTTAATGAGACATATGTCCTATTACTAGTCGGTGCAAGTCGGTGCAGGCAGTTTTGCACATAGTTGTTGTAGGCGGAAGCGAGCTCGGAAGAGGGATCGGTTCAGGGAACACCGAGCCGCCATAGGGTGAAAGCTCCCTGGGATTAGGATGGTATCCGTACATACAACAAGTTAAAGAGCTAGATTCTAGGATACCTGGGAGCGAGATCCCATATCACTAGGATCGTTTTGACTGAGAGGCATCTAAGCTCCACTATACAAAAAATCAGATCAATTAATAGTATATAATAATATTGGGATTGAGCAAGGGCCTGCTCAATCCATTATCATAAAATTAGGACCAAAAGTTATGGCCCCTCATAGGAAAATCATAAAATGAAAAGTAGGAAGGGAATCATAATATCATTTACTTCTCAAACTTCTGGCCATTGGCAGGATCTTCCTAAGTACAGAATCATACCCTGGCCTCTTCCCAAAGAAGGAAAAAAGAAAATATTGTTCAGGCGTCGAATACATCAATATGGGAAAGATGGATGCACTTTGTACCTCCCTCTACATCTTCAACTTAATTCCATTTAATTTTCAGAACTAACCTTAGCGAAGAGCTGCTCTAAACCATATCTATCTGTAAGTAATGATTAGTGACCCCAATGAATTACCCTGCTAGTGAGGTTCATATACCCATGTTCAGGATTCCGGTATGAGGATGGGCTGAATTGATCCTAAGGAAATTAAACTTAGGAAGCTAATATGCTTTCAGCATTTCTTGCTTTTTGTCTTCAGAGGAGGTTCACAAGGCATGAACCTTGATCCTTCACAGAAAATTAGTTTTGCAGACACAAAGCTCTCCATGGTAGGAACCACGGATCTGTCATTAATAGAGCAGATTAATCATCAGGACTGGTTATAAAGAGACAGGACCCCGTCTCCAATCTCTTTAAAAAAGCGAAAAACTTTACACATATAGACGGTCAGTTGTATCACAGGTACAGAGACACTCCATTAGAATCATTCCACACTGAGAAGGGGACCAAAGAAAGAAAGGGACATATGAGCCGCAGTATGAACAGAAAAAAACAACTTAAATCAAGATGCCCTCCAACTCAACTATACAATGGCTTGGCAGGTACAAATTGAAATGTATGCACATGCATATAAGTGCAAAAAGACAAGACAGGTGAACAATATATCTTACTTGCTTAATTTAGGCTTCATTGTCTGGAGTTTAAGGGCCGGTATAGAATGCAAGACTTTGACACCATGAACTGCACGCTTTTTGGCATGGGATTTTGATTGCGGAGAGGTTTTCCTGTTGGAGTAATACTTGTCATTGGATAGATTGAATTTACTAACAGATGAAGCTCCTTGCCCAGAAGCCTCAAACACTTCTCCTGAGTTAGACTTTACAGAGTGTGTGATTATCATGGCTCCAGCATGAGAATAAAGATTCTCACTTTCCTTGTTATCTAAAATTTCAAACAACATTTGCTCATCTTGAAGATTGAGAATGAGCTTTGAATTTGGGACAGAATCACTCGGTTCCCAGAGGATTCTATCCAACCAAGATCCTTCCAGCAAATCATTATTTTGCAAGGAAAGTTTGCTCAACAACTTCATAATATCACCTCTCCAGGCGTCATCGGTACCATTCGGCCGCTGTCGATCTGAACACTGTAAAGCATCCCATTTTTTGGAAGACTCTAACCTAAGAATCTGAGGATGGAAATCCCTCTCTGAGCAAGGAAAGTTCATTAGATCAACAGTGCTATTTGAATCAAAGGGTTCGACGATAACAGGAAACCTTTGCAGGAAAAGAGAATTATCAATCTCATCTTCTTCTCTATGAAGTCGAGAATGATCCTTCTCATGCAGCTCTGTCTGAAATCCCCTCAAGCCACCTTTCCTAAGTTCTCCATCATCCGATTCATTACCATCAAAAGGCTCAGTATCAAGTCTTGAGATAGCACAAATCTCGTCTTTCTTATCCTTATCTTGCTGAAAACGAGAATGTTCCTTCTCATATAGTTCTCCTAACTCTCCTTTCCAAAGCTCAGCATCTTCTGATTCATCATTATCACAAGGCTCAACATCAAGTCTTGAGATAGCATCTTTCAAGGAGACCTGGTTTGGGGGAGGAGATGATCCCCATAGAATTTCATCTTCCCATTGCTGCAGATAGAGATTGGAGCACATGGGTGAAAGCTGTGCAGGAAACTGAACTTCAACCATATCGAGAGTTTGTTCATCACAAACACAATGACATGAATCTTTCTGTTTGCTCTCACTAGTGGAAGATGAAGTGGCAGACACCAAGTCCACATCATCAACATCCCTCAGCATCACAGAATCTTCTTCAGTTATGTTGTGCACTTTACCAAAAGATCGTCCTTGGTAAGTGCCCTTCAGGAAAGCCTCCTCATCCTCTTCAGCAATATCAGCAGCATCTAGCACATTATGTCTATCTGCAAAAAATTTAAGCAATATATAAAAACAAAATCCCAAAAAACAAAAGCACAGCTAAGAGTCTCTGTAGCCAACTGGATAAAGAGAAGCTGAAAATGTCTAAACCCACATTAATAGTAAACAAGAATGTATAACATTAAATATACAAAGTTACAACAGCTTTGGCCAACCCAAAGATAAAGCCTAAAACACTACCGTGCAATTGAACAGACACTAGTTCCCGATTACAATTAATGACAGATTTCATCCCTACAAGATCTTCCAGAATTCTATTAGGCATATCATGAAAAGTTTCATGACAGAAAGCAAAGGCTGCACTCCTAAAAAAAATTAAACAGAAATAAGAGAATATGTAGAGGCATACAGCAAAGCAACAAGAAGAAACCAAAACAGTGAAAACCAGAAAACAAACGCCCCTCCTACCAAGTGATTGCAAAGTATACAAAATCAGTTATAATTGGTCCCCAAGAGGTTGCAATATTTGTGCTTTTATCTGAAACGTTACTCAACCAACCGACAAAAGTGATATTTCACCAAATCCACTCAGATGGACCCAAAAGGTCAAAGGAATGGGAAGTCCCATGTTGTCCATGTTGATGAAAGGGTAAAACAGTCTTCCACAACACTAGGTCCCATCTAATTTGCTCAGCCAGGATGAACGGTTCCAAGTTCATTATATGATGATGCACTGCACCTATTCCTTCCCTTGGAAATTCCCCAGTAAAATATTGGGGATATATCTTCCAAAGAATCATCTGCTCAGAAGCCAGAATGTACCATCCATAGGGAGGGACACCATCGTCTGTGATACCACCCAAGAACACATCCAAACACGTAAAATGAAGAAACTCCAACTAATTCCAACAAAAGAATATGGAACAGATGATCCACCATCTCTTCCGCCAGGCTACAGTAGGCTTACATTGGGGAACCAGAACCCATGATGAGTCACTATCCAACAAAACAATCAGCACAAAAGCCATCACTCATGCAGAAGCCAGTCATTATTATAACTAGAATTACTAAATCGAGAGGCAACTTGCCCATCACAACTTCAGTGGGGGATCTCACCAAGAGCTTAATATTTGATAACCGATACCAGATTAACCTATCTAGTCCAGACACATACACATACACCACATGAAGCTTCTCTAAAACGAATTCAAGAATCTCGACCTCCCACTATGCTCCTCCAAACCAACGACCCCAGATTATATACTCCAGAGACTCCATTATATCCATACCATGAATTGAACCAGAACCTGGTGTGAAACCCATTCCCAACCTTAACTGTAATACCTTTTATGACCTCTATGAAACTCATCTCCTGACAACACAGTGCCCTATCAAACCCAGGCGACATATGGGACCTACCGTACCCATTGGCACTCCACCCAATCCCATCAAATACCATCATCCGTCCCATTATTACCAATGCCACATGCAGCAGTGTCAAGTATAGCCTCCCTCCCTCCCTCCCTCCCTCCCTCAGGGATTCAACAAAGAGAAATGTGGTAAACTGGCACATTAACAAGTTATGCTCTCATCAACGTTATTTTGTCAGGAAGGACAAACATTGCCCCTTCTATGTCGTAAATTTTCTTCCCATATGATCGGTTACTAGGTCCCACATACTTTTGCAATAATAGCACTATGCACATTATCACTCTCCTTTTTGAGTATGTGAATGGGCCAGCCAGAGGGACGTTCATAGTTCATGAGGTTTTAGATGGAAGACCATCTATGTCCTGGAATATTCACCATGGCAGAAGATTTTCCTAATTAAATATGTTCGTGTTACATGGCAAAAAAGTTTCCTAACTAAATATGGTCATAGAGTATTTGATGTAGAAGTGATTTCACCCATATCCAAGAGAAGAGAGGGAAGCGAGCATTTAAAGTGCATAGACGATATAATACCTCATGAGTGGACAACTTGATTTTGAGGGGCTTCAACTGTTGGATGTTTCATTTGTACTTTTACCTTGTCATAAACAATTGAATTTGCTTGTGGAAGTTACACGAGCATTTCTCAAAGGAACATTGCTAAACAAAAGGAATGATGCTTCTATGAACCAAGAAGTAAACATTTAAGACATCTCATTTCCACGATGGTTTTTCTAGCGTTTACCAATCATTATTGGTTTTTTCCACAGTTTTTCAATCCACATTTATTACTGATGATAGTTAATGCAACATCACCAGTAAAACACTCCACTAGCTGATCAGATAATTCAGTGGATGAAAAGCCTGATGTTATTCCCCGAAGATTTCCACCTAAAGAGATACTAATGTGAACATAACATATCTACTACGTTTCCATCTAGTTCAGATACTGCTCTTTATCACTCCCTCTATGCTTGGTTTCAATTCTTTTTTTCTTTAAAAAAGTGATGTTTCTATGATGGCACATCTTAGTATGCAAAGACACCATTTTCTTACAAAGAAGCTGCCACCTATAAGCAACAAAGAAAACCTAAGCATGAAGAACTACTAGAAGTTACCAAATGAATCCTAAGAGGCAGTTTCTCGGCCAGAAGGTAAAACTCTCATTCGTTGTAGGTCCACTTGCAAGGTGAAAACCAGCTCAAAAGGCTCCCTTATTCACATAAATATTGACCTTTTCTATTGGGTAAGTCACATAAAAATTAGCTTTGCCAAATGCTCATTAAAGGAATAGAGTATGAGGAGATCGGACATGTGGCCATGCTCATCATTGTTCGTGCATTTTCACCATTTGCTATGTTAGACAGACACTAATAATGAGTTTTAACCAGTGTTTGAAAACTCGCCGAGTCGAGCCGGACTCGCCCGATTCAACTTAGGAATCGTCTGGTACGAGCCGGTTCACGAAAAAATCGGGAATCGCCAGTATCCAAAGAGAACCGGGCGATTCCCAATAGTGAATCGCAAGTCTCACCGAAAAAATATTTTTTTTACACATGCCTGCCTCACGAGAACAACACGTGGCCACAACTGGCCGCCTCACGGGAGCAACACGTGGTAACTCACCTCACATGTCTTCCCCCTCGTTTTTCTACACGCACAATGGAGCATCTATTACAAAGGACTTTATAGAGAACCAAGCAACACTCATCCTTCGATGTAGGATAATTCCCACAAAAATTCATTAAAGCAAGATGTTTGAATATATATTATTATAGAATCAAATAAAATCACATGAGGCGACACGGCCGTATTGGTTGACAACCTCGATTTTGCAGTGGACATCTAGGGTTCGAACCCCTTAGCGCACAACCAAAAATTTTTTGAGTTCGAACCCCTTAGCGCACAACAAAAACATTTTTGAGTTCGAACCCCTTAGCCTTAGCACACAACAAAAAACTTTTTTAGTTCGAACCCCTTAGCACAAAACAAAAAAAAATTTGTTGTCAAAAAAATCAACAAAGGCAGAAAATACTGTTGTAAAAAAATAGAAAAAATATAAGATAAAAGGCTTTTCAAGATAAAGATAAAAAAAATAATACAGCATTTTTTTATTTTTCTTGTAAAAAAAATACAATTTGTTGTCAAAAAAATAAACAAAGGCAGAAAATACTGTTGTAAAAAAATAAAAAAATATAAAATAAAAGGTTTTTCAAGATAAAGATAAAAAAGATAATGCAACATTTTTTTATTTTTCTTGTAAAAAAAATACAAAGTAATATAACAAGTATTTCTTGCAAAATAATAAAACAAAAGGCATAAAAAAATAAAATATACTTTGGCAGCATCATATTTTTATTTTTCTTGTAAAAAAAAATAAAAAGTAATACAAGCAAAAAAAAATGTAGTACATCTTCTTCTTTTGTCAAAAAAAAAAAGAAGATAATCAACAAGTATCATATTTTTCTTATAAAAATAAATAAATAAAAGATAACACAATAAGTATTTCTTGTCAAAAAAATAAAAGGTATTCTTAATACAATCTAGGAATAAATGGCCTA
>NW_006498085.1:1841519-1863102 GCF_000471905.2 Amborella trichopoda | reverse complement strand
TTTAAATTTAGATGATATTATAAAATATTTTGGATTTGTTATTATTTATATAATAAAATAATTATAAAATATTGTTGGTATATAATATTATAGTTAGTTAGGTTGTAATAATTTGGGTTTTTTTAGCGGATTAGAGTTTTCCGCCAATTCGAGATTTTAGTGGCCAATTTTTTATCGATTTAGTCAACTCTTTATTGTAGTCCATATATGATTATATACTTAATCCATGATACTTCTATGATTTCTTTTGTGTGCTATAAATTTAATGGTCAACAATAAGTTAATTTAGGGAAAGAACATCTCAATATTCATAAATTGATGAAAACAATGAAAGTTAATAATGTAGTGATATAATGCCAGGTATAATGGATGATAGAGAACATTCAAATCCAACAACTTAGGGGTGTCTAATGGTTAGTTTGTACATGACAGCTCCTCAGGCTCTTCAGATAATCACGCAAGTCTAGTCAACCTAGGTTAGCAGACTTTTATCTATAGTTCATCAAAAAAAATGTAATGAACTGCATAATTAGATTAAGGTGGATGCCCAAAACTAGGAGGCATCCAATGGGTTTGTATAGTTTTGGGTGAATCACCAGTTGCTTGATATGACGTAATCAAGCAATAGGTTCGTGCATAGCCATGATCCCCATCACCAAAATCGCTTCAAGCACACCTCAATGGCACAAAAAAAATCCTTCAGTCCTTTGGCCCTTTGGGTCCTTTACCAGTTTGCAATTGGAAATTTGCTCGAGAGTAGCCATGACCTTTTGTGCCATCAAATTCACTTCAAACACACCTCAATTTGGCATAGAAAGAGAACCCTTCAGTACTTTGGTCGTTTTGAGGAGGACATCAAGGTTTTTTTCTATTGGATGTAGTTTATACAAGGCATCAACCTTAAATAATCAAAAGCAAGGCACCACCTACAAACCCTGTTGGAAGATGCAGTTTCATTAGGAAAACCACACGATGGCTTGAAAATCTATTCCCACCCCTAATTTCTGAAACCTAAAGCTCCAAAATTGGTGCCCAGAAATAAAGTCGAATCACTAGGTTATTCACATTTGCATGTGATTTTATAGTAATCATTCAAAACTTTTATCGACTTAGATGAGTTATGGTTTTCCCAGTTCGCGCAGAAGTTTGCCATCAAAATAATCGAGAATCAGGCCCATTCAAGTATAGGAAAACATATCAATTTTTTTGTTATAGGGATTTATTTCACTGCATAATACAGATCAAATATCACTAGATGTCTAATGAAAATTACACAATTTCGATTTCCAATCAATCGTTTAGAATTTACAAATTTAATGTTGTCACATTGTTAATAAGACTTGCTTGGATGAGCTTAACATAGCTAAATCTTTATATCACCAACCTTGGATTGGAGGTTACCGAGGACATGGTTAGACATAGCAGAAACAGATGTCACGTAAGAAATGCACCATAATACATATATAGTAAGAAAACAAAATTCTGTAAGGACAATATCACAAAGATGCTTACAGGTTCCTGGACATCAGATTGCCTCATACCTTTAGGAATTGAGTGTCTGCGAGGGGGCCTCTTCTCGTTCTTTTTAAAAGGTTCATTTCTGCCAAAAATTTCAGAGAATCGTAGGACCACCATCCCATCTTCTCTGCATAGTATAGGCAAAGGAGCCTTGGTATCATCATTGACCTGGTTATCCAAAGCTGCAGGCTCAACCTAACAGATCAGATGTAAAAGAGAAACAGCAAAACAATGTTAGAGAACCAAAATCTCAAATTGAAGGAATTCATAAACTAAAAAGCAACTTAAACATAATCCCAACCGCAAGAGGTGAAAAAAAAAAAAACGCAAAAAAAGAAATTCTAGGTACAAAGGTTTTGCAGGTAGCTTGGAGCTACCATTCATAAGTAGAACCTACCCACCTTGCACGGCTAAGGGATAGATGCACAAAATGAGGCTTGCCACATTTTATAGTATACCAATGAGATAACATAAGAGAAAAGCAGACTTAATCATTTTATCAGGGAAAAAGTAACCAACAGTTAACCATTTTTAATAATGATTGCAAAGATGAAAATTGTTATGAAATTAAATTGTGTAGCAGTCATCAAAAGCTATATAGATTCTTATGAAATTAATTGTAGCGGTCACCAAAAGCTATATAGATTCTCCATTATAAGCAGATCCAAGTCCACGACAAAACATAACTTTCAAAGAATAAACGAATACAGCAAATGGATACAGGGCATCGCAGTAAACCACTGCATAAGGGAAAGGATGTTTCCGCATTTCCAGACAAAGGGAAAAGGCCAGCACCAATGTTACTTCATTATGCATAAAAGATGGCATGCGCAAACGAAGTGTCCAAGTGAAATGTCATTCATACTTCAGCTAACTTATCATGTTCAAAAGTTAGTTTGAGACCAATTCAGTTCACTTCTTTGCCTTGGATCTTACTATAACATCAAAAAAAATAATACTAATCTCCAACAATGCATTCATTAAAAAATCAACATCAGGAATCGAGTATATCATATGAAGATCTCTTTCGCACCAAAGAACAGCCGTTGTGCAAGTAATGTCCAAATTACAAGTGACTCAATTAATAACAAGTTCTAGTAATATAAGCAATTACACATTTCAAAAAAAAAGTAATATAAGTAACTACATGGAAACCAAAGTATGGAATAAGGAAAATTGGAACTGCTGTATAGTTAAGATAATGACCGACCTCCAGAAAATCATCAGCATCATAACAATATTCATCCGATTCAAGAAAAGGCACATCATAATCAGGTGATTTCTCTCGCTTCTCAAATGACTGAGCATGTTCATCTGCATAAAGCAAAAATACTGGAGCCTGTCACTCATAGAAAGGTTGACAAAGCTGAATTTTCAATAACAGGGTAACCACACATGCGAGAAAATGTAAAATATTTAGAAGTTATATATAAGCCCTCATATATTATTCTCTAGTGGGAGCAAATTCTAAACTTGCCCGGTTGCCCCTTCAGGCTAAGACCCCACATGGGACGATTTTCTTGATCTGAAAGTTTGAGATCCACTTTACAAACACCAGATGAGTAATTAAAAAGGGCAAAAAAAAATTAATGTGAGATCTTGAACACCTAGATCTAACAGACCAAAAACTGGACAATCTGTGTACAACCCTGTGGCTTGAATTTTTTAAGGGTTGCTCACTAGGTTGAGTAGGTTACATCCCCAAAACATGCGTACGAAGAACCCCCTAGCTATGGTTTCGCCAAGGAAGCCACTGCACAATTTGCTCCATTGTGAAATATAATTTCACTTCTCTATATGCATGCCATATTGGCATTACTTAGGTTTATTGGAACCTCGATCTTAAAAGAATATAGTTGGCAACAGGTAAAACGTTTGTGTGCTTCGGTGCACTAATGTCGAAAATGCATGTCTTTTGACAGGGCTAAATGTAGAGAGCACACAACTTTTAACAATGAATGAGTAGTTTTGCAGCATTGCTAACAGCAGGAGAATCATACCCCCCACTGCAAAGGAACTCGCTTAAGAAGGGCCTCCAAGGAACCTGTGCTATCTTATTGGCCACAGCAAGCAAGGCAGATCATATCTACCAATATTCATTTATGGAAGGTGGAGGGGCACAGGCATGCACACCATAGAGGCAGAAGGGGATTGGTACCCATGAGTTCAATATAAGGGTTGAAAAATTTTGCTTGTCTATATTGAAAACCATGACACTGGAAGCAAAATGAAGCTGTGATAAGACCACATAAATGTCGTGTCACTTAACCATAAATGACACCCGAATCAGTATCCAATTTAAAAGAACATCCCACATAACTTCCCTCATGGAGGTAGCAGCTCCTGTATAACATGGTCCCTCAAGCAACTCCAACTTAATGGCATCACTCCTAATAGCTCAAAAATGTCTCAGACAAGTAACTCATCCAAATCTTAAACCACTCATAGTCCATACTAATCCGAAGTGCGTTCAACCGAAAGCTTTCAATGTGAGTTAAAAAAAAAAAATTGCATTCAAATACTAATATGAAACATTGACCCAAAAGTACTTCGAAAAGCGTAAACCACAATCAGTAAAACATTCAAGCAAATGGTCCCAAAGAAAATTTATTATCCTTTTGATTATACAATTCAAAATTTTGACAATAGAAATAGCACCTTAATACATTCAAAGGAACATTAAAAGCACAATAACGCATGACCTGTTGGGCATTCAGCCTGGACTTGCAAATTTTTCTCTCCTGTTTCAAAATTAGTCTCGGTTTGAAGAGAACTGTTCATCACACTGGAATGCAGAATATTTTCTGTCGCTGCAAAAGTAGTCTGTGTTCCAAGACAATTGTCTACAACAATGGGTTGCAAAACATATTCTGTTGCCTCAAGTTTTGTCTGGTGAAGACAATAATCCAACCCATTGGGTTGCAAAATCTTTTCTGCGACCTCGAGATTAGTTTGGTTTTGAAGACAATTATCCACCGTATCAGGTTGCGAAATATTTTCCACCAACTCAAAATCACTCTGGTTTTGAGGGCAAGTATCCCCCACATTGGATTGCAAAATATCTTCTGGGACCTCATATTTTGCTTGAATCTGGAGACAATTATTGACCACATTGGATTCCTTATCAGGAACATCATCCTCATCATAATTTTCCTCCCCAAAGATAGGAGCCTCTTCGCTAATAGATGACAATGAAACATTCGCTGAGAAGTATTCCTTCTTTGGCAGCACTAGATCTTCCTCAGAAGCGGCCTGTATCTCAGGCCCTTCATACTGCTCATCAATATCTTCATAATCAACAGCATCTTCAGCTTTCTCATAATAATCTGCAGATATGAAAGAAATGGATTACGTCCATAAACTACAGAAATCAAATTGTATGACCCTAATAGATACATTTTTAATCAAGAAATATGCGCTACAACTATTACAAAGACAAAAAAATTTCGCCAGAGTTAAAGAAGATATAACCTCCACCTAGTCAATCTTCCACCTATAATCCTCATTGTACGTTGATCATTTTTGGCACATGAGATTGCTTCCAATGTGCCCTATCACAATACACCCTATAAGGAGAAGTTACTCAGCATGTTTGGACTCTCATTACCCATACCCATCATTGCAGAACCTTTTTATGGGGCACTCATTATGTCATTTATCAGGTGTAGAATGGAAAATGTTGGGAAAAGTTAAGGGTAACTTGTTAGCTATTGAGGACTATGACATTACCCCATGCAATATGACCTTGACCATAAGGAAAATTGAATTTTTTTGGATAAATAAGAAAGGCCTTGCCTTTGCCAACAAGTTCCATTCTAGCCCAAATCACTAAGATAAAATGTTCCCATTCAGAGAAGGGCCATGCATTCAGGGATCGACAATCTTAGCAGGACAGAGAACTTCATCATATAGAGGGTATTGCAACAAAATCTTTACGAAAAACTAAGACAGTCATCAAATAATACAGGGGCTATTTAAGGAAGATATTTTTGGTTATTTATCCATGCACATCTATGGAAGATATTTTGCACTTGACACCTTTCACACATCATGTATAAGCACATCATCATAGTCCTCACACATGGAATTGTGCATCGAGTCCACCAAACAACCTATAGATTCCATAGATATTCGAAGATGCAAAATGAGGCCACATTTAACAACCACACATGGTATCAAACACAAATATGGTTGTAGCACAGGAAGCTAGCACGTTATAACAGCAAAAATTCAAGTGCAAGTCCAAAAACCAACCTTGATCTAAGCCATCTGAAGGTGTTGTCGTCTTTCTTACAGACAACTGAAAAGGCATTGACATGAAGTAAGCAATTGAAGTTTCAACAAGAAGATAGAAATTAAAAAAATAGAGTTTACATTTCATACAGTGTCAAGTCAGTTTCCTGCTCCATGCTATGGAAAGTTCAATATATATGATTACGATAGAGACAAATTTACAGGAAATCGGGCATACATCTATCTCTGTGAGGGACGATCCCAACTTGTCAGCCAAAGCAGATAAATGTTCCTTTGCATCCTGAAACCAAAAATATAATTCCACCACTAGTTCAGATGACCTCAATAAACAGATACAGTGAGAAACAACTAAAGACCATCAAAGCCAAAGGCAGACAAATCATTGACAAGACAAAAAAAACCCAGGAAATTGAGGCTTAAGCCATGAGGCATTCAAGGACACTGTTCATATCTAAACACATAAAGCAAATATTCAATCAAGACAAAATCAGCACAATAATATCTGGTCACACAAAATCCGCACAATAATATCTGGTCAATTGAGTCCCATGGTGGACCTCAAGGGGACAAACAAGTTACTGCTGGAGGTCAAACACAACTGCATATTATTCCAATTCTAGAAAAACTGAATTTTTGAAAAAGTAAAGCAAGATGATGATCCAGCAGCAAATATAGAACCATTTACTCACAGACCCTATCAGTTCAAGCCTTCATGAATGCATCATTTGATCAAAACCATGAGCCACAAATTGTAATTAAACAGAGTTTGAAATATACACATAGAAGCATCCTGCACCCAAGGGAAGGAACAGGATATATAGACAGGATTCAAAGGAACAGGATATATAGACAGGACTCAAACAGTAGTTAGTAAGGAGGAGGGGTTGTAATAAAGTAATATGCATAATATATATTGGGATGGAAATGAGGGAGTGATTGCCTCAAATCAAAAGGAGCTTGCAATAACAGCATAGTGAAGCTGCTACTAGGGACAGTGACCCTCATCATGGGGAAAAGGGAAGTGGGGCAACAAAGCTCAATAGTTTAATGAATTCCATGTGATAACTGAGGAATGTGATAGCCCAAGAGGAAGGTGTAGTGTGGAATATCATGTTCTCCAGGGAAATATTTAGGAGAGAATTAGACCTGAGAACTCTCGAGAAAGAGGAGGCACAGTAGTCACATATGTAGCCGAGGCTAAGAAGCTGTTAAGAGAAGAGTGTAAAAAGGGATGAAGCATTGAAAAAACTGGCAGAGATAAATGTGCAGAGAGGCTACTATCTTTCGTAAACATCAACGGAGAGTTTCAAGGGGGGAAGTGCATAAGCATTGACAGTCAAATCAGGACTAAGGGAGAAATTGAATAGGGAGGTTCCATGGTAAGGCGTGAGAAACTTTCCTAGGAATAAGATCGTACCACCATTCATGGGTGTTAAAAAATGGTCATCACATCTCAATCAAGGATCATGTGGATAGGTAATGGAAGTGGCAGGGGTCACAGAATAAAGGATAATACAAAAGAATATGTTGACAGAAAATTAAAAAGTGTAACAAGGGCAAAAAAGGGGAGGAGGAAAGCTATAGGGTATTACTGCCTGACAGTCGGAAAGTATCAGAAGATGCATAGATCTCAAGACAAAATGGGTTCAGAAAGCAAAGAAGCAGAGGGTCATAGATAGGACTAGAGAGCTGGCAACCACTGTTACCACTAGTGTTCACAAAGCAGAGGAGCAGGTAGGGCCATGTAGAGGAGCAGATAAAAGGCATGCAATGTTAAGACTAGGGTTCGTAAAGACTAGGGTTCGTATGGGAAGAAATAGGGAAGGACGTCAGTATCATCAAGAAGATGGCAAAGTCATTCAAACTATTCTTTGTGGCAACAGGTGAACAGCAGGCTGTGGTTAGAATTATTAAGGAAGATCCATCACTACTAGTGCTCAAGGATGGTGAAAAGGAGCAGTAAAGTAACCAACAGTAAGGGTAAACAGATTACAAAGAAGGCAAAGAATGAGGAAGAAAGAAATTGTTCTCATCATGGAACACATGGAATCAAAAAAAGAGTGCCATAGGGTCACTTTGTTCTCATCATGGAATCAAAAAAGGAGTTCCATAGGGTCACTTTAGGGGGAAGATGGCAGCAAGTAAAGCCTGATCATGATTTGAAAAGGGTGGAACACAATAGATTCGTAAAGAAGGTAATCCACGGTTACACAAACTCCCCCTGAACAAGGTAATACATTGCAACACAAACTCCCCCAGTTGAATCACAGAAGGAAACAGGCAAAGAGCAAGAAAGTAAAAACTGATAAAGTGCACAGTTGTTTAGTGAGCCCATGCCTCTTTAATTTTGTTATCTCCTCATACACAGTGTTTAGTTCTCCCTTAAGATAGAGCCTCAGACTCAGACAAGGAGAAACTTTATTGCTGATATTGTCTTCAAATAGCCCCATTATCCCTAAGAACAAACAAAATTCAGACATGGAAGACAAAGAACCCAGCATCAAATAAAAAATATGGTGGTAGAGATGAAGCACATGGAACACTAGACCATCTTAAAGTTGACTAGTGGACAACAGATACTCTGGCAAACCTGATAGAGGGATAGAACACATGGTATACCCCACACATCCCGAAGCTTATTTTCCTGGGACAGTATACAATAGCAGATTGATCGCTCCATACCCACCCTGAAATTGGAGCAATAAAATACCATAGAGGGAAAAATAGTTGCCTCTAAATTTTCTATGTAGGATAATCATCCACAATTCCTCCATAACGAGTAGGATCATATATGAATGCATCAAAAAAACTAATGAATATAGTTGTTGTCACCTAACAAGGGATGCCACGTTTCACTACCATGACCAGCGAAAGAGACACCAATCATGCCCAAAACGTCTGCTACACCTCCAGAGTTCCATTCATCATGCACTCCACATGCCAAAAAGAAGACTGATCTTTAAAAAAGATTCACTAGGTCCCCTACATCAGTGATTCTAGGAACCAATAATGGAATGAAAGGAATATAACACACTAAGGAAGCAAAATACATTACTGATTCTTCCAACAGGTTTCAACCACAATTCGAAGCCAGAAACATCCAAATTACATAAAAACCCATAGAGATAAGGGTCATAGGTCTCAAAATGAAAACGACCTTCGACTTAAGCTTTGGATCACCATGGATGGTCATCCAGGCAGACGTTATGCCTTAGGGAAGTGATCTGAATCATTCACCCCTGAATGGAGAACATTCATCCTTGAGTTTTCAAATTAGCTCATTTCTCCAATCTTGTTGTCTGCACACATGTATCAAGTGTCGTATTTCTTAAGGGTGAGGAGAGTCACAAGCACGAACAAGTCCCTTGCCCAGCAACTGTTCAACTTGCCAACAAAGCTCTGAATGTTCTGCGCAACTCATGGGATAGACAAGAATGTTCAGAAGGGTAGATGAGACTTGTGGCATGCTTTATACTCTCCAAGATAGCAACTTGTTAGGGAGCTCAACCGGGACAAAATTTGAGGTCTGAGAAGATCTTCTAAACCTCTGGGAGATACTCGTCTTTATCCAGTTGATGGTCAGGCTTGACATCTCTTCCAAGAAGCAATTTAACAACCCTGATCTCTTAACTTTCTTCCAAAAGAGACCTAAGAGTAAAAGCTTGGCAGGCTTGCCCATCATTGTCTCCTTGGGAGACTCCGTCTCTCTCAAAGGTTTCTGAATAATGATTTTATTTTTTTACTTTGAAAGAGTAGGTTGACCTTGCCATCATGCTTGACCTTATTATCCAACAACCATGGCCATTCCGATATAATATGGTTGACAATCATAGAAAGAACATCAAACCAAATCATTTCAGAATATGAAACAGTCATCCCAAAATTCTACAAGATATATCAGGTGGAAATAGGAATAGTGGTGCATTCACAATCACCAAGGCATTATATGGCTGTGGGACCTCTTAATCATTAAATTTAACTTGTCAACAAGCTTTTGGTCGAATGTTGATGATACTTCCTTCATCAATGAAGAGGTCCAATCACTTCATACTTAACCCATGTCCAAAAACAACAGGCCTTTTCTGAAATTCTCGGGCTCACCTTTCTAAAGAGAGAGAAAGGGTTGAAGTAGAGAGAAAGGGTTGAAGTACAAGGACTTCATCTGTCATAGGCTAAATGATTCTTTAATCTTCTAAGTGATTATCATTGTATTACAATGCATCATTTACCAAGTTTAAAACATTGGCTTGATGATGAAAGACAATGTGAACCTGGGAAAGGAAAATAGTGAATTTGTCAGTGAATCAACAAGGTCAACAACTGGTTCTGGGGCTGGATTTGAAGAGCACTCTTTGTCAAGAAGTGGCTGGTCCGAATTTAGATGATCTTCATTGCCAGTCCATGAACATGTCGGCATGTCCAGCATTTAGAGGGCTTGTATTGATTACTTTAGAAGTTCACTAAGCTCAAGGGAAGTGGATGGAACCAATCATAGCTTTAGGAGGATAAGTACAATCATCTTTATGCTCGTTTTGCATCGTAATGTAATCCTTGTTTCCATCAGGATTAGCTACCGATTATAATGGTGATTTTCTCAACCAATGCACTGAGAACTCAATCTTGGCATACATCCTGTCCATTGATTGTAACAAAAGCTCCTCTTTGGATTTTATTGGGATAAGAGCCATAGGTTTGACCCATATGGGTTGACATAGCTGGAATCAAAGCAAGCTCCAAAAAAACAACTTGCTCTAATACTGAAACTGATATAGGACCAAGGAGGCTTGGTCCCACACGAGTGTAACAAGTGAGGTGAGCTTAAAAAAGACTATCCCAAACGTCAATAATGGAGGCATCAAGATCTCTTACTTCGAATAGAATTGAAGTATTTAAGGTATAAGATAGAATTAAAAGTAAACTGATAGGGAAAGGTCAGATACAAGTCGCACAACAGAGAGGGATATGTTTAGATTTTAGAGGGTGTTAAGGGGGTTAAAGTCGCTGAAAAAGTAAAGGCCCACCAAGGGCAATTAATGGATTTGAACGGAATGAGGTGATATTCGGGCTGATTTAGGGTTGGTGGGTTTAGGGGCATGGGTAAGAGGTTTGCGAAGGAGGTTGCTATGTTATTAGAGCTAGGGTTTTTTAAATGAGGTTTAGGGGCATGGGAATGGGTTTTAATATCTATGACGGAGTACGAAGGAAAGTGGTTGAGCTTTACAGAAACCCTTAAGGGCCCAAAAATGCCATACATCAAGAGAAAAAGAAAACCTCAAGGCCGTGACAATGCGGCTTGAGAAGTGAAACAGAATTAAGGGCAGTGAGGGACAGCAAAAAATGAGGTAGATGAAGCTCTCTCCGTGGCCAAACCGTCAGCCACTGTGTTGCCCTCCCTGAAAATGTGGTGCCATGTGACTTGATGACCTGTGCAAAGGTGAGAGATTTCATCAAAAATGCGTTGAAGCCTCCAAGGATAGGTATCCTTGCCAGAGGCCCAAGCAATAACATTCCTCGAGTCTCGCTCGACAATCAGCAAATTACACCATGAGGGGTTAAAGCGACAAATGCCTTCCAACAGGGCCCTAGACTCAGCCATCGAGGAATCCGCAATTCCAACAGGGCGAGATACTGAAAAAAATAGTGGAACCATCATGGGATCTAAAGCCCCTATGCCAAAAGGGCCCGGTTGGCCAAGGGAGCAACCATCAAAAACGAGTTTGGAGGCACCAAACTAAGGTGGTCGCCAAAGAGAAGCCTTTGGATCTTCGGAATTCTTGAGTTGAGCAACGAGTGCCAATTAGAAAGATGTCCAAATAGGTATAACTCATGAACAAATTGTGAATTTTTGCCCAAAAGGATAATAAGGATTTGATTTTCTCAATTAGGAAAGGCACAGAGGTTTCCTCTCCTCGAAAGATTCTGTTGTTATGCTCCAACCATAGGACCCAGAAAGATGCAGCCATAAAAGCCTTCCAAAGAATTTTCCCTGCTTTTGGCCAAGGGAGGGAGAGGGATATTTGGAATAACTGTGCAACAAAGTGGGGTGTGGCCCAGGACTAATTGAACAATAGGAGAAGGTGGTTCCAAATTGCGCATGTTATCCGGCAATGAATGAATAGATAGTCGTTTGATTCTTCAGCCCCCCTACAGATGGCGCAACGGTTTGGCAGTGGGACCGCTCTCCTTTGGATTTGGTCCATGGTTCGAATTCTGCCAAAGTAGCCATCCATCATAAAATTTGGATCTTCGGGGCACAAACGTGTTCCATGCTTTGAAGGCCAGGGGAAGATGTCTGGGAGATTGGCTGTAAAGGATACGAGAGAAGAACGAGACTGACAAGAATCCCGAGACCTCAGGGGCCCAAAAGATTCTATCAACTCCAGAGTTTGGGAGGAAGACCTGGTGTAGGGTCTTAGTCAGGGCAAGGAGTTCATTGATCTCGCCGTCACGAATATGTCTTCTGAAATAGGGCGACCACATTCTAGGCATGGAAGAGGTGAGCACAGAACTGACCAGAAGATGAGGTGATATTTATGGCCTCCATCTCCTGACCAAAAAAATCCTCGCATCAATTTGTTCAATATGGCTGCGACCGAGGCAGGGATTTGGAAAATGAACATTTGATACACTGAGGTATTTGATAGAGTTGCCTTGATGAGGGTGAGCATGGCGGATGGTGAGAGAAACCTCCCCTTCCAACCCGCTAATCTGCAATCGAAACTATCAATAATGTGGTTCCACATAGACAAGCGAGGCTTACCAATGCACAACAGCAAACCAAGGTAAGAAGAAGGCAACGGCTGTATGGAGCAGCCCCATCTATCAGCTAAAACGTGGATTTAATGGGGTCCCATGCATACCACAGTCATCTTGGACTCGGCGAGGTTGACCTTGAAGCCAGTGGCCATCTCGAAACATTTTAAGAAGATGAGCAACAAGTTGACCTGCTGGATAGAAGGATCGCATAATAGAAGGGTATTGTCCACGTATTGAAGGTGGGAGATTTGTGGACCATGGGGCCTAGATAGGAGTCCCTTGAGGAGGCAAGCTTGGTATAACCTAGAAGAACTGAATATTTCTGCCGCGATAGCAAATAAGAAGGGCGAGAGGGGATCTCCTTGGTGGAGCCCCCCCAGAGGAAGCGAAGTAACCTTTAGGGCTACCGTGGATGAGGATTGAGAAGTCAGGGGATGAGATGCACGCGTATATCCATTTCCTCCAAAGATGCCCAAACTCCATACTTTGCATAGGAGCGACCAATCGACATGTAAGCTTTCTCCTAGCCGAGCTTAATGACCAGCCCTGGCCTCTTTGAGGAGTGCCGAGAATGGAAAGCCCTATCTAAAATTTGCCGATCTTCTACAAATGCCCCTTGGGCGGGGGAGATTCTCTTACTGAGAACTTCTTTTAGTCTGGTGGCCAAGACCTTGGACAGCAATTTGTAAGAGCTGTTGAATAGACTAATAGGCCTAAAGTCTTTTAATTCTTCAGATCCCTCTAGCTTGGGGAAGAGGGCAATAAAAGTGGCGTTCATCGCTCTGTTGATCACCCCTCTAGAGTGAAATTCAGAGAAGAAAGCTAGAATATCCAAGCACAAAAATATTTGAATAGGGCAATGGGGGTACCCATCTAGGCCTGGGCCTCTGTCTGGGCTGAGGTCTTGTAAGGCTTTGACGATCTCCTAGTCGCAGAAAGGGTGTTCCAACCATAGAGCTGGTTCGAGGGATAGGGTCTTGAGAGACAAATCGGCCATCGTGGTTCATTCTTCAGATGTGCCAGAAAGAAGTTGGTAGAAGCATTCAATGATGGCTTGATCGACGAGGGGTGGCTGGTATAGGATGGCATCTCCCACTTTCATGTGGGAGATGGAGTTTTCTCTCCGTCTACAATTTGCTATCTTGTGGAAATAAACATTGTTTTGATCTCCCAATTTGAGCCAGTTCACTTTAACTCTTTAGGCCCAATGGATTTCTTCTTTATGCAGAAGCGAGAGATAGTATAGCTTTGATTTGGCTCGAGATTCCAATTCAGCGAGAGCGAGGGATCTAGTTTCTTCCAAAGCATCCCGATGTTGAATGGACTGAAGGAGACAGGCTCTCTGGACCCTAAAATTAAGAGGGTGGGCGAGGCTCCACATTTTGATCGAAATTTTTAAGAGTTGCAGTTTCCATTGAAGACGAAAACCTGCCCAACCAGTAACCTAGGAAGAGAAAGAAAGCCCCCAGGAGCTCACAAGAGCTCAGAAGGATGAGTCCAGGATAAGGAATTTGGTTGAGGGAATATGGCGGGGGAGGAGCCACATAAAGGCAAAAGATGAAAAGGCCCAAAAAAACAGGAAGAATCTTCAAACCACAAGCTAGAGTTTTGGGGAATATCTCCACCAAAAGAAGTAAAGTGGCTAAGCTTTAGGGGTAGACTCTTATGATCCTAGGCAAGAGTCATAGTATGATTCTCTCAACAAAAAGACTTGAGGAATCTCTCTTCTAAATGTGACCTCTCACCATAATTGAAACTACATTTAATTATTCAACTTGGTTGATTTTTCCATAGGCCTACATGATATTTATATTTCACTTAGCCAAGCTATCTCTACTTTCAAAATTTCCTAAACTTCTAAGTCCTTTTAAAATTAGTTACCAATTCCTTTATGGTTTCAGGAAACTAGACTTTTACAAAACATGGAAAGACTCTATCTAGACTCTTAAACAAAATTAAGAACTAATCTAACATGCAAACCAAAGAAAGAAACAACTTACTAAAATTTTCTAAACACCACTTTCTAATCTAAGGATCCACAATATTCTAGTGGACCAAACGAGGTTCCTTACGTTAGGGTTTCAAAGGCTCAATCATGGAACGAAAGAAACCCAACACACCAAGGACGTAAAATTCATCGCTGCTCTTTCCAGCAGGCTTTCAACCACAATTTGAAGCCCAAAACGTCTCAATTATGAAAACCCATAGAGATAGGTGTCATAGATGTTGAAGAGATTTTCAATTTAAGCTTTGAATCGCCCTGAACGGACATCCAGGTAAAAAGTAATACTTTAAGAAGCAGTCTGCATCACTTAAGCAAGGCTATATAACAAATTCAATATATAATCAACATCACAAACATGTGAAGAACATGATAAAGAAGAAATGCTAACATCAGATTTTATTTAACAAGGGACACTCAGGGGATATTAAAACAAAACTAAATCTACTAAACAAGACTAAATCTATTAAACAAAATTAATTTTACTAATCGTATAAAAGTTACCTCATCAAGATAATCCACGTCAAGATCGCCAGAATCATCAACATTTCCAAACATGAACCCAAGGAGCCGATTTCCGCTATCGTCATCTTCATAATCTTCCTCGTCCTCTAGCAACCAGAACAGGAATTAAGTACCAGTAAGCAAAGTATGAATCTTAAAAGCTTCTAAGCCAAAGGAGAACAGAATCTGGGAAGTTCTTGCAATCAACTGGATGACAAGCATTGCCAACAACAGAAATATCTAGAATACATCACATGAAACACCACATGACCATCTAGTAATGTTTTGCATTTGAGATACAAAGTGTCGAAGCTCAAAATCAAAAGTAAGAAGTAGATGGAAATCAAAAAAAATATCTATTTTATTTTAGGGAAAATTACTAAAACCCCCCTTGACTCAACTTACTATACATCCTCCCCCCAACTACTTTTTGAATCACAATGTTTACCCTAGAACTAGCTTTTATAGCAAAGACGCCCCCTAGTCAAAAAGTTATAGGTGTAAGGACGAAAAGGCCCCTTTCCATACACGTTGGCCTCACATTTCCGTCAGGCTCTGAATCACCAAAGACACTCCAGCACATATTCCTACCGGACCAGTAATGACCCAATAGGAAAACCTACTGAACTGGCACACCAACGTGCCGGACCCAAAGCCGGTCCGGCATCTAGAATTGCCAAACAGGTCGCAAGCAATGCCGGACCACAATTTAAATCGCCAGACCATCTTCATTACACAACAAATTTCCGGACCGCGTTACCAAATTTCCAGACTGAAGAGTGCATCCAGAAGAAACATTGTCGGGCCGGAACTAAGAACTGCTGGACCGCGTTACAAATAGTAGGGACTAGGAGCGTCAAAATGTGACGTGGGTACTAGGGTGAGAGAAAGGGGCGTGGGTACTAGGAGAGAGAGAGAGAGAGAGAGAGAGAGAGAGAGGGGTGTGGACCTTACAAAAAAGAAAGGGTATTTTGGTCTTCATTTGAGCTCACTTTTTTACTAGGGGGGTAAATGCTATACAAAACAATATTGGGGTTTAGTGAGTAATCTAAAAAGTAGTTGAGGCTTTAAAAGTTACATATTGGGGGGTATATGTAATTTTCCCTTTATTTTGCAATTTCATTGGATCACAAAGAATAAAAAACGATATGAAATTTCATCCATCGGTCTAATAAGGGGAGAGGACCTTAAAGTTTCCCTTCACCTATCTCAAGCTTGGGTAAAGAAGGTGGGTTCGTTAGGTACGAAACCAGTGTAAAACTTTGCCACATCTTATCATGAATCCTAAACCTATAGAATGGAGGAACAGTATTCATGTCGTCAACCCCAAATAATTAGGATAAAGCTTGGATGATGATGATAATGATTATGAAATTTCACCCATATCCCAAAGGCAACATGTAGCAACATCGGGGGTGGGGGAGCAATTGTAATCAAATGATCGACCAACAGACACTTTACAATTCTTTGAGAGAGATTACAAGGAATTTCTTTAGAAGGGTACTTATTACATGACCACATTTCATCTAGACCAGCAGAGAACCAAAGGACCACGTGGTCTTGGGAGGACATCCATTTTTAGTCATTACAAACTTACTTGCCAAGTGTTGCAATGGACTAGCACATTAAAGTGGGTCAAAAACTCATGGAATAAATGGTAGACATCCGACAAATCTGGGAAACAAACAGCCATTTGAACCATAATCATCGTCTAGGACTGTTTAAGAGTGACATAGGTCACTACCATAAGATGTCGCTTGTGGTTGGCATATATGGTGGGCAAATGATTAAATAGTCACTCTTGAGGCTCTCGCTCATAACCTTGAAAGTAGAAGTTTGTTTTCACATATGCCTATGGGGGATTGATTGAAGGTTGGACTTGTGCTTCATAGATGCGGGGAGCTTGGTTGAGGGGTGGAAAATCCCCTTACAATCTCGCTCCTGTGATTCGGAGCCCGAGCAGAGCTCACTCCTCTCATCAAGGGAACTTAATCCCATTCTTATAAAGATCTCAATCCCTAACTAGAAGGCATCTTGATTGCTTCGAAAGGGGATCATGACCCCACTGAAATTGCAATGCGATCATGGTTTGAAGGGATCTTGATCATATGAGAAGTTTTAAACGCTTTTGAACTTTTGAAACCCGCATCTATGATTTTGTGCTATGTTTTTTGCTTTTGTGAATTCTCTAGTTAACGACCACCTATAGATGATTTTGTATTCCAGTTTCATGGTCATGATCTGCATAAGTGGCTGAAATATGGTAAACCGGCTCTGAATTGCCCAATTTGTCACAGACTTTGGGGGGGCTTCCAGTCCCTAATAGTCCCAAAAGGGGAATTAGCAGGGTTGTCCAGAACCGGGCAACTCTCACTATAGTCAATCAACCTGTGTTGCCCAGTTAGGGACCTCAGCAACTCCTATTTCTCTATCTTTTTTGGAACTTTCAGACTTCAGAATTTTCAATGTGCATGTGCAGATAATGCTGAAAAGTGGATTATATTTCTCAATTTTTTACAACTTTAAGTTACACACACACACAAGCACGATCACGCACACGCACACGCACGCGCACACTCACACAGAGGTGTTCTCCAAACAATCCAATATGCATATGCTACCTATATCAAGCGGCTCCCAAGCATGCTTCTTGAACAACACTTCCAAGCGGTCCCAAGTTGGGGCGCTTCAACCATGGTTCGATCCCAAGCTCCCACTCCCGCTCCCAATAACTATTGCGGCGCTCACAAAACTGCTAAATTTTTGCCCCCAAACCAAAATGCAAAATGGGAACAAGTGAGAGAGAGGATTTGAATTTTTAGGACGAATATACAGTTAAACCCCATTTACAACTAGGACAGCAAGGGGAATCAGACACAACTTTCCTATGCATGGGTTCTAGTAAAATAAAGCTCCCCCTCAGGATACAACTTTTCTTTGGTCACAGACTTGAATAAAATTTTCACATTGAATCCCTAGTCCCTACAAGGTCTCATTAGTTGCCCACAGTTTTGATTTACAATGCGTATCATATTTTATCATGTTTTATTATAATTTTCTTCTTTTATCTTTTCACAATTTCACTAATTTATGCCACAATGAAAATTTTGGATTTTTAACTATTCTTATGAAAAAAATCCTATTTGTAACATCTATTCCGTCCACCTTCCAGCCATTCGATCTTTGACCGAATGATTGAAGTGCATGTTACTATTAGAATTTTAATTTTTTTTCCAAAAATTAAATGAATATAAAATTTTGGGCACATGTACTTATCAACCTTACATACCTGAAAAACTAAGAAAAATTAATTCAAAAAATAAAATGATGTAAATACCCTTGAAATATTGAAGGGTTATTTTGGTATTTTATTTTTTGAAAAATTTTTTGTTGCGCTCAAATGAGGCTCACACACTCAAATTTTCAAATCAATTGGATTTGTAATAAAACTGAAGTCCGTTGACTATCACACTCTCGACCATCCAACCAAGATCAGGCAGTTGGCATGTGGAATGAAGTTAGTATAGAAAATAGGTTTCGAGCTTTTCCAATACACACGCATGGGACCCATATGCCCCCCCTCTCTCTCTCTCTCTCTCACTCTCTCTCTACATAAGAAGAAGAAAAAGAAGAAGATGACCTAAAGGTTTGATTGCGAGCCCAATCTCTCATTGACGAACCCATATGCTCTCTACATATAAGAAGAAGAAAATGACCTCCAAGTATTCGATCAGGGCCTCGAATAGACATGTGTGTTGTGCATGCACACGCACAAATAATTATCATAAGCAAGGTTCAGAAACATGGCCGAGTCAACCCAGACTCAGCCAAGTAACTAGAACTCAGCACCTTGCCAAGCCAAATAATAGTTTAGGTAATTAAAAACATAGAAATAAATTCATAAAAAAAATATATTTCTTTAGCAAATGAATTTACAAACATGTTCTTGTATAATTTTCATGATTTTGATTGCTAAAGAAAGTACAAACATGTTCCTATATAATTTTCACGATTTTGATTATGCTTTTGAACTTTTTATCATTTGCTCTATTTTTCCCTTTCTAGAATTTTCTGAATTATTTCCAGCTACAAAAAAAATTTCCAAATTCCAACTTTTGTACTTTTTCATCATTTAGACTTCTAATGCTCTTTACGGTTTTAATTTGTTTGTTACTATTATTTTCATTTTTAATAAGTTTTTTGGTTTTTTTTCAACGTTTTAGCCTTTGCAAGAAATGTACAATACTCAATCAAGTCCATTGGTTCCCATCCAGGTACCTCAGCTCGGGCCAGGGCCAGGGCCAAGTCTGAGGCCCGAGCCAAGTTTCAGAACATTGATTATAGGAAAGATGGCTAACCTTCATCATTATACTCAGGTGAAACTCTACCTGCCTCCTCCTCCTCCATATTCCAAAACCAGGACAACAAGAACCAACACCTGAATATGACATGACCAAATATGAATAACCAATGGATAATTCTCCACTAAAAGATTGCAAAACCAGAAGCAAACCGTAAAATGAAACTTACCAAGAAACCAACAACCAACAAAATAAGCATAAAATCATCAGAAAAATCAATTCCACATAAAAATTACCCTAGAATTCAGAGAAAGCCATGGAAACCATCAATCACGAGCTCAAAACGAGCAATTCCGTGGAATTTGTCCCGTATCAACTAAGAAACAAGGGTTCGATCTGGGAAACGCAATTAAAACATCCATTCATTGATTCAAATAGATGGAATCATCGATTAATAGATAACTCGTATAGAGAGAGATGGCTCCCTTGCTGTTGTGTGGCGCGTTCTATAGAGAGAAAGAGAGGGGTCTCGTTTTGTGATTGGAGGGGGGGCACTTATATTGCTCGCCAAGATGTGAGAGATAGAGAACGTTTTGAGATCCTTCCAAGAGCGAGAGAGGGCTATTTATAGGGCGCTCCTGTCATAAAAAGTTTATATATAGCGTCAGTCTCGTACTATTGAAGTAAGGCGCATCTAAAAAAGCTATGGGCAAAGGTCATTTCAATTTCAGGAAATCCACAAATTGATCTTCTCCCCATCGCCATCGAGATGTATGCATACGATAAAACAAAGAATTTCAGGCCATAAAAGGAATGTACTTTGTTTATGCATTATCTAGAAAATCTATTTTTGAAATTTTTATTGTTTATAGATCTATTCAATTTGTACTTTTTTTCAAGTTCAAATTATATGGTGGAAAATTGTTTTATGCCGGCTGGTTAGCATTTCTACAATATGTGGTCCTAAAGTATAAAATATCATCTTAATGATGGATACAAATAGGTGGTCCATCTAAAAATACTTGAAACTAAACGGTCTAATTTTTTTTCTTAATAGAATTATTATTTTTAATTTTTAAAATTTATTTATTTTTTCATATTCATAATCTTCATGTTAGAGATGGGAAAGGTTTCTATACATCCCCTACAGTATATAAGATCCATGCTTCTCCTATCATCTAGCCATCCAATTTTGATCAAGAGAGTCATTCACTATTTGATCTTAGATCCGACATCTCAAAGTATTTTATTTTTAGTTTTTTTATACAAATTGTATGAATATGAAATTGGTATGTGTCATCTTCTCATTGGGGCGCACCTATAAAAAATATTAAAAATAATTTTTCAATAACATATAATGACCAAAATATCCCTTGAAACTTTCAAAAGTATTTTGATCATTTTATTTTATTGAAAATAATTTTTTAGATTTTTTGCTAATACGAGTTTAATAGAGGATTAGATATCCAAATTTTGGTGTCAAAATAGTTTATAGAAAAAATTAAAAATAAACTAGTGTAGAGACGTGACATTGTGATTGGGGCAATCTTAGCCCTCCATTCATAATGGACGGTTGGATAAGGAGAAGTATAGAAGTCTTATATTGTAGGGGAAGCATAGAAAGTTTGTCCCTTAGAGATTACATGTTCTCAAAAATTAAGTCCAAAATCTATCTTAAAAATAGATTTTTAAGAGGTGACTCATTTCTACATGGACTCATAATGACTGTGTCATTCCTTATATAATTAGAAGTAACAATTTCTCAAAAAATTTAGGAGTAACAATGCATTTTCATGTACCCGCAATATTTGCATTTCAGTTGATGCATGTCCAACAATTTGATAAAATATAATGGACATGCTAAAAGACTTTATATGCTCCCACAATAACATGTTATTCATGTTCTCTTTTAGTTATGATGGAATTTGGAAGTAAGATATGCAAAACAGTTTAACCCAGTGTTTTAAAAAACAGATCGGTGATTCGGATCGAGCATCTCAAAAACCCATCCAGATCGATGAATCGACGATCCGGATCAAGAATCGGTCAGATTAAGTCTTAAAAAAAATCCGAAAAATTCATTATAAATGTTGTTTTTTAGGAATCCAATAAGAAATGAGAGTACTCCATTAAGAATTTTCATTTCTTTGCATGAATATGCGAATATCGATATGTTCTTTCCCTGCATGAACTACTGTTTACCATTTAATTTACATCATACAAAAAGATAAGTATAGAACTATCATAG
>NW_006498085.1:1806128-1840549 GCF_000471905.2 Amborella trichopoda | reverse complement strand
TAAAATGATAAACGACGTCGTTCTTCGTCTGGGTCACGCTGGTGCTATTGATTGAATTCGGTGACAATCATTGACTCATTATAAAAATGAATCATCCAAATTAGCGGCACCTGAGTGTTAGTGTTTTGTTGTGCTCCTAATCCAAAAGCCCCGAAGCTTGTCCATCCTTTATGCACACCTACACTGTCGTGTCCATCCCTACCCTCTTGTTGTTGTAACTCGATATGTGAATAATTTGGCTGGGATTGGGTGGCCTCATAATCATCATCTCTCTCATTTTCCCTTAGACCCCCTTCTCACTCTCCCTTATTAAGTACAATATCATCAACATCTCTAACGAATTGTGAATATCTTGGTTGGTTGTTTCCTCTCTCATGCTACTCATCACCTTATTCAAGATCTTCCTCACCAATAGCCTCAAGAACGCTCTCTTGTGCAACACTGACTCATTTTTCTCTACTACCCATTGTTCTACTATGTCTATGATAAATATTATGTTCAAGTCTATCGGCCCATAATCTTCAA
Source organism: Amborella trichopoda (assembly GCF_000471905.2). The sequence goes on along the minus strand of NW_006498085.1, from coordinate 1,840,024 downwards.
GCTTCCTTCTTATTTGTCGCTCTCGGAGGTTTAAGTTGTAATGAACATAGACTAGTTTATGAAACCTATCCGAAGTGAGTCGATTTCTCCTAATAGTGTGAAACCATTAGAATATACTTCAGTTTCACTCACACTCAGTAGTAGAACATGTATGGGAGAACACCTTGAATGTTATCCTCTTTAGGTGAGGTGCATCACTACCATATATATCTCACCATTCAGTTGGATTAAAATGCAAAAAGCAGTGTAAGGGCAAGAACAATTCATAATATTAAATATATGAATGAATAAAATATTAGTTAGGGGTTAACCTGGATTCATCTTAGTTCGAGAATTCTTGACAAGTCTAGTTCCGAAGGATCCTATAGCATCCCTATACATAGTAAGCTAAAACAAAATATTTCGTTTCAATGCATTATTCCTCACAAATATAACAACTTAATAAAGTTCTTACCCAAATATTAAATATTACCTCTTGTATTGTTGCTACCTGGTTTCGATGGCTTCTCTCCAGCCTAACAATAATGTCTCTGACCCCTTCTATAATCTTGTGGGGATGTTCAGGTGTTAAATAAAAAAATTTTGGGTTGAAGTAGTGACCTAGAAAATACATATATAAAGAAATTTTATTTAAAATTTCATAAAAAAAATAATTTAGAATTAAACATTCTAATGATATAAATATATATGTGCCTGCATAATGAATTGGATGGCCAAATTTGGTGTTCCACCTTCTTTCTATAATCTCGATCACTTTACTAGCAAAACTATACTTCTCCCCAACAGCTGATTTGGCCCTCTCAAAACCTTCGTAAATGATGCCTAAGGTAGCTTTCTTGTCAGCATCCATCATTCTAAATACCGTGACCAAAGGGACAATGGCCTCTACGACACTGGAACATCGAGACCAAAACCTCTTATTTGAGACAATGCCGTCTACTTTTAACCCGATATTGGACTTCAAGATGCGATCATTTAACTACTCTTCACTGGTAAACAATATCTTTAATGCACCTTCAAATTCCTGAATGAAGTCTACATCCAAGTAATATGTTGCAATGCGGGTTATGACATGCCTGATTATCTCCTTTTTCTTAGACTGTTCTTTGAACAAAAATAAGATTTTAGAGTGGTTATATATAAATCTTGACACCAACCTCGCTTCCTGTAGAGTCTCTTTCACAATTTTGATATCACGAATCTCCTCTAACATAAGATTGATGTTGTGTACAGCACACGGGGTCTATACTAGATGCTTCATCTTATCCATCAATTTGCTGCCCGCAGAAACACATGCACGCGCATTGTCCGTAATAAATTGGACTACATGCTTATCTCCCACCTCCTCCACTATCTGATCATATAGTCGTACCAAGAAGTTTGCATACTTCTTTATCCCTGATACGACCTTTTAGGGAATAGGCCAAGAAGTTAAAAAACTCATTTTTGCTAACTTTATTCAACCAACCATCACTCATGAGAGTAATGTTTGTTATTGGCCAACTCTGTTTATATTCTTTAATCAACTTTATAACTTCCTCCACATCTTCATCCAAGATTGGCCCACTTAGCTCATATGCAGTCGAAGGTTTTACCCCGGGCCCGGCTCTCTGGATTGCATTGACCATAGGTAGGAAATATAGGCTATTGGCTGCATCAAAGGGGATCCCTTTATCGTAAAACCATTTATCAACGTATCTGCCCAACATGTTCCTCGTACCTTTCACCATGCTTTTAAAGGTCATCTGTTGTGACTTAGGTTTTGAGAGAAATGGGTTTATACAACCATGACCTGCAATATTGGCACTCTTAGATAAGCTAAGAACACTTTATTCAATGTTCGGTTCCTCTTGATACATATTGTCACCAACCCCTCCATACATATTCGAGCTGGGCCCGCCATACATGCTCGAACTAGGCCCACCATGCACGCTCGAGCTGGGCCCGCCATGTATCTTTGAGCTGAGCCCACCATGCATCTCTGAGCTAGGCCCACCATGCATGCCCATGTCATAACCACCAGGCATTCTAAATCCGCTTTCCCTTTAGTATGTTTTCTATAAACTCATTCTTGTGGCCATCTCCAAGTCATTATTATATCGTTCTTCTATATCATTCTCGTTCGATGGCGTATATAAATCAGCTATCTCCTCATCCATCAGCTGCTTTGCAATTCTTTTACCTTTGATGGCCTTCAGAAATGTCGTCATCTACTTTCTTACATTACTAGGGACATTATTGCATGTAGAAATATATCCCTTAACCTTTGCCAAGTGTTGTTTGAACCTATGTACCCCATTACTTATCACTTTTTGGTAGTAATTACAAATAATTTTATCTTTTTTGTTGGGATCATGTCTGACCCTATGTTGCCATGCAGCATCTTCCCTAGATCTTGTCATGGTTCAACTGTTTTAATATGTAAATGGTTAAAAATTAACCTGACAATTCAACATGAAAAATAATCGCCATATGTAATGATAATATGTAGGGGTAGTTCATGAAGTTATATTTGTTGTTAATGCAAAATACTTCTACTGGCAAAATATATTAGTTCTTACTGACAAAAATAATTTATTTATGCAATATTATAGATAAAAATAGTCTCTATCTGCCATTACAATAATATAGTCATCCATAATGCCACTACAAGTACATTTGGCACAAAAAATATTTACAATGATATAGCCATTACAATAATATAGTCACAATTTTTTAGAAAATCACGATTTTTCAAAAAAATCGATCAGCAAAAAAAAATTCAAAAAACGCAGCCACAACTCCTCTTCATCCGAAATCGAGCAATAAAAATTGCTTAATCCGATAAATTACACCAAAAATTAATTGAATTACAGTATTAACTTAAAAAACCCTCTAAAATAATTCATAATAGTACTTTAATTGTCTCATATTTGTAGTTTGGCCGAAAAAAAAAAAAAAAATCTAACTGTTATTCACAAAACTGTGACTCATAATCGAAAATCTTTATCAATCATATACGTACATGCATTAAAATTAAAAAATATAGTTTTGCATTAAAAATTTAACAACATGTATTTTTTTGCATCAATAATTTATCAACATGCATTTTTTTGCATTAAAAATTTAGCAATAAAAATTAAAAATACAGTTTAATTCGTCATGATAATCAAAACCTGATCACAATTTTTCAAAAAATCACGATTTCTTGAATAAATCAATCATCAAAATTTTTTTTTAAAAAAAATGCAGTTCTTCATATACCCACTTTACATCAGTCATTCCAACTCGAAAATCCACCTCAAATCGAATAAATTTCATCAAATAAAATATATGTTATGATAAAAAAATATCATAAGGAATCAACACTTTATAATATTAACACATTATTTGCAAACAATTGACTAAAATGGATTGAATGGCAGAAAAAAAAAAAAAAAAGAAACGCAGTTCTTACCTGTTTTTCTGCACCCGTGGCTTTAAATCCAAATCTGAGATGTAATGGACCAAAATACTCGCAATTTATAAATAAGAACTTCTAAATAACACTCTTAAGATCAATAACCCTCATATTTTACAAAAAATAATACCCAATTTTGTGAGAAATCAGAGAAATGGTGGAACCCTAACACTGACGCCTTGTTCTTCAAAGATCCACCGATTTGTGATCAAAATTGTTGATTTAAACTACAACTTATCGATTGAAAAGGCTAAAAATCTTAAAGAAAAAGTTGAAAGATTCGATTACAAAGCTGAAAAAGCAAAAAAAAATCAAAAAATGACAAAAATCGATGATTCCTGTGATGAATACTGTTCACCCGTGTTTCATTGTTGTGAATCGGTAATTTATTGTTGGGAATCGCCTGATTCTCTCTAGACACTAGCGATTCCCCGTGTATTGCTAGAACCGGCAAGCCCTTGCCGGTTCCCAAGTCAAACCTGGTGAGTCCGATTCAACTTGTCGAGTTTTGAAACACTGGTTCAACAGACTAACCTTCATAAAATAATTCCTCATATTAAGCTCTCCATGCACTTCAATGTAAAAACTCTCTATGCACTTTAAAGAAAAAATATCTCAATATTTTACAAAGACCGACAAATTTTTGGATTTTGGAGGGCAGATCTAAGCGTAATAAAACTCAAAATCAAAATTATTCTTTTTAAGATAGTCATCTTGCTTTTCTTAAGCGGTTCCCAATTTTTTAGGTTAAATAAGTTCTCCCTAACCGAGGGAGTAGATATACAATAGAGGTCCTACAAGAGCACACCATGATAGGCACCCACTCAAGTGAGATGAAGGGGTCCTAGAACTCACCACTAAGAATAAGATGAATTATGAAAAATGGCATATTCAATTGAATTTTGTAAGGCCACTCATCCAATAATGTTGTGTTCATTTAACTTATTAAATATCCATTCGTGTGGTTTAAATAATTAAGATATCATATTTAAATGATTTAGGTAAGGTGGACATTCAAACTTTGTCAAAAGATGCAGTATTTGTGTCGGAATTTTTTTTTTAAATAACCTGGAAGTCTTTTTTCGCCGTAAATCTGAAATTTTAAAAACAAAAAATGAAGCAAATCAAGCTAGATAAATATACACTTCAAAATTTTAAAATAGACAATCCAAATAATGTACTATTATAAGGTGCGTGTTGTTAGGACGTGAAATCTTTATTTCCATGTCCAAAGGATGATCACTTTGCAAGTTTTTTCCAATGTCAAACAACCTTCCAGGTTTTTGATACATATATTACTTTTATAGTATAAAATTAGTGTTTTCCCTATATATATTGGAGACTTGTTGCTCTTGCTCCGTGAAATAATTTTGTTGTGAATGATATCATTTAAGGAGACCAACAAATATTTCTTGAGAATACAATAGAACTTTATTAGTATTTGGAAAAGAAATAATTAATATTTCATCTAGGTGATGTCATCTCATTGCATGATGTCAAATCTCATACGAATGATGTTATTCTATGCCATTGTTGATTATTTAAGCACCCTTAAAAAAGATAATATATTGTCTAGTAATAGCATGAAGTATAAGAAAAATTGAGGGGTTGAGGGAATACTCTACAAAATGGAGTAAGACTAAAAGGATTGTTAGGATACACTATTTTATAGAGTATTTTATAAATTTACTAAATATTCTTTTGATACTTGGCATTCTTACTCCACACTATTTTATAGAGTATTTTATAAATTTACTAAATATTATTTTGATACTTGGCATTCTTACTCTATAACTCTTTGTTTAGGAGTATTTCTATAAGGGATAGAATAGAATGATACCATTTACCTTTGGTACAAGGAGGTCACAACTAATCTTCACCATTGGGTGTGAAATTGGGTGGTTGTATTTATTTAATTGACCAAGCTCAAAGTTCAAAATAAAATTTCAAAAACTTTGTGACACACCCAAGTTATTATATAACATATCGGATGACTATAAGTAATTGTGACTTACCTATACCAAAGATAAATGGTCTCATTATACAATCCCTTTATATAATATGGTAACTTGTTTAGTATAATTAAGGCAAATTAATCAATGATGTATTATAATTTTTTGGTAAATTATTTGTGTTAAGAAATGATATCACCCACATGAACATGATTTCATCCACAATAAATATTAGTTGCCTTCTAAGAACTAATAAAATATCACTAGAGATTTTGGGTTTTGAGTAGACTGAATTGTCTATCATTGTGATAAGAATATTTTGGGAGAGATTGGAACAAATTTGCACATATTTAGTGAAACAATGAGATAAATAAATTTTGATAAAGGGAATTAGAAACTCCTAGAAATTTAGACTTTCAAATTCTTCTATTTTGCCTTTTTAACCAATAGAGCATATTAAAGGATCCAACGCAATTTGGAATCAAATTACACATGATTTTGCTAGATGGAAAAAGTTTATATAAGCTACTACGGATGCCCCTCAAAAATCTATCGAAAAATGTAGTCTTAATGTTGAAAAACCATTTGATTGATCATCACGACATCGAGATGTATGACTATATAGAAAAATAGAAAGATTTTAAGTCTCAGAAATGGTGCATTTTACAACATATTATCTACACCGTCCATTTTAAGATTTTCATATGTTCATATATCTACTTGATTTTAATTTTGAAATTTAAAATTTTATAACTAGATATAACAATAGATTTTGAGATAATCCTAAGAACATTTTACATCAAAATTATATACCATGATAAAAATTGAAAGTGCACTTTACCTCTACACCTACGGATGCATTTGTATGCAAACTGCACCCTTGAGAGATTGCAAGAAATGCAAATCTAGTTTTGGGGCTCAAAAAAAGGAGAGAATTTGATAACAAAATTAAAGCAACTTTTAACTAAAAAATCGATTTTTCGTAGTATAAGAGGGATCAATTTGTGTAAGTTTTGATCAAATGTGGTTAAAAATGGGATTCAAATATGGGGAAAATGAATCTCATATAAGGACAGGACCAAAAGAGGGGCTTTTACAGCCTTTTTTTTTGAGGTCAAGAGGGGCGTTTTGTGGCCTCTTTTCTGGAGAAAGTGAGTGCACCAGGAATCAGTTTATACACCGGCAGTCCCATGCTTAATTGGCTCGACGAATTTATAAGCCTATTGATATCATGAAAATTTTTGCACTTTTCTCTATTTGAAATGGTTTCCTTCTCCCTGGGGAGCATACTGTTTCAATTGCTCCCTTCTTCAATTTTTCTTTACTTCATATCTATTTTCCCAATAAAACACAAGGGTGACAATTTTAAATACTCCATAAGATCTAAACCACAATTTTTGGATCCATGCTCCTATTTGATGAAATGAAAAATGAAAAAAAGGAATTCTCTTTCATTTACCTTTCATTTTTCATCCCCCAAATTTTCCTTTTTTTTTTGGCCCTATTTCTCTTCTTCTAAATACCATGGCTCGTCCATCAGCTGATCAGACACAAGATTGGGAGGTGACTGGCTCCATCCACCAGTCCCATCTTTTAAACACTCCTTTGGAATGTTATTTTTATTTTTTTAAGAGAAACCAATGAGAATAAAAAAATTCTATTTTGGATACTTCTCTCTCTTTCTGTTTTTTCTTTTGGGGCAAATTGAGGGGTTTTGCATGTGAGATAAAGAGTTCCAGGTTCAGGAGATTGAACCCTTTTTCATGGATTTTATTTTGTTTTTCTCGGTATGTTTTTCGAGGTAGGCTCTATTTGATCTTCTAACTATGACATTTCTCTTCTAATGAAATTTTCGAGATAGGCTTTAATTTGATTGTTTAGAGCCTCAGCTCTATATAAACTTTTCCCTTTAAATTTTACAGATGCTTAAACTTAAAGACATCCTTGTACCAAAAGGTAAATGGTCACCCTGTACTACAGTGATGACTATAGATGTACTACTGCTATGACTGCAATAGTATGCGTTTCCATATTCCTTTTCCATCCATATAATAAGAGGGTGCCTTTTGTATAGAGCCTAGGCTCTAAACAATCAAATTAGAGCATATCTTTTAATTATATCGAGAAATGTGGTGTCAATATTAGAAATCTTTGTGATAGCTTTAAAATCTATTTTTATCTTTATTTATAAAGTTTAAATCCTAAAAAATAGTGTAGATCAAAAGATCTATGAAAACTTGAAATTTGACTATCCAAAATACGTTACAAAATACACCATTTCCAAAACTTGAAATCCTTTTTTTTCTTATGTCCGTGCGTCTTGATGTCAATATGATCAATTGAGGGTATTCAGACATAAAAACAACCTCTTCAAGTGAAATATTTGAAGTAGGCTATGATTTGATTGTTTAGAGCCTCGGCTCTATACAAACTTTTACAATAATAAGATCCATATGTTCATAATAACAACATGACCACGAGATCATCACGCTCCCATCAAAGGAGTGGGTCCCACCAAACATGTCATATCAACTGCATGGAACATCGCCACTCTCTCTCTCTTATCACCTCCATCGATTCGATGGCGATTAGCCAAATGGTGATTGCTGCTCTTACGATCACATATGGATCATATTGTATTTACAGTCTCTCTAGAAGTAAAAGCATTCTCATCATTTTTATTTCCATGCTGAATCAATGTAGTTGATTGAACAACTAAATCATTGTACCAGTTATTAGAAACTTGTTTGACATGGGCTCCTACTTGTCCGAGTCACCGGGACCCATATGGTGGTGGGTCTATATGACTAACCCTAAAAATCAAGCAAGCTTGACTCTCCATAAATTCTTAGTCTTTTTCAATTGAGACTCAACCTAGTCAAGTGGTCCACTTGGCCGAATCAGCCTCTGACCCGAGCTCAAGATCTTGGCAAGTCAAAGTCTAAGCCAAGGTTCTTAGACACTCCTTTATACTTTCATATCATAAGGGCTCAAGTCAAGATGAAGATGACATGGTGGTATGCATATTGCAGGTACCCATAGGACCTAGGTTTGCTGCCATTTACTAGGAACCGAATCCAGAGGACCTCAAAGCCTATGGTTGAGGTGTTTTGAGAGCAAGATGACTCTGTGAACATTGCAATTTCTGGTCACTCTGATGAAATGCCAACTCCGTCTGATTTTTTGAGTCTTGCCGCCCTCAAGAAAACCTTTGTCTTCGACAATTGTCTCTTGGAGAGAAACAGGCTTCAATAAGGTTTGTTGTCGAATCCGATCATCAACCATTTGTTCAAGTTGATGCACATTCACCAGTGATCTATTGGTATCCTTTCCTGAAATAAAAATGTCCCTTTATCCTCTTCATGCAACTCTGTGAGCTCTTGGACGAGCATGTGTTGTAGTTTAGACCAACATATACATACATACATCAACACATACATATACATATATAGGAGAGTTGGTTATCTCACTCGAAACTCGTATCAATGGCATAGGAAAGTTTGTTATCTCACTCGAAACTCGTATCAATGGCAACTCCATTTTATTATCATTCAAATCAGTGTTACGTAGCAAGTTCATATATAACCCAATTAGACGGAGGAATAAATTGGAAATTTAGAAATTCATAATTTTGTCATGCCTTTCGTTCCTCTAAACAATTTGATAGAAATTTTAGTGGGAAACTTATCAGAAGACCTGCGAGAGATGCACTATTTCACATCTTATATATTAACAACTATCCCCAAATCATGATCATGTAGCTTTTGATGAGTATTGTAAAATTATCTGTCAGGTATTTTGAGAAATTTCCTTTTTCTGTGAATCAAGCTGCCAATTTCTATGGCGTTGACGACGCCCAAAACACCATCAATTTTATTAGACAATAGCTCCTACCTTAACTATAACTCTGGGCCTTCAGATCTACAGTTTTAAAAGCAGAGTCATTTATCCTTTTTAATTGAACACAAGGTGCTGCAAGGGATTTTTGCCGAAGAACTAGTACTGACATCCTTCCTAACATTACCATCCAGAATGCTGTCGTAACTTTGAAATTGAATGCAAGGTCCCCAGAGAGAGGTTTGAAGGGAGGATTATTAGAGAGAGATCCTTGCTTGGCATGAAAGCAACTATAGAAAGATGTTTTTGCTGGATGTGAAAGCAAAGCTGTCTGTGTAGAGGGAAAAGTATTGTGCCTCATCAGCACCCATCTCTGCCCCCATTCCTACCTACTTCTCTTCTTACCTCCCAGCCACTGTTTAGAGAAAAGGTTATGAATAAAAAGTTGAAGAAAAGAAGATGGCAAGGTTACTTTTACTTTTTATGTAAGCTTTTTGCTATCTCAAAAGTTAAAAGAGTTTACCTATTTAGCGCTACACAGTGTAGAGGGTTTCCTGATTAACATTTTACTCTTGAAATGCAGAAGACACAAGTGTAACAAACCACAGAGAGAGAGAGAGAGAGAAGACCCATCTAATGTAGCTCAGAGAGAGAACACCCATCAATGCAGCACACAGGACATTCAAGATTTGGGCTAACCACCATGGAGCATGCCCCATGGGCCCAGTATCATAGGTTCAAAGCTAAAACGGAAGCATAAGACAGCATTGAGGGAGACCATCCAATGCAGTATAAAGAACTACCAATGATTTAGGTTATAGCCATCACAGAGCATGCTCAAAAATACAAAGCATAGGCCCAGAGTCCTTGAAAGCAAAATGCCTAGAATGGAATCAAATTACTGTAAAGAGAGGAAGAGAGGCATTTGCGCATCCAATTGACATAAGATTAAGCAAATGATGAAAACGATCAAATACAAGAAACACGAGCTGATATTCACTCAAGAGTCTGCGAAATATTGTGAGAAACAAGGGGAGGCAAACAATCAAAGACAATGCAAAACCGCCACCAAAACAAGCCTCTTAACTGTAGTATACACCATAATCACAAAACCCAAACCCTAGAAATATAAATGAGATCACATGCACACCACACAAACTGTTATTGAGATTTCAGGTTTTTCACAAGAGAATTTTACAGCTTTAAATAAGACAGCTCAGCAGCGAATTAGTGACTGTTACCATGGTGAAGAGAAGATCTGGCTTCTTGCATCTGAAAGTCATTTTCCATAAAATTACCTTCTCCACTCTGCTTGAACCAACACCTTCTCTGCATTTATGCAAAATATGTATATGTTAAAGATTGATAAAAGAAACAAAAAGAACGCAACAAGTTTATAAGCACAAACCAGAAAACAAATAGTTTCGTGAGTGAAAGGAGAAGAAAAGGATTTTGGGGGAAATAAATGCGACAAGATAGGGAATTAGTGTACCCCTAGAAGGCAGAGGGACAAATTTACATACATTTTTGGTTCGGGAGAGAAGTACTTGATCACAGAGGAGATCAAAAGCGAAACAGATTATCAATCAAAACCCAAAAGCAAGTTGAACTCTTATAGTAGGCTTTATTTACGCTTTTTCTTGGTTATTTAATTATCATATTTTTAGTGCTTTACCTTTTACCAATACTTTAGGCGCAAGCTTTCTATGTGTATCCACACACATAGAATTTATGTATCTAGATACACGAAACCATCCTAATCTGTCCAACATTTTCATTGGACGGCTCAGAGAGAGCCAACAACAATGTCACACATCAATCATGCTTGACAAAAACAACTGGCGCTACTCCAAGACATTGTTGAGGGATCACTCCTAACTATCCGATCAAAATCTTATAGCTGTGGGTCTCCAAACACATTTAGATTGGTTTGAGACACAGTTTTCCCATTTTTTAGTTGTGTTCCTACCATTGCTTGCAAAGCATGGGCCTGCAACTAGTTTAAAAAAAAGGAAAAAGAAAGCAAGAATAAAAAAAAGATCGAACTTTTGGAAGCCTCTCTCATCTAAACCATAAAAAACTTAATTTTGATGGTTGATCCTTAGGCCATCAGGGACCTTCGGGCATTGGGAGGTGTAGAGATGGTCAAGCGCAGACCTCTTTCTCTAGTTCCAGTGGCACTGTGAACTCCACCATAGCGGAGGCCAATGTTTGACTACTCGACCAAGCCAACCCAAACTCGCCCGAGTAACTCGGGTTCGCCAGGGGTGGCGAGCGCAAGTATCCCAATTTTGGTAGTCAAGCTCGGGATCTTAAAAAAAAGGTCAAAGAAAATTCTAAAACGTCAAGAAAAAAAGAAATTTATTTGTAATATTTTTTTTATGTTTTCTATTATTTTGGCAAAGATTGGGAAGCATTTTGGCCATAAATACTTATTTTACATTTTCCCTTCTTTTTGGATTATTTATAAAATACCCCCAGTCAAAATTTGATTTTTTCAAAATTCCATGTTTCACTACTTTTTTAACCTCATTTAAATGTGTTTTCTATAATTTTACTTTAAACATATTTTTCATATTCTTTCAGATTTTTTATTTTTTAACCATTTTTTGGCCTGGCTAGAACATGCCCAACTCGGGCCGAGTTACTTGGGCTCGGCTAGAGTTACTCGTCTGGCCCAGGGCCGGGTTATGGGGCCAAGTCAATTTCCTACACTGGCTTCTGCCCTCCTCCAAGGCCTCAAGCTTTAAAAGCCTGAATGGAGGTCTCCCCTCTCCGTCGAACAAGACTCGCAGAAAATCTTTAAAGCCCCCCTATCCCTAGAAGCTAGAGCCCACATATGATCAAATCTTTGACATCACTAGCACGATGATGGTCACTTTCAGACATGCATGGAGGGAAAGAAATACTGCTGCTGAATCCCTTGCTGAAGACGGGGCCACAACCCAAAATTTTGTTTCTAAACACAACATAAGCACGGCCTGAGTACTCGAGCGAAATCCTTATTTTGTTTTTAACACTACATAACCACGGCCTGAGTTCTCAACTGAAATCCAAAGACAAAGAGGGCTGTGTACTTAAGACAGAGCAAAATCTAAAAGCATCGTGAATTATGAACTGCGATTGGTTAAGGTAAAGCAAGAACCAAAATAAAACAGAAAACCCATTCCATGGAACAATGTTTCGTTTCATCTTTCTATGTTTCATGTTTTCATGCCTTCAAATTACCACTCCAACGACATTTTTCCTAGCACTAATTTTTCATACTTGTTTAGCATGTACTGTTCAGGTGACAACTAGTTTCCATAAAGCAAGAACCAAAATAAAGGGGAAAAAAAACGGTGTACCTAATTAAGATAGAGAAAGACCATAAACAAAGAAGTTCTAACAATTTAAGATAGAACAAGAACCAAACACAAACAACAGCAACTGTTAAGAACTTAATATAAAAAAAAAGGAAGACAAATACTGCTACAATTTAAGACAGAACAAGAACTAAAAAAAAGCAGGACTTAGGATCTAATAAGAACTTAAGAACAAAAGAAAAAATAAAAACTTTATCCATTTAGGCAAGAACTCTCACCATTTCCATCCCTAGAGGAGAGCAAAGACCTGTCGCCCCTTCCACCTTTCCCACTTGCTTGAACAAGCCTCTGAGTCCTTGGGGACAGAGCACTAACTTTCCCATTGACAGCACCAGCAGGAAGTGAATGCCTTCTGGTTACACCATTTCTCTCTCCACCCTCCGTGCTAAACCTTGGAGAACTCAGTCCACGAAGCTTTGCCTTTGCCGACTCAGTGGCCGCCATATAACTAGGAACATTGGGGCTATTGCTTTGCAAACCATTTTCTCCATACTCTCCCTTAGCTGGAAGAGAGGCCCTCCTCCGACTAGTCTTTGTATTCTCAACAGTTACTTGTTCTTCCTTGACACCCATTTCCCCATTCGTCCCTGCTTGCGCCTCATTCTCCACTAAAACTGAGGGTACTACTTCAAGCAATTCAACTGTTTGTTGCTCTGCATGCAAACAATCAGGTATATCATCTGCCGGTTTTGCAGCTTGGGTTTCGACTTGGAGAGGAGGAGGAGAACTGGACGTTATGGTTTTCTTTTCAAGTTGACGAGGAGGAGTGGTTGTTATGGTTTTCTTCTCAAGTTCAGGTTCCATATTTTCTGACGTGTCAGGAGCTGGAATCGGTGCTTTTCTAGTGACTCGCTTGGGCTTCTCAGGTTCAGCCTCGACCAAATCCAAAGAAGAAGGAGGAGCTTCAGGGACTGAATTGGAGACCTTTCGAAGGCTTCGCTTCACCTTTTCAAGCTCGGTTTGAGGGGAGGTTTCTGATACAGGTTCTGTTGAATGAGTAGTGACTTTTCTTAAGGTACGTTTTGGCTTCTCAGGCTCAGAACCAACATGGGTTGGAGATGGATCGGGGCTTGAAGTAATCCTTCGCACACCCCGCTTGGTCCTCACTGAATTGGTGGGAGGTTGAGGCTTTGCATCATTGGCCTTCTTTGGTTTAAGAGGGGGTTCCCGAAGGCGAATAGTGTTCCAGCGTTCAAGCCAGAGCCATGCAGCATTGGCATCATTGTATTGAATGCGTAGAGGTGCTGCAATGGTTGAACTCACCAGAAGCTAATAGCAAGGAACAAGGCCAAGCAATAAGAGATGCATTGAATAAACAAATAATGAACAGATACTTGTACACAAGTCATTACACAATCTCGTGCGACAGACACTCACTAGCTTTTGAACATTATCAATGTAACAAGGGCAACAATGACAAAAATAATAATAATGCAATGATATATGCTAAAATAGAAACATTTAACAAGTGCAATGAAATGTGATCGTAAAATAAAGAAGTATGCATTGAACTTAAGTGGGAAAGAAAAGAGCATGTTACTAAAGAAAACAAAGCATTGGATTCTTAAGAATGGATCATTTAACCAAGAAAGTGTTCTATACACGAAATTTGTTGAGTCACAACTGCCCAAAACAACCACTTTTAGTAAATTGGATTACAAGTTCTCAACTGCATCCAGCCAGCATGTGAACAATTAAAACAGTAGTACAGCAAGTTGGTATGGGGGAGAGAGGAGATATGAACTGTATATGAAGTGTTCTCCCTCCCTCGCTTCTTTTAGTTTCATCTTTAGCTTTGTATAAGTCCCAAATGTATTCAGCAGCTTGCACCAATGACCGAAAGAGGTATAAGTAGCACTCACCCCCTGATTGATCTTTGTCCAATAAAAGAATTCCTTAAAAATTGTAATTATGCCATCCCTTATAACACAACTTAGCACAACACCCATGAGAACCATTACCTCCTAACCGAACACATTACCAGACATCTCTTGCTCTTGGATCATATTCTCCAACCACAGTAAAGAGTCTTGGCATTTACACAATCTATTTAGCTTATTCAACTTCCTGAACGAATCCATCATAACATTGTCTATCATTTCAAGCTCATCTAGCACCACTTTCCACTTCTTTAACAAGGGAATGTGTTTACACCTGCAATGCGTTTGATTACAAAACCCAATATCCCTATTTCTTTCTTTTGGACATCTTGATCATGAATTATGCCTCCAATTCTCCTCCAGCCACACAGGTTCAAAACTCCCTTAGTTTGGCTCTCTGGTATATCTCTTTGTACAATGGGAAAGTTGCTCTTAACATCTTGTCCAACTACTTCATCTAGCAAAACAGTTGTCCTTTCCAATGAGATCGCCAAAAACCTCCCAATTCCAGGCTTTCAATATTCTGAGTAAGAATAACTAACAGACATGCCAATACCCTGCCCTAGACTTCCACCTAGTAGGACTCGCCACCACCATCGCCTACCATCTTCCAACTCTGTGGCATCATGTCCAATAAGATAAGGGAGTTCTCAAACAACGGTCACAATGCGGCCTTTATAAGAACACAAGTCCACCAACATAATTTAAAACAAAAAAAAGCCCAGCTTGGTCAGATTATAAAACCAAGTCGATGTGCTTATTACATAAAATAAAGAAGCAACAACACCGAGCATCTACCAACCACGTTCTCAAATTCAAATGGTTTAGGTTTCACTCAGCCCATACCTACCATTACGTTAATGAGGTCAAGAGTCATCTAGTCTTAATGTGGACCTTTGTAGAACATCAGTTTACCACCTAAAAAAAAGAGAACAGCTTGCTCATCTGAATAGATGAGGTTATTAGACCAAATAAAAATGCCTTCCAACATATGGTTATTTAAAGTTACCCATACTTGTGGAAAACTAACCACTACCACAATTCTCAAGAGAAAACCAGATTAATATTAAGAATTAAAATCCCTGCCCACACGGCAAAGACACTCCCATCAGCTCCTACATAAAGGTCTCCCCATAAACCTAGCCCAACCACCACATTATATGGGCCATAAACCACCGTCTTATACCACCAAACCGTCCTCCAAAGACCAGATAATGAAGAATACGAACCACTCCACATCTCTTAAATATTGAATTCAATGCTATATCATATAATAATAAAAAATCATAATAATGCTGTTCCCTACAGCGCCCTTTCAAGTTAGTTCGTCTGTCACATAAAAAGGAAGTAACATTTTGTATTTAAGTTTCTTCTACTTGTCCTTCCTTGCATTTTATTTTATGCGATAATGTTCTTATTGGTTTATAATCTTCAAAGATGCTCCAATCATGACTCCAAATTTCACACACCAAAGTTTTCAAAATATTCTTATTAGGAAGAGGAATGCACAAGGTTGGCCTGGGCCAAGTTTGGCTTCAAGGGCCCTCACAATGGCAATTCAGCCCAATTACTACTCTAGGCCAGGTGAGGGCCTTTCTAGACTTGAGTTTTTTCTTTTTTAAGTTTTGAGGGCATTATAAGATGCATTGAAATTTTTTAAAAGTGGGATCGATGGAATTCGAACTTGAGTACCGATAACTAGCATATGTGCAAACTGCAAACTAACAATGCAAACCCCAATTCACTAGTTGTATATTGGTTTGCCTATAAAATATATAATATATAATGCTCTAAGCATATATTTACATATAATATATAAACTATCATGGTCTAATAAGGGTGAGGATCTTAAACTTTCCCTTAACCCATCCCAAGCCTAGGGAAAGGAGGTGGGTTGCATTAGATAAGCAGCCTATGTAAGACTTTGCCACATCTTATCATTAGTCCTGAACCTATAGTAGAGGAACAGGATTCATGTAGCTAGCTCAATTGGGATAAGGCTTGGATGATGATGCTTATTATACAAACTATCAAAAATAATAATCCATATGAACTCCCTCCCTCCCCCCCCCACACGCATACTAAGGCTCTCTCATTACAATAGTAGATGCTATGATGAGGAAGCGTAGAGAGAGAGAAGCCCACAGTTTTTACAGTTGAGTAGAAAGAGATCTTATTAGATCGTAACTATCTCTACTCTAAGTCCCAAGGTTTTCTTTCTCGCTCAATCCAAACACAAATATTTGGCAATGGTCCATGCATTGCCAGTGCTATTCATTGGTTGGGTTAGGGGAAGGGGCGGGGGGCGGGGGCGGGGGCGGGGGCGGGGGCGGGGGCGGGGGCGGGGCGGATGGTGGGGATGAATGAGAGAGAGAGAGACTAGTAGGGTAGGATTGCTTTATGTAAAGAACAGATGATTGTAAGGAAAGCCTGAGAACATGGACACGGGTGTCCATGGTTTATTGCAAGTGTCGTTACACCAATAACAACATCAATGTCTAATACTTTAGAAACCTAAACACTTCTTAACCTTTCTTTCTGAAACCTCACTATAATACTACTTAATATCAATAACACAACATAATATCAATAACACAACACTAGTGTCTGATACTTTAGAAACTTAGACACGCGTGTCCATGGTTTTTTGCATGTGTCGTTACACCAATTACACCACACCAGTGTCTGATACTTTCGAAACCTAGACACTTCTTCTTAACCTTTCTTTCTGAAACCTCACTATAATACTACTTAATATCACCTAAAATCACAAACCCCACTTCTTGAATGGCATACAGAAGTGTCATATTTCAAAGGCCAATTTTGTATTAACATTTCTTACACTTGTATCTGAGTTAGATGTTGACACATCATCATCATCAGAGCCTTTTTACAACTATTTGGAGTTGGCTATATGAATCCTGGTCCGCCATTCTGCTCTACCTAGGGCCATCCCTTAGTGAGGCCATAAGTCCCCATATATTTTCTCACTACTTCCAACCGTATCCTTTTGGGCCTACCCCCTTGCCCTTTTTGAGCCTTCCACTTGAACCAACTCGCACCTCCTAACAGATGTGGTACTGGGTTTGCGCTGCATATGGAAGCCCACCCAAGTTTACTTTTTCACATCTTATCGCCTATTGGAGTCACACTTAAGTTCTCCGAAATATATTCATTTCAAATTCTATCCTTTTTTGTCTTGCCGCTCATCCATCTCAACTTCCTCATCTTAGCTACACTCATCCTGTGGGTATCTTGTTTCTTGACCACTCAACATTCCGCCCCATAAAGCAAAGCTGGTCTCACAGTTGTCCTGTAGAACTCCCCTCGGTGATCACATAAAACTCTGAATGCACATCTCCACTTTGCCCTCCCAGCTCTAATTCTATGTTCGACATCTTCCTCAATCTCTCCATTTCTTGGATTATCAACCCAAGATATCGAAAGCGCACTCTTTTTTGTATTTTCTTGGCCATCAATCTTAACTACTTCCTCATCTCTACTCCTATTCTTACTAATCATATACTCATCTTAATCAGGCTAATTTTTTTTTTAAATAGTTAGTCACGCTAATTTTAAAAACTTTAGATTCTAGAGCATCCCTCTGAAGTTCTAACTTTATGTTGATGCAGCTTCAGGTCTCATCAATCAAAATTGTGTCGTCCGCGAAGAACATACACCACGATACCTCATCTAGTAGGAGTCTAGTTAATTCGTCCATAATTAACACAAAGAGGTATAGGCTCAACATTGACCCCTGATGTAGACCTATTCTCACTAAAAATTCACTCATCTCTCCAATAGTTGTCTGCACACTAGTTAGCGCTCCCTCACATATATCTTTTACCAAGTCGATATAGTAATTGGAGACTCATTTCTTTTCCAGCACCCACTAAATTAAATCTTAAGGTACTCCATCATAAGCTTTTTCTGGATCAATAAAGACCATGTAGAGGTCTGTTCTCTTCGCCTTAAACTTCTCAATCAGTTGCCTAAGTAGGAACTCAGTGGTTGACCTCCCTCCCTACCATAAATCTGAATTAGTTTTTTGATACACTTGTTTCATGTCTTAGTCGCTGCTCAATAACTCTCTCCCACAGTTTCATAGCTCATAAGTTTGATCCCTAGATAGTTCGCACAATCTATATGTCTCTTTTGTTCTTGTAAATAGGTAATACAATGTTTTTCCTCCATTCGTCTGACATTTCCTTTGTTCTCAACACCTTGTTGAACAGCTTGGTCAACCAGTCAATGTCGCTCTCCCCCATACACTTCCAATTTTCTATCAGGATACCATCTAGTCCTAAAGCCTTTCATATCTTCATCCTCTTCAAAGCATCTTTCACTTCTGATATCCTAATTCTACGAGTGCTTTTATGACCTCCGCCCTCATTTATATCAAAAGGTCCTTCTACTGTTGTATTCCCATAGTGTTTGCCATTAATACTTTTTGAAAATAACTCTCCACCTTTTATTGACCTCTTTCATCATTCAACAAGACCCTTTGATCCTCATTCTTAACGCATTTAATATGGTCTAGATCCCTACACTTTTTCTCTCTCATTTTGCCAATTTGAAGACATCTTTTTAACCTTTTTCTTGTTCTCAGTTTACTGTAATGATTATCATATGCCTTAAGTTTAGCCAGCCTTACTATTCGTTTATCTTAGCATTTTTATATTCTTCAAAGTTTTTATCATTTTTATCACATTACTAAGTTTTATAACACGATCATTTTTTACTAATGACCTTCTAAACATCATCACTCCACCACCATGTTTCCGTATTGGAATCTCTTATCCCTTTAGTTTCTCTTAAGTCGTCTTTTGCCACTTTCTTAATACAGTCTGAACTCTTAAAACGTCCTTTGCCACTTTTCCCTCTAGTTTCTCTTAAAACGTCTTTTGCCACTTTCTTTTCCCTCTAGTTTCTCTTAATACGTCTTTTGCCACTTTCTTAATATTGTCTTTTGCCACTTTCTTAATACTCTCTTAAAACGTCTTTTCGCTAATGACCTTCTGAACCTCATCACTCCACCATGTTTCCGTATTGGAATTTCTTTTCCCTCTAGTTTCTCTTAAAATGTCTTTTGCCACTTTCTTACTATAGTCAGCCATCTCATTCCACATAAATTGACCTCAAGTACCATTTTTCTTCTTTAGCTAATTTATCCCTAAAGAAATCCATTTATTCCACCACCTAGTTCTTGGTCACCTATTAATTTCACCACTTTTCTTCCATCTCTTTATGTAGAGATGTTCAAAACCACAAGCCTATACTGTGTAGTCAAACTCTCCTAGGATAACCTTAAGGTCTTTACAAGATGGTTGATCTACCTTCTTAACTAGGAAGAAGTCTATATGGCTTTTATATGATCCACTTTTATAAGTTATTGAATGTTCATCTCATTTTTAAAAGTAAGTGTTTGCTATTGCTAGGTCATAGGCCACAACAAAATCTAGAATAGCCTCACCCATCTCATTTCTTTCACCAAACCCATATCCGCCATGTACCTATTCATGTCCTCTACTATCCTTCCCTAGCTAGCTAGGTTTGAGAAAGACAAGGAGCAGCTCGGTTTATGGGTTAGGAGAGAGATAGAGATTGTGTTTTCTATGTAAGAAAGATATTCGATTTATATGTAAGAGAGAGAGAGCTTTTCATATATGTTTTGGTAGTTCATGTAATCCATATATGAATCAAATGTTATGCCTACTATATGATTTTGAATAAAATCGTATACAACTAGTGGATTGGGGCTTCAATCTTAGGGTGTAGTGTACACGCATGCTAGCCATCAGTACTCGGATTCAAACACCAATGAACCAACCATTGAAAGCTTTAAATGTATTTTATAATGCCCCCAAATTAAAGAAAAAGAGGGGGGTCCAAGCTGAACCATGCATGACTGGCCTGAACAGCTAGGCCTGAGAATTCAAGCCCAAGTTCAACCCACAAAATAGATATGTGGCCTGGGCCCTTACCTATTCAAGCCAAGCTGGTTAATCCATTCTCATCCCTGTTTAATGGATAGTGATGTAGGACACAGTGCTAACCAAATCAAGACAAAAGAACGCGAGGCAAAGCAAATCCACCAATCCTCCTTGTTCAGGTTCTGGGCCTCTCTATATGATCCCTTAAAAACTGAATACCAAATTCCAAACATCCCAAAAAATAAGGAGCACAACTCACCTAAAACCTATCCATACCCTTAAACAAGAAAGCCTAATTCTATCATAGCTCCTAGTTCGGGTTCCAGCCCTCTCTCTGATCCCTTAAAAACTGAATACCAAATTTCAAACATCCCAAAAAATAAAGAGAACATCTCACCTAAAACATATCTATACCCTTAAAAACATCCCTTATAGTAAATTCTGAAATTCTAAAAAAGCCTCGACACAAAATCAGAAATCCCAAATTTAGCGAACAACCCAAAATGCCATAAAATTCTCGTCACTATACTTTGTGGTGCAATTTGAGTTCTGCCAATGTGCATAAAAAAGAACATAAAGAGATTGACATAGCTAAGCCCTCGAACACAACAATCCAGGTGAAAAATTATGAACCTTGGGAGAAGATTGCATCATTCTCCCCTGGTTAGAGAAAACTTGTCCTCAAGGTTTGAAGTTCGGCAATTGAATCCAATACCTCATTCATGCTCCTTCTTTGTTAACTAGTAGTGTTGTCCAATTAAGCAAGAACAAAACACAAACTTTTCGATTTGGGAGCCATTAATATCCACTTCTTGAAGAAGAAATTTCTCCAATTGGGAAGAATAATGTAGTCCAAAGAGTGAAATTTTTCACCCAACTGTTGGTTTGTGCGTTCTAGGCTTACTTCGAAGCTCTCATCAAGATCCACAAGTTTTTTGACTGATCTCATCGTTTTGAACCTCAAATTGCAACCCAAAGCTTAATAAATGGATCTTTGGGTAATCTAGAGTTAAACGGGGAAGTTTGGCAATTTCAATTTACAACTGTTGTGGAACTGTTGTGGAATTTCAGGATTGCTGATACAAGAACTAAGAGAATGAGAGGTCCTAATTTTGGATTACAATAAGACGTTTTCTTAAGTTTTTGAGATATTTGCAATTCTGTATTAAGTTTCTATTGAAACAAGGAGAGGCCTTTGAGCCCTAGCAAGAAGGACTTAGGGTTGCTTTACTTGCTCGATTCTGTTTCTTGTGATTTCCAGTCCTCATTTACATCACATACACAACTAGTTCCAAAAGTACATGAACCTTATTGGTACTAATATCAAGGCTAACTCTTAACTAATATCAAGATGAGGCCAACATCCAGTCAATCACAACAATGCTTGCAGTTTATATCAATAACTCTTATGGCAAGAATGACAACCTTTGATTGACACAAAATGTTAATTACCAACTTTTTGTAGAAGTTGGTAATTATTATGATAATAGATCGTAAATAAGTTGAACAAGCTTACCTTATGAGCAAAGGCATTCGCTAGAAATTTCTCTGTTTGAGCGGAGGTCCTTAGAGAGGTGTTGAACTTCTTAGCATCCTAAAACAAAAAATAGAGAAACCATCGAAGAGAAGGCAAATCAAACAACTCGCATACATGCACAAAAATATCATACAAACCTTTCACTGAAAGAGTAAAGAATAATTGTAGCTATAATTGGAGGGTAAGGACAAGTTTAGATGTGCTAA
Organism: Amborella trichopoda; assembly: GCF_000471905.2. The sequence goes on along the minus strand of NW_006498085.1, from coordinate 1,817,875 downwards.
TATCAGAGATATGTCAAGGTTAAAATAATTGTATTCGTCGTAAACCAACTATATGTTGCCTGTTAGTGATGACAGTGAAGGAATTCAAAATAGAGTTTCAGGAAGGTGTTTTTATCATTGTGCTGCCTTATGTTATGCATATAATGGTGTCAACATTATAACTAACAAAATAATAATATACAAAATATTCTAATTTTAAGTAGAGTAATATACTTTTGATAAAACTTAATTTTCCATCCAAACAGGCTCCAAGTGACCATTTTATGTGCTTCTTAAATTTTCCAGTATCAGAATCAGCCAAAAGTAAATCATTAATTATCAAGAAAAATATCATAATTTGTACTGCTACAAAAAAAAAATAAGCACTCTTGTGCAACCGCCTACTAACCAGTAACCACTGCTAACAGGCTGTACCAAGTACAACACAGAATATATCCAAGAACAGCAAGTTCATTTCCGTAGGGAAAAATAGAAATATAACACTCAAGCGCCACCCCCCACATGCACGCATGCACACACAAAATTTACACAAAACAGGAAAGAGATCAAGTATTGAAATGACTATATAGAATTCTAAGCACATAGTTTGGTTCGTCAAAATTACCGAGGATGTGGCCTTGCTGTATTTTTTTGATCCAGGACCAACGAGCCTAACCTTTCGCCCACGAAACAGGGCCTGTAACTTCACAATTGCATGCAAGCAGAGCAAAGTTGCAACAGCTTGTCTTCTCACCATGTGCCCACGGGCAAGTGCCTGTAACCTTATGATACCCTTGAGAGCCCGAAAAGCTCGGCGAGCCTGCAAAAAAGAATTTCTAAGTATTTTAGCCATAGATATAAGAAATAGAAAACCCAAGCCACCAAATATAATTTAAAAAAAAATAAAAAAATAAAAACATTAGGTGATAAAAACAGAGATCTACAAGTAGTAAGAGAAAATCTCCTAAAAACGTTTGAGAAACCAGAATACCCTCCCTTCCCCCACCACACACCACCTTCCCTGCCTCCCCTCTCCTCATCTCACAAACCCCAAACCCCCCCCCCCCCCTACACCTTTTCTGGCCACAAACTTACACCAAGTTCAAACTACAAGTAACAGTCAGCGGCAAGTGTTGAGGACAATTATTCACTTTTTTCTGGTTGATTAAAGATTCTAATTTATTTGATTATTTCATTGAAATTGCCAGAAAATTAGCATGATATCTGCAGAATGAGGTATTTAAAAAACAACTAATATTTTAGAATTTACTAAATCCCTGAAATACAGATCACAGCCAGAAGGAAATCAAGCAGTCCAGATAGAAATTCATTGTGTTTGTCAAAGAGTGAGGTACCAGGTAGCCTCTAAAAGCGGCCTGTGCCTTTATTGCAGCTTCTACCTCCCTTGTTTTATCCAAATTGCCAGTCACATCAGAAGCTAAACTCTCTTCTGGTCTTCCCATAGTTTGGTTCGAAGGCTGTGAGATCCCTTCATTGCATGAACCTCCCGAGTTTAACTTTTCCGGCTCCAGGTTCTGTCCATTTCTGTCAGTGATGACAGGAATTGGTTCTGATATCGTGGGTGAGTTAGCTGCCAAATCAATGGACGAACCCTTTCCAGTACTCAACCTCTCTTTCTCACCTTTCTACACATGACAATTGAAAGATTAATCAGAAATGTGGTAAGAGAGAAGGATGAACACCATCATGATACAGAGGAATTGTTAGTGTATTGTTTTATCCATGCTAAAAGAAAAATAATATGGAGAGAGGACCATGCATGATACAAAAGCTAAGGTATACACCATGTCATTGGTGGATAGAAGTAAGTTTCTCCCTGTTGTGTTTTGGCTTTTTTTCTCCCCATTACTAGGTGATATTGCTTTTGCACACTCCATAACCACATGCTGTTTGTTTGTCAGACGCCCATAAAGTTCAAGTTTTCCTTTCTCCCTTTCTATGGACAGGTGTTTTTACCTTTCACATGCAATAGAAATCCATTCACTCTTTCTCACTGTTTATGACTTTATATAGAAACCCAGCAAAGACACTCACACCACATTGCAGATTCAAATAAAGAGCCAATCAAATGCATAATCTACAAGTTGAACAGATTGCAAAATAATAAACAATCAAATAGAATGCAACGTCAATTGAGGATATCCGACGAAATAATGTTAATGAGAATTCCATCGGGTTATTCTTTTATAAGTCAAGTTCCATCATGTTATTCCAGTTCACAAAGATTCCATCATAATCTGCAAGTTGAGAAGAAATGCATAAATCTGAATACCAAGAAGAAAATGAAGAGAAAAACAATAAAAAGAGGTTTCACAAGGCAATGGACACATCCACATGGGCATGAGAGGATTTGACATAAGAAAAGAAAAAAACCATACCAAAAATCATCAAAATGTATAGGCACACAAAGCCCATGATTAACTTACCAAAGCTCCTTTTGAAGCTTGAGATCTTGAGGATTTTTTGCCAAAAAGAACTGTTTTCAGCCATTTGGCCGGAGATTTACCCATTGTGCTAAAACAAACCAGAAATCACAAAAAGCCCCTTACAACCTGCAATAAAACAACATGAATTCACTTCATCAAATGCTATAATACATGCCACAAACCCAAATCTTCTACATCCATTTCCCAGCTCATTAAAATTCATCAAGAGTTAGAAAGTAAAGAATAGCTAATTTTTTTCAGAAAAAATAAAATCAGCGCAAGAGCTGTTAATATTGTCGTCTTCAACAGATAGTAAAAATAATAATTCGTCCCCATGCAACTAATAATAATGATAATAATTCAACACACAAATTTCCACTGAAACCCATTTACAAGCAACAGAGCAACCATGCAAGAAATCTGGAGAAGAACGATAAAATGTCCTCTCAAAACCCAAACTGGAAAAGATCTGCAAGTTATAGTAAAAAGTACAAAAGATACGCTGTAAAAAACTCAAAATAAGCATAATACACACCATATCAGCTTGCAAAAATTCTTAATTTCACTCTTAACACCGATTCTAGTCTATGATCCAATCGCTATGATCAATTATCGATGAAATAACTCCATTAAAAAAATTGAACAATACCCAAGCAGAAACCAGAAACTAAAACGGCAAAAAAAAAAGATCAAAATTTGGATCTCAGGGTCCAAAGCAGTGCAAGATCCACTGTAAATAATCCCCACATTCAGTTAAAACTAAAGAAAAATACTTCAGATAACCCAAAAGTGAACCCTAAAGCTCCATCATAAGATCCAAACCAGAGCACGATCCATTAAGACAGTTACCATTAAGTGAAAATGCCCCAAAAAACCCCAACAGAATCCTTGTGATCACTACATTAAACAACCAAATAAGTCCTCGTATCACTCAAATGATCCAAAATATGTCAGGATCTACACACTAAAGTCAACATAAACTCCGAATGTGATAAAACAACAGTCTGAAAATGGGAAAAGACCCACAAAAAAAAGCCGGAATTTAACCAAAACTTCAAAAAACACAGGAAACCCACAAAATGTAGCTTCGATATACAAAACCAGGTAATATATACCCATTTCTATCACCATTAGCAGAGACTTCACCAAAAATGAGCATCATAAGCCGAAGAAACAAAAAGCACAACTCAACACTGAACCCTGGACTAGATCAGAAACTTACCAACTAAAAGGAGCTCGACCGAAACCCTAATTCTATCATTAAACAGCCTGAATGCGAAGAACAAGAAACACAGAGAGTGACACTCTCTGTGATCTATAGATACCTAAAAAAACCCCAGAAAATTAAAAAAATGGATAAAAAAGGGGGAAAAAAAGGGTTTTTACAGGAGAGAATTGGGGTTCTTAGAAAGAAAGCGAAATAAATTGCATGCGAAAATTAGGGCAATGGACCATGGCATCATTTTTGTTCTCTGAAACTCTGTAAAAAAAAAAAAAAAAAAAAAAACTCACAAAAACTCTGTACCTTTTTTTTAACTGAACTCACTATTACTTTAAAATGGTTACTCCAGATAAGATTTTTATTGGGAATATGACCAGTTTTACCCTTTACTTTATTTTAGAATATCCTTTATGTCCTCAAATTTAAATGAGAGACGTTATTGTCCATGTTGCGCGTGTTTCAATATGGCCGTTTTTTTCTTTTATTAATATTAAAGGGATGCATTTTTTTTTCTATGGAAAAAGTTTGTGTAGAGCCGAGGCTTTAAACAATCAAATTAGAGCCCACCTCAAAACTTTCACTAGAAAATATTGTTCCAATGCTCAAATATCCTCAAATTGATCATCTTGACATCAAGATGCATGGACATGAGAAAAAAATTGATTTCAAGTTCTGGAAATAGTGCATCTTGTAACGCACTTTTGGACCGTCAATTTTCAAGATTTTTAATTTTTCATAAATCTACTCTATCAACACTATTTTAAAAGTTTTAAAATTTATAATTAAATATAAAAATATATTTTAAATCTATCACAAATATTTCTGATATTGAAATTTTATTGTTTAGAGCCTCGACTCTATACAAACCGCATTAGAAAAAATAAGGCCTGAGCTTTATTGAAAGAAAATTAAAATATAAAATTAAGATGTACCTCAAAAACCATCATATTAGGTTATTTTGATGTTGAAAACTCTCTAATTGATCATCTCACATCGAGATGTGTGAATATGAGAATAAAACAAAATTGAGTCTTAAAAATAGTGTATCTTGCAACAAACTATCTAGACCTTCTATTTTTAATATTTTTAAGTGTTTGTAGATCTACTTGATTTTAACTATTTTTGGAGTTTAAAATTTTATATATAGAGATGAAAATAGATTCTCAAGCTATCCTAATAAGTTTTTACGCCAAAATTATATTTATCGTGAAATTTGGAGGTGCGCCTTAATTTGATAGTTTAAGGTTGCAACCTTATATAAACCACACCCTATATCTAAATCTTGTCCGAAAAACATTGCAAGCATGAGAAGTATATAAGATGGCTCTAAAATATATTTTCACCACTTATTATGATTTATATATATTATGTGAAAGTCATTAGCCATTAAAAAGGAGAGTCTAGATAATGCATTAACGTATACATTGTTTTCAAGGCTTGAAATCTTACCTTTTTTTTTTTTCTCAACCATAATTATCAACGTGGGAATGATTGATTTGAAGGCTTTTTGATGTCAAAACTATAATTTTGGGTGGGTTTTAAGGTGAAGCTTTAATTTTTCCTATGCCAAAAGATATCCCACTTCAACAGGAGTAGAATGTGTATTCTCCCTGGAGTAAACCCCACTTTAAATTATTTGTTAGACCCTAAATTTTGTGGATATAACCCTTTAACCTATAACTTAGCCTCAATAAAAACTCTATCGCAATTTTACCCTCTATACACTCGAAAACATAATGTCGCGAGATTGAATGGAGACTATCCCAATTTTTTAATGATAAGATCCAAGTGTTAGAAAACTGAATTTTTTAAAAAAATAAAAAACTGGATAATCATCTTATAATTCTTAAATGATTTCCAAATTTTCATATTACAAAAATCTCCCAAGTGAGTCTTTCCAACCGAAGGAGTAGAAAATAAACAATGATCCGAAAGGAGCATAATATGAGTGCTATTTGTTTCTATGAAGCCTTAGCCTTGTTCTAACCTTTTTCAAATTAAAAAAGTTCATAATTTTTAGGTAGAAAGATGAAATTGACCTTGCCTTTTTGGGTTAAAGACGGTTTTGTCATGAGGTTTTGGAACGAATAGGCGATCATGTGATATAGTGATAAGTGTGGTAAGATAGTTTATGGTGTATTTAATAAAGTAGTTATATGATCACATTATGGAAGATTTTATGGCATGGAATATGGGTTTTCTTGTCTTTCTTTGTGAACGGCTAATTGGCCATCCTAATCAATCAAATAAATCTCTCTCTCTCTCTCTTTTTACATAATAAAATTCATCAATTAAAAGAATAAAGTAGTTAGGCTTGGTATTATTGAAATCGGATCGTCAATCGTTTTGGTGACAGATTTGGTCTGATTAAAATTTTACACTTTCAATAAACGGATAGGGGATCGTAATCCGCATTGATATACTAAATTGACACTTTCAATAAACGGATAGAGGATCGTAATCCCCATTGATATACTAAATAAAAGAAAATACCTAGATTGCCTTCCCCTCTTTATCTTCGTCATCATTATAGCCTTTTTGTAACAATATGGGGTCAGGTACATGAATCATGATCCATCATTCTGTTATGCTCAAACAAGGGTCGTACCTTCAGTGAGACTATAAATCCCTATGTATTTTTTCACTACTTCAAACCACGTCATTTTGTGCGTACCCATTGTTTTTTTAAGCATTCCATTTGAACTAACTCATGCCTCTTAAATAAGTGTTGTACATAGCATGCGTTGCACATTGTCAATCCATTTAAGTCTATTTTCTTTCATCTTATCATCTATTGAAATCACACATAAGTTCTCTTAAGTTTATTCATTTCGAATTATATATGTCATGATCTTATCACTCATCCATCTTAACATCCTCATTTCAAATATATTCATCATATGGGTATGTTGTTTTTTTTATTGCCTAATATCAAGCCCCATAAAACAAAGCTGACCTCACAACAATCTTATAGAACTTTTATTTCAGATTCATTAGTATACGGCAATCACATAAAACTCTTGTTGCATATCCCCACTTTGCCCACCCAACTCTAAGTGTATGTCTAATATCTTCCTCAATCTCTCTATTTTCCTAGATTATCGACTCAAAATATCGAGAGTGTACTTTTTTTGTATTTATTGACCGTAAATCTTAACTACTCGTATCTACTCCTATTGTTACTAAATTTGCATTTCATATAACCTTGTCTTAATCTAGCTAATTTTAAAACCTTTTTTTTTAAATCAATTATTATGAATTTCATTCACCTACGAACGATTATAAGGAGGTTCATGAAGAAAAGGATGCAACCACAAAAAAATCTTAATGCACCACCCTTTGCTAAAACATCAACTTCTATTAATTTTAAAGCCTTTAAATTCTATAGCATTCGTATATACTTCTAACTTTATATTAACGCCGTTTCGGGTCTCATCAATTAAAACCTTGTCATTCACAAACAATACACACTACGGTGCCTCATTTTGTAATTGTCTAGTTACGTCGTCCATAACCCTCTCCTCTTTGTCTCTCTCTAGTTCCATGACAAAAGCACAAAGGCATTAAAATCCCTTACAACCAAGTGGGGTGGGTCAGTAACTGCACTTCTCTTTTTTAGAGAGAGAAGCAAAACATGCTAGCTGCAATGGAGGAAGAAGAAATAACTTGTTATTTTTAAACTCACAAAAGGCATACTAAATCCAGGCATTACATTAAATAAAAACAATAGGCATCCATTTCAGCCAGATAATAAACTATAATGGTATGTGTTCATTATAGTCCTATGGACTCAGAGAGAGAGAGAGAGAAAAGTAGAAAGAGAAAGAGGGAGAGGAATGGAGAGAGAGAGAGAAAGTAGAGAGAGAGGGGGGAGGAAAGTATACTGTAGCTGTCGGTGGAAGTTATATGGACTGTGGATACACTTGAATTTTGATGTGAAGTTTGTTTGTGGTGTGACGTTTTATCTAAGGTTAGGTTAGCTGGCCTCCTAGGAATTCATATGGTGTGGTCCCTCGGGTCCACAACTTTCAACACATGTGTTGCCACCCAATTTCAACTGTTACATATCTTTTCCTCTCTTGTTTTTGCATTAAATATATGAACTTTGATGGTCGTGTAAAGAAAAATTACACAGCCCACCCTTCAAAACATTTTTCAATCCAATAATTACTTTTGTCTTGTTGTTCTTTCTAATGTGATTTCCCTATTTTAGTTTAGGGTGCGGTTCTAAACAATCAAATTAGAGCCTAACTTCAAATAGTATCAAGAAATGTGGTTTGAATACTGAAAATCTTTGTGATAGACTTAAAATATATTTTCATATTTATTTATAAAGTTTAAAGCTTAAGAAATAGTTTAGATCTACATATCTATGAAAACTTGAAAATCAATAAAATTGACGGTCAAAAAATGTGTTACAAAATACACTATTTCAAAAAAATTGAAATCTATTTTTTTTCTCATGTCTATGCATCTTGATGTCAAGATGATGAATTTGGGGATATTTGAGCATCAAAACGTCTTTTAGTGAATTTTTTGAGGTAGGTTTTAATTTGATTGTTTAGAGCCTTGGCTTTATATAAACTTTTCCCTTTTAGGTTATTCTTAACAAAAATGGTTTTGGGCTTACATTGATATTTAAGGAGAAAGGTTTCTATATTTCCCTTACATCATATAAGATCTATGCTTCCCCTACCACCCAGCCATTCAATTTTGATCAAGAGAGTCACTCATCGTTTGATCTTAAATCTGACATTTCAAAGTATTTTATTTTTTAGTTTTTTTTATATACAAATTGTATGAATATGAAATTTGGGAGGTGTCATCTTCTCATTGGAACGTACCTATAAAAAATATTAAAAAAAAAATTTTGATAAAATATAATGACCAAAATACCCTTTAAAATTTTCAAAGGTATTTTGGTCATTTATTTTTATTGGAATTTATTTTTATGTATTTTTTGCTACTGAGAGTTTAATAGAGGATTGGACGTCCAAATTTTGGTGTCAAAATAGTTTATAGAAAAAAATAAAAAATAAAATAGTATAGAGATGCGACATTGTGATTGGGGCAATCTTAGCCCTCCATTCATAATGGACGGTGGGATGCGACATTGTGATTGGGGCATTTTTAAGTATATAAGTTTTATGCTGAGCATAAAAAGCATTGTGATTGGGGCATTCTTAAGTATATAAGTTTTATGCTGAGCATAGAAAGCTTGCCCAATATTTAAAGGGAAATTTTTATGCATGTGCGACCGCCTTGGTTGAGTTTTTGCCGGTTCTTCATTTTTTTCTTAAGGTACCCTAGATCAGGTACTTGGACTACACCTATTTTTCTTTTTTTCTGTTTTGTTTTCTTTAAAAAAAACTCGATTTGACACTCGATCTGATAAGAAACAGGCCTCAAGTGATGGAGATCGGAGAGACGGAGGGAAGAGGAAGGGAAAGGCAATATTTAAATATTTCAAGGGCAACAATAGAGAATAATTTCATTCTAAAATAAAAAAATTATTAAGAAAAAAAAGCTTATATAAGGTTGTAATTTTAAAATGCATAATTAAGGTGCACCTCAAAAATCCATCATATTAAGTTGTTTTGATATTGGAAAACCCTCTAATTGGTCATCTAGACCTCAATATGTACGGAGCTGAAAAGAAAAAAAAAATTGAACTGTAAAAATAGTATATCTTGCAACAAATAATCGAAATCGTCAATTTTCAAATATTTACCTATCTACTTGATTTGAACCTTAAAGTTTAAGATTTTATATTTAGAGATGACAATAGATTCCCAAGCCATCCTAATAAATTTTTACTTTAAAATTATATTTACGATAAAATTTGGAGTGTTTAAGGTTACAACCTTATAAAACCACACCCATTTATTAAAATATGCATAGGTTGTCAATTATTTTCAACTATTCCAACTCATTATCATATATATTTCGACATACATTTTTAGGTTAAACAAACAAATGAGCTTACCATAAGAGGACCTTCCAAAGTGACGTAAACCAACAAATGGAAAAGAAATCCAGTTAAAAGGTAAAAGGGTTCCTTGGGTATGAAGGTTATATGTTGGTAGTGTTTCAAAATTCATCGATTTGGATTGAGAATCAACGGGATCAACCGACTTCCTAGTTAAAACTTCGAATTATTCCAAGTTTGATGTATTGGCCAAACTAACCAGGAAAGTCTGTTATAGAACTTTGCGATCCAAACAGTTGAACCGCTTGGTTCCCACCGTTTTTAATTGTTTTTTATTTTAATTTTTGTCAAATTTAGAAATATTATTTAATTTTATTGGGACTAATTCTCACACTAGATAATCCATCTGGACCGACCCAGATCAATGATCTATAGATCGGTCCATCCTTGTTTTGTATGTTTTAAAATACTAGTTGTTGGAGAGTGGCCAGCATAGGCTTAATTTTTTGATCCAAATCGGTGATCCAAATTGGTCAACGAGAAATCGTTTCAGCTCCCAATTTCGTGATTTTCAAACGCTAAGTTTAACTAACAAATGTGAATTATATAGGATGCAAACCTTAAATAGCCAAAGTTAGGCACCCCTCTAAATCCTGCCTAAAGAGCCACTTCCCGTTACGAGAATGACAATCTATTTCCACTCTTAGTTATGAAATTTAAAGCTCAAATAATGATATAAATCAATAAGATATACAAATATTTGAATTTATTGAAAGTCGATGATCTAGATGATATGTAACAAGATGCACCCTTATTAGGGCTTAAAATTTCCGACTTTTATCATATCCATACATTATGAAGTTGAAATGATTGATTGGATAATTTTCTAGCATCAAACCATCTTATTTTGATGGGTTTTTAAGGGGCACCATAATTTAATAGTATAGATTAACAAGTTGTATAAACTTTATACTTAACCAACCTTTTTTTTTTTTGCATAAAAAAGGGTAGTTCATTTGAAGCTTCAAACTCCTAGAAGTAGCCCAAATATAAGCATACCCCAGTATTAAGAAACACAAAAAATGGTAACTTCAATCTTCACATTGTAGAAGAAAAGAATAAAACGTCTCAATTCCTAATCATTCCTCTTTTTCCTCTTTAAAAGGGTAGATTCCACTAACATTTTCAATCATTCACCCTCCGGTTTTATTTGCCATCCAAATTTTGGCACCCACTTGTTGGGTTGATTATTAAAGAAGTTAGTGGTCCCAAGACAAATGTAACTATTCATATTCAGGTTCTCCATGTTAGAGATTATAGGTTCTTGAAACTTAAGTCTTAAAATCCATCTCAAAAATAGATTTATTAATAGGTCCGCATTTCTACATATGTATGCTTGACCGCATAGAAAGCAGGTTCTTTTAATATTCTCTAATCAAAGCCAAAAGATTAAATACTCCTGGTATTATATATTCAGTTTGTTGGCTAAAGCCCTATTTTGGAGTGCATTTAAGGCCTCAAATTTTGGTAATGCGACTTTCTCAACCTAACCATCAACCTAAAGAGAAGGAAATCCGAATGCACCATATATGTATATGCTCGAAGTGAATGGTCTTTATAACATACAATCGCATTGTAGAAGTAAGGCGCACTTCTAAATTTCGTCTGGTAGTTTCGGTGTCAAAAATCTTATATTGGCTTGAGAATTTATACTTGACCCTAGTTATAAAATTTAAAATTGCAAAAATGATATAGAAAAAGCAGATCTATAAACACTTAAAAATCGACTGTCAAATAACTTATTACAAAATACATTATTTTCTGGACTTGAAATTATGTTTTTTCATTATATCTATATATATTGAGGTCATGGTGATCAATTATAAGGTCTTTCAACTCCATAATACATTTTCTACTCAATTTCAAAGTGTACCTTACTTCTGTAGTATAAATTTTTTCCTTCTAATTAATATAACAGGAGGTATTTTAACACTGGGTGTAGTTTGTATAAGATTGCAATCTTAAAAAATCAACCTAAAGTGAAAGAAAGGCCTACGTGATCTTTTACCGGGAAATATATATATATATAATATTTTTTTATTTTCTTTTCTTCACCGCTTTCATTTGGCAAAAGATAACTTATAGGTAGTCTTTATTACAATAAGATAAA
>NW_006498085.1:1795871-1806108 GCF_000471905.2 Amborella trichopoda | reverse complement strand
CTATGCTTGATAATAAAATATAATATTGCAATAAACAAAAGAAAGAGTGCCAAAAATTACCTCAACTAGGCTCATTACACCCGACACCGAGTCACCACCATCCGATGGCGCGGGATCAATGACCAACCTTCAATCTCAACTGGGAAAACAAGTTTAAGCCAAGCCACACTAATAGAACATGAGCCCCTTTGATCATAAATTCAAACCCTAGGTGAATTCTCTTAGCAACCTAGTTTGAGAGAGATGAAATATCTTTTTGCTAAACCCTAAAATCCTTAGCCATAAATCCATAATTGCGAGATAAGAGAGAGAATAACTCCATAACCTAAAGATAAGATTTTCTTAATAGAGAGAGAGAAAAAAATTCTAAATGGAGTGTGGCCCTTTGTGGGATATGAGAGAGAAATACGATAATTAGGTACAAGAGATAATTTGTAGAGATTTTTGGGTAGAGACAATCCGTTTTATATAGGCTTTAAATAATAGTAGGGTTTATCTTGACTTGCCTCTTCGCATGAGATTGAATTTGAACCATTGATCTTGGGTGACTTGTGGGATGAGATATTTGAACAATCAATTACATAGATGGGACATCAACATGAAAATGCGTGAACCATTATCCCCCATTTCCTAAACCATTTTCCCATCAATAGAAATTAAATAAATTAAATCTAAATCAAAATATTGAGCATATCATAAAATAGCACAAGTCTACTAAATATTTTCACAAAATATTTCAAATATATATGAAGTCAATGTTTAGTCAATATCTTCCAACCATATGGCCACATGCCATATCACCAAAAAAAGGGAAAAAAATAAGGGTGGGGCGTGCCACCCAAGGGAGGCACTCATGGGCCCCACCTTCTATAAATATGGTGGGCCCATGTGCACAATGGGCTTCCATGATATTTTTATATATTTAAAATTAATAAAAGGATTTTAGAATATTATTTGAATATTTAAACTATTGTAAAATCAATATGTTTAATTTTATAAATCCAAAATTATAAATAAAATATCTAGGGGTTCATAAAAATTCACATAACAATCCTAAAATATTTTTCATCATAAAACAAACACAATTAAATTAATTTGATGGGAAAATGATCTATATGGTTTGAGAATTAATAATCACGGGGCACTCCACCTTCAATTGTGGATTACAGACCACACTTGCTTTATCAAACCGACCCAATGTTTCCTATGACCTACAGTCCAAGTAGGGGCCCATTAGCGGGTCACCAAAATCCAACTGATGAGCAAAGGGATCGCAATCCCAGTCTGTAGATTTCAGGTCCTCCCCTAAAGACGAGTCAAGGTCACCTAGACCTGATGCGACCACAGCTCCTATGGTGCATAGGGGTATCTCTCGCACATGCATACACTTCACCCTAAAAAGGTGGATTTCTGGTTTTTTTGAACGATCTATCGATATGCATGCCGCGTGATCGCACAAGGAAGAGGCTTTCGCCCCTGTCTCTGTAAGCCACCATTACACACAAGGGTCACATAGTCACTCGGCTAGCATATTCTCCGACTTCATCAAGGGTTAACCCATTAGAACCCTTATCGGTTTGTTCTTTATACCCATATAACATGGTTTTTTCCCAACCGACTGGCCTAGATCGTTGAGCACAGTTCGGTATCAACAAACATCGTTTGCTTAGTATGGTCCACGAGGGACCACACTCTCACTAAGTTCATGTTCCAATATATCATTCCATTTTACAATCACTCATAAGGCCTTTAAAGGCCACATAAACCCAATATAATATGCACGTCCAAATGCTATCATAAGACATAAATTTTGGTGTAAAAAATTTATAGGTTGGCCTAATAATTGATTTTCACATCTAATTATGTGATTTTAAACTCCAAAAATAGTTCAAATCAAGTAGATTTATAAATACATAAAAATCTTGAAAATGGATGGTCTAGGTAATGAGTTGCAAGACGTACTATTTTTGAGACTCAAAATCTTTATTTTTTCATATACTCCAACATCTAATGTTGAGATGATCAATTAGAGGGTTTTCTAACATCAAAGCAACCTTTTCCGATAGATTTGTGAGTTGCACTTGATTTGTACATTTCAAGGTTGCGGCCCTATATAAACTTTTTTTTTAACAATATCCCAAAAAAAAAGAGAGGGTATTTTGGTAATTTCATGAAAAAGGGTATTTTGGTATATTTTCACAATGAAAGTAAATCCAACCACCGCACGAAACAGTAACTTTTACGAACATGCAGGCTATTATGCGACCGTTACGCCAATAGACACCAAAGAAATATAAATTTTAAAACTCAATAAAATAATATAGAAGGCTAGGCATTAAAATAGTACTTACATACCCTTATATATCCAAAATGCCCTTAATTTTGATGAAAAAAAGTGAGGTCAAGCCAAATCACCAAAATCTAGGGGTCGCAATGGACACGGTCCCGACTTTGGTTCACGTATGGGCCTAGCCGTTCAGTTCCATGTCTAAATTTTGGATCCGAACACTATTCAGGTTTGATCGGATCGAAGTCTAACATTTTCCAATTTGTGAAAATACTTTCGAGAATATTTATATGCATATATATTTTAATCTTTTGGTCGGGTCCAGGTCCCACATTATATTATCAAGCTCGGGTTTGGGTCCAACAGAACCCGGAGTCAGACCCGACCCGACATATTGCTACCCTACAAGAATCAGTGCTCTGCTCATCGACATTTCTAACCATAGCTCAAAAAGTAGTATGGTTCAAGCATTGTAATTCATACTAGAAATTATAAAAAATTATGGTCCACAAATTATAAAAAATCAATAATACTAAAAATACAGAGGTATAAAAAAATAACTGAATCATAAACAACATTAAAGGTTTAAATTACAATGGGAAAATAAAAAATATGCAAATGAATTTAGAAAGAGTGTGGTTTGTATAAAACCGAGGCCCTAAACAATCAAAGTGAGGCATCTTCAAATAGTGTTAAAAGTTATCGTTTCAGTATAAAAAAAAATTATGATGACCAGAAAATATATTTTCATCTCTAATTATAAAATTTGAAGCTTAAAAAATAGTCTAGATCAAATAGATCTAAGAACACAAAATATTGAAATTTGCCGGTCTAAATAATGCATTACAAGATGCAATATTTCCAATATTTGATTTTTTTTTGTTTTTTTTTTTTATAACGTTCATGAATTTTTTAGGTGCTTGTTTAGGGCCTAACCATATATAAAAAATTTCCATTTAGAAAAAATTATAGCTTGGGTTAGTTTTACATATCTCCTATTAGGGCCACAATGCTCCACATATATGCTGATTCGGATTCTAGTATGGACCAGGATTGTTAATTGCGATCATCAGATTTGTAGTTTTTGGGGCAGAAAAGTCACATAAGTGAAAGCAAAAGTGGTAAGGGCGAGTGAAAATAGGTCAATTGAGAAAAAATGTCATGGTTTTTTTTGGGTAGTTTAGAAAAGGGTGTGGTTTATACAGAGTTGAGGTTCTAAATAATCAAATTAGAGCCCACTTTGAGAAATGTAGTTTCAATAATAGAAAATTTTGACTAATTTTAAAATATATTTTCATATTTAATAATATAATTTAAAGCTTCGAAAATAGTGTAAATCAAGCAGATCTATGAAAACTTGAATAACTTGAAATCCATTTTTTTTCTCAAATCCATGTATCTTGATGTCGAGATGATCAATTCCAGGATATTTGGGCATCAAAATAACCTCTTTTAATGAAAATTTTGAAGTAGGCTCTAATTTGATTGTTTAGAGCTTAGGCTCTATATAAACTTTTCCCTTTAGAAAAAGGAAAAAAATAATTTAAGGCTTTTTGGTCATTTGTCCCAATGATGGGTGATGAAAGATATACCTTTGAACGATAACGAAGAAAGTGATTGGCAACGGGTCAGGATGGTCCACATTGACCCCGACCTGACTAGGTTTCACCCAAATCCGGGCATCGGTGAGGTCCCAATGATTCGGACCCGAGTTTATAAACAAAAATAAATAAATATTTTAGTATCTTATATTTTATTTAATACATATATCTTATATCTATCTGAGTCCTCCCCGACCGACCCACCATACCGGACCTGAACACGACCTGCCGAGTCCAAAACATGACCTCTACCAAGACCTGGTTCCTCTTGACCTAACCCAATTACCACCCCCAACAAACCAAAATGTCCATTTTATGAAAAGATAGGGCTGTAATTGTAATTATGACCAGCTCATGCACTTTAAAAAATAAAAAATAAAAAATAAAAAATTAGAAAAATCATGACCTGCCCATTGTCACACAAAGATAGAAAGAGAGAGAGCTCAAAAGATGCTGCGGAGTTTTTGTTGGGGTAAAAGTAAAGTTGTTGAAGTTCCTACCACATAAATGACTTGTGTGCAACTTGGGCTGACACTTGACCAAGAAACAAATGAATGTAAAGTTGGAGTCACAGATGGAGAGGCATTTAGAGGGCTTTCTAAATTTGTGGGTGGAAAAGGTGGTGCCTCTAATTGCCTCAATCTCACTGAAATTTGATTAATTTATCATGATTTGGGGATTTCATTTATGAAAAAATTTATATAAAGTTGCAACCTTAAAATGTCGAACTACGGATCACCTTAAAAATCCATCAAAAAAGTTTGTTTTAATATTAAAAACTCTCTAATTGATCATCTCGACATCAAGATGTACGAATATGAAAAAAACAAAGATTTTGAGTACCATAAATGGTGCATTTTACAACACATTATCTAGATTGTCTATTTTTTAAAAAATTATATGTTTATAGATCTACTTGATTTTAATCATTTTTTGAGTTAAAATTTGTTTAATTAGATATGAAAATAGATTTTGAGATAATCCTAATAATATTTTAAACAAATTATATGTTATGATAAAATTTGAAAGTGCGCCTTAAATGGATTGTTTAAGGTTACAACCTTATGGAACCACACCCTTAATTTATTGTGGAGGCCGGTTGGCAGTTCAATTTCTCCCCAAAAAATAACATTGGTGCAACTGTGATTCACTCCATTGGATAAAACTTGGGTTGAGAAGGTCATTAGAGCAGTTAATTCTGTTTTTATCAAATACCATCCTAATAACAAATTTTTAGAGGCTTATTAACCCTGTTTTTATCAAATACCATTCTAATAACAAAATCACCAAGGTTTATTACTGGTTATATGAGAGAACGAAAATTAGGGTTTTATCACAAATTCTACAAATTAAAAAGATTTTTTATAACTAATTGACTAACCTCCTCAATCTTTCGTTATAGTGCTCGTCTTCTTTTATAAAGGAAGGTAAAGAAGAACATATTTTTATTGTATTTATTTAAAGAAGTTTCTATGAAATCTATTTGCAACACAAATTTATACAAGAATCATAGAAACCCTAGATGAACAAAAATTCATTCACAATAACCAAAAAATAAAATAAATAGATTGAAACAGATAAAGCTATCGAAAATGATATTAACTTTGTTTTTATTAAACTAAAATGCTAGTAACAAAATCTTGGAGGTTTATTACTAGTTATGAGAGAACCAAAATTAGGGTTCTATCATAAATTGCACAAAATAATAAGAAATATTGTATTTTCTATATGTTTTCCATAAGAAAGCCCATTAGAAAGAAGATAAAACCAAATCTCATAGAGAACCCATAACTTGATTTCAAATAAATACCTCATATACTATAAATTAGGTTACTTCTTTTAAGAAACGATGTAAATTTATGCCATAAATTTTGCAACAATAAGTCAAAATAATATAGATTCTTGAAATTTTCAAAAGAAGAATCCTAATTTTCGTTAGTAATAACATAAACTATTTGGTAGACCCGTAATAACGGAAACTATAATGGATATGTATGTAATTTTCCCAAAATTCTAATATAAAACTAAACCATGATGTCATATAGAAATCATTATTTATTGTAAAAACTCAATTTGAAGTTTTGTAAAAGAAATTTATGGAAAAAGCGCCAATTACAAGGTAAATATGTCATATAGGTGCATAGTTAAGTTGTCAATAACTAAGACAACGAGGTATGGGCTAAATACTGACCCTTATATAAACCTATTATTACTGAAAATTCATTTGTCTCTACACTAGTTTTTTGTACCCTAGTTAGTGCTCCATCGAACATATCTCTCATCAAGTCGATGTAGTGCCTGGCGACTCCTTTCTTTTCCAACACGAGTGATTGCATGTATTAAAAAATCATGAATTCAACATCGGTGTAAAAGTAGATGGTTGGAGTGTGTCACTCTCAATATATACACCCCCAATTGCCTAATTTCACAAATGATGACCGGGTGGTTAACGATTTTATACAAAGTTAAACAATATTATACTTTCTATAAGGCATAAGTTTAATGAAAGCAAAATAAAGCTTCATCTCCAATCCTTGTACGAAAGGCACTTTCGGCAACAAAAATATTTATGATGGATCTAAAATCAATTTCTAACACCGACAATAAAATTCGAAACTCAAAATATGCGACAAATCTTATGGATTCATGAACACTTATTTCAGGGTTAAATGGACAGTCTAGATAAATTATTATAATATACACTATTTTTAGAGCTTGAAATCCTAATTTTTTTTCACGACCATGATATTCAAGACAAGTTGATAGATGTAAAGGTTTTCCAATGCTTAAATTGAAATTTTCGATGAGTTATAAAATGAGACTTTGCTTATTTTGATAGGACTGCAGTCCTATCAAACAATTTTCCTAAAGTATATATCTGATCTCTCGTTTTTTTGTAGTTTATGGCATAGAGTTGAGAGAAAGAGGGTCATGGATGTGGTACTTCTTTAGGTATAAAAAGGTCCCAATTTTAAAAGTCTTAATAATGTGGAGTGAAGTGTCAAACATGAAGATGTTTTAGAACTGGTATGGAGGCAGATGCACCAGCTAAAGAAAATGCTACAAAATACTTTTTAAGTGTTACAACTTTTGATATTCTATAGAGTCTAATGCAAATAGATTCGACATGTTCGTGATTTTCTGATAATTACTTAAAAGATTAATGTTTAAATCTTTCATTACTATTTAAATCTTTCATTACCATTTAGCTATGTCTTTTAAGTGTTAATGGATAAACAAAATATGCTTGAGCAAGCTACGAGGTGAGATTGAGATAAAGCATTAGAAATATCAATCTCAAAATCGTTATTTTCAAGCATAAAAAATATTGCAGGATTTTAGAAATAGAATTACAACGAGAATGTAAGAAGACAACTTTGAGACAAAATGTTAAAGTTTTCAAAGGTATCAAATATATGAACCATGTTTATGCTGTGTTGGCAAACCCTAAAAACCATAGACACAAGTGTCATAAACTATAGAATAACATAGAGAAAGCATGTTGTAGAATGCTTTAGTAAAGGAAAAAATTTATCTAAGGCGCCAACCTTACATTGTAGAAATAAAGGAAATTATTGTTAATATACTTTAATTTTTTAAAAATCGTAAAAAAACCTTAAACTTCTCAAAATCTCGCCCACACTATTTTTCTCAATTTTTGACATTTTCTGAACGAAAATACCCTTTACGGTAATCTTTTTATTGTAATGCATTTTGACCATTATGGTAACTAAAATACCGTTGTAAATAGAGATAGAATTACGGTACTTCTAGTACCGTAATAACATAAATATCTATTACGGTACTTTAATTACTGTAATAATATACAGTATTACGGTAATTAAAATACCATAATACTTTAAAGTAGGATTATGGTGATTTAAGTACCGTAATATTGTGAAGATTTTTTGCTATCTCGAGCCTACTATTTATTTACTCTCTCGATAAAAATCCACATTAGCTGTAATTTTTCAAATCTCAAATTTTAAAGATATAATCTCTATTTAATTTTCATATGGTTCCCAAAATTTTAGAATGAAAACACGTTTAAATAAGTGTTTTTAAGCGAGAGTACTCCCATGAAAACATAAATTTTTTTAAAGTGATAATCCTGATATTAGCTTTGGTTTGAAGCTTTTATATTAACCGCACCTTTTTTCTTTTTCTTTTTTTTCTCCTATTTTGCTCTTTGTCTCTCTTAATATTGCTTCACAAATGTTTAGAATAATATAAAGGCAAAGTGTTGCAAGTGTCAACTCACAAATATCCTTTTTAAAGAAGGGTGTTGTGTAAAGTGTACCATCCATTATGTGCAAAAGTACCAAAAAATTATATATATTTTATTTTAAAATATTCATGATCATTTTAGCTTAGATGGTGAATCTAAAAAAAAAAAAAAAAGATAAAAAATTCATCTTTTTATATATGAGTATGCTGACTCATAAATGCCCTATCTCAATGAAATGGATAAGTTTTTTTTGAGTCAGTAAGCGTAAGAGCCTACTAACCCATGAACGTAAATCTTAAAGATGGACGTGTTGTAAAATGGCTCGGATAAAAATATGTTATAGACGGTAGAAGAAAAAGTCCCCATAAAAGGGCATAATTTAAATTTCAATTAATTTTATTTTTTCCATATTCTCTATCACCTTGTCCTAGGTCATGAATCCCTTAAATTTACATAAGAATCTATGTTTGATATATATATTATAGAGGGGACGGACACGTACACATGAGTAAGCGGACTCACAAAGGCGAAATCCCAATGAAAAACACTCTCTTTTTTTTTTTTTTATATTGTATAGAATGAGATCATTTACTTTTAATTTAAAAAGGTCATAATTACTTATAATCATAAAAATCCGATAGCTTGGATTAATTGTGACTACTTTATATTAAAAATAAATAATCTCATTGTATTCTTTTATCTTTTTTATTTTTTGACCAAAAATATCAATTTTTATTGATGACTAAATTACACAAATGTTTTTTTATCTTTCTTCTCTGTCAAGTAATGACTTCATGTTCAAATTTCTAAAAATTCAATGAAATGTCTCACAGCAAGATGCGAGCAAAGGGCGATCAAATAATCTATCATTTTAGAGTTACAAAAGAATAAAAAGTCGTTCATTTTCCTACAGTAAGGTGCATCCTTGTGTCGAATCTTACACGTGTAATGTATAACCGGCGGCGATCCACACGAAATATAAGTACCATTCTCTCTCTAATCCAGGAAACCCCTCTCTCTCTCTCTAAAATCCAGGAATCTCTGTCTCTCCTGAATGTTAATCTCCTCTCTCTTTCTCTCTCTAAATTCCAGGAATCCCTGTCTCTCCTGAATGTTAATCTCTCTCTCTCTCTAAAGTCCAGGAAGCTCCCAAAACTTTATTCAAAAGCTCTATCTAAATCTCTGTAAACCCCCGAAACTTTCATCTCTCAACCTCTCTAGCCCCAATTTTTTGAAAATCCTATTCATTACTTCTGAATTCCCTCTGCGTCTCGCAAGAGAAACCCTAGTTTCCGTCAAAAGGCCAATCTCTGAAACTTCTTACCTTTCAAACCCCAATTCCCTCCAAGTTTCTCCATTGCAACTCATCAAATAAAACCCCGATTCCCAAACGAGAAGAGAATCCCAATACACCAGCCAGAAGAAGAAGACAGAATCCGTCGAAACTTCATAATCACTCGGTGAATTAGAGGGGGCGTTATTTTACGGGGCACTAAATTTCCAGGTTCTTTCCATCTTCATCTGAGGAACGAAAAATCCTAATTCTCAAACAATCGGCGCGACGAAACCCCAACATTTGCAAGGCACAACCATTTCTAGGTCAGGAAAATGCAAATAAACCAGAGATGAAGAGGCGGCTCTCTCCAATGCATAGTCAACAACTACCAGCGGCCCAGATCGCCTATTCGAGCCCAATCAATGGCTCTCCATCAAGCTCCCTATCAATCACACAGACCATCAATGGCTCCCATAGCTTCATCATCAAGGGCTACTCTCTCGCTAAAGGAATGGGGATTGGTAAATACATAGCGAGCGAGTGTTTTACTGTAGGCGGGTTCCGGTGGGCCGTGTATTTTTACCCTGATGGTAAGAACCCAGAGGATAATTCACTGTATGTGTCGGTTTTTGTGGCTTTGGCGAGTGAGGGGACTGATGTGAGGGCTCTTTTTGAGCTGAAGCTCGTTGATCAGAGTGGGAAAGGGAAGGATAAGGTGCACAGTCACTTTGATAGGGCGCTTGAGAGTGGTCCGTACACGCTCAAGTATCGGGGGAGCATGTGGTAAGTGATGCTTTCTTGGAGAGAGAGAGAGAGAGAGAGAGAGAGAGAGAGAGAGAGAGCGA
>NW_006498085.1:1772346-1788758 GCF_000471905.2 Amborella trichopoda | reverse complement strand
TTCTTCTCTCTCTCTCTCTCTCTCTCTCTCTCTCTCTCTCTCTCTCTTTTTCCTGCTTGTAGTGTGTTAATTTAGCATACTTTTTTTGGTGGCTGGAATACCTCTCTCCACTCTTTTGTTCTTTCTTTTGTTGCGTCATAGTGGTATCAAAGCAAGCTTATTGATCTACCATAGCAGGTTGAGGATGCGGAAGGGGAGGAAGGCACAATCAATCCCATATTGACCTGATTCGTCATCTACTTAGACAAGTAGATCAAATGGCGCAAGAGCTTCATATCTAGCCCCGAGAACGATGTGATTAATCCATTTGCGAACTAGATGTTGGGTCGGGAGATGATTCATAGTGCGATGAGAACATTTTCGATCACTTTGATCGCTATGGTCTTTTGGGTGGTCCGATCTTTGACAAAGAACCGGTTGAAGGTGAAGAACAAGTTGGTTTGGATTTCCAATTGGAATCATCGTTCCTTGATGTTACATGTAACCCCATCTCTGATGAAGTTCCTATGTTTGATGAAGAACAATATGGAAGGAAAGAAGTTGGCCTTGAGGGAGCAAGGATACTTCTTTTTCTCATCAATGGAGAGATGGAGAAACAGGAGGTTGGCTTGAACCTAGAGAAGCTTGAGCCTCATGAGATTTTAGAGGAAGAAAGAGAGAAGTTGAGCTAAGAGGAAGTACAAAGGGGGGAGGCAGAAATGCAACATATGAAGATGATGTCAAGAATGTGATTAAGAATTATATGAAATGCATGGAGGTTGATGACGAAGACATATCTTATTTCACCGGTAAAAGATTGATGATGAAGATATATCCTATTGAGTGATTTTGTATCTAAAGATGAAAGTTGAAATATTTTATTAAAGATCGTGACTAGGCCTTTAGGATTGAAGAAGATCATGGGTTTAAAGTAGGACTCATCCACTTTAAACTCGAGCATTGGTTTTCTCCAACTAGGGTCAGGGGAGTCTGATACAAGAGCTAGTGCAGTCTTTGGCTTTCCTTTGTATTTTAATTTTAGAGTTTAGGAGTTCTATTATTTATTTTATTTATTTTTATTATTTAGTAGAGAGGAGGTCATTATTCAATTAACAAGGGGGCAAAGTTGTCATTTAAATAGTTTTAGGTTTCCATTTATATAATAGCATTTTCCTCTTTTAATCGGGTTTAGGAAAGAGGTGCTTACAAGTAGGGAGATAGAAGGAAGTTAAGTGAAGTCCAAGAAAGTAGGGAAGAATAAGTTAGAGAGAGAGAGAGAAAGAGAGAGCGAGATGGGAAACATATTAGATTTAGGACTGTTTGGGCTAACTGGGAATTACATGGGGACTAGGTAAGTTACGGTTTTGATTTATTTCTTATTTATTTTATGTATTAAGAAAGATAAGTGCCTCAAGATGGAAAAGAAGACTAGGAATATTTTCAAGCCAAAGCGGAAAAAAAGAAAAAAGGAAAAAGCTTTCTTTCCTTGGAGAAGGTGTGCATAGCTTACTATTCTCTCTCTTGTTTCCTACTTATGGTGTATTGATTTAGGTTATTTTTTTGTGGTTGGAATCTCTCTCCAGTCTTTGGTTCTTTGTTTTCATTGTGTCACCAGTCCAAGTTAATAGTTCTATTACTCAGCTTTTTCAAGAAGTTATTCACTTCTCAAAACCACCCTAGGTCTAGGTTTGCCAACTTGAACTTCACAACTCTGTTCGAATCCTAGACTGCTTCTATGAAAAGCACTTTCTGGGAGTTGGAGATCTAGAAAACAATCTTAGAGCTGGGGCAAGATGAACGCAAATTGTCATTATCATCGTTATCATGATAGCCTTTTCCTAATTAATCGGGGTCGGCTACACAAATCCTTAACCGCCATTTTGCTCTATTAAGGGTCCATACCTTCAGTGAGGCCACAAGTCCCCATATCTTTTATCACTACTTTCAATCATGTTCTTTTTAGCCTATCCCATACCCTTTTTGGGCCTTCCACTTGAACTAACTCGCACCTCCTAACAGGTGTTGTACTGGATCTGTACCACACATGGCCAACCCACCTAAGTCTACTCTCTCTCATCTTATCATCTATTGATGCCACACGTAAATTTTTCTGAATTGATTCATTTCGAATTCTATCCCTTCTTGTCTTGCAACTCATCCATCTCACCATCATCATCTTTGCTACACTCATTCTATGGGTATATGGTTTGTTGTCCATCCAACATTTCCTGGCCATCAATCTTAACTACTTCCTCGTCTCTACTCCTATTATTTCTAAACTTGCATTCCATATACTTTGTTTTAGCGTGGCTAATTTTAAAACCTTTAGATTCTAGAGCATCCCTCCAAAGTTCTAGCTTTGGGTTGACGCTGTTTCGGGTCTCATCGATCAAAACATTGTCATTTGTGAACAACATACACCACGGTACCTCATTCTGTAGGTGCCTAGTTAAGTCCTACATGAATGCAAATTGTCATGAAAATTTTAATTAAATCAAAGCTAACTTGAGTTGTGATGAGTCCATGCGAGAAAAACTAGGGTGTTGATGGTTTTTTGCCACCATCGGTGGTTAAACTATAGTGCAGATGAAAACTTTGGCTTCCAACTAATGTTGCTTCTTGATGGTGAAGCCTTTTGTCCCGACACTTTACTTGATTATGAGGACTCAAAGACGAATCCAACAATCCAAGTCTCATCTCAAGTGGATCACTGATGTGGGAGATATGCATTGTCAAAGCTAACCCATTTCGGTATTTGATTTTGACAGCAAATGAAGCCATTGTGGGCCCAATGGCTTTCATCTTAGGGGATTATAAACCTTGAACCTTTGATATTCTTGTAGAGGGGTTTATGAGGGAAACTGCCACAAAGTTTAATGAGAAAACTCCATATAAATTGGGACAAATCTCATACCGGCAGTCAAATCTTTCACACAGTTTTATGGCTGCTATTGCAAGTTCATCCTTTTTTTTATGGAAGATCCATGGGGTATTTCCTTCCAACGGTGGATACAACGTTGAGTCTGGAACCTACTCCCTGAAGTTTTATGAGAGGACTCCTAGACTAGGAGATATCTCAATTTTAGTGACCGGAGGTCATCATGGCTGATGAACATGTGTGTGGCAACCGGTGAGCCATGGCTACCGTTATGTATATACGGGGAGTCATATCAAATTACGTCCATACTTCCCCTTTATCATGTGGAGAGGATTATAAGGCCATGGGAATATAAGTCTGAAAGTCTGGTCTTAAACCGAGATCTTTTGATATCTTGCTCTAAATGTTCTGTACAACTAGCCTACAAGATTTGGCTATTAAAAGCTTACATGTACCAAGACCAGCCACTCTCTTGTTTGAAGTGACTTGGTGGTATTCTTAGTCCATGTTCCTATACTTGTCTTGTCTTGATTATATACCTTGGTACCTTTAGCAGTTGGATCAGATGATCTTATTATAATCTTGTTATCTTTATCTTTTGATTTGGTCGGAGTATTTTGAGTTCAAATTATATTTAACACGGTTACTGCACCTAGCTTGGCAACCATAGGTTGTACTTTGGACTTTTAGTCTATAAGTTTTGATGGCACTAGTGGGACTTTCTTATTTCAAATGGTTTTAAGTATAAGTTGCAGGTGTTATTTTCCCATTTATCTCGTATGAATATTCCTCTTGTTTTCATTCTAGCTTTTGTTGTCTATCCCATGCAGCTATTGACTTTGGTCAGCATGTGTCTGCTTGTGACCTTGATGAGGTTAAATGATAAATTATTCCATATTGTGAATACCAATTTGTATTATTAGCAAATGGAAACAATGCTTCCTTACCACCTATTTGTGCAAGTTCTTCCCTCAGCACCACTAGGTTTCATAGCTGAGACTGCTTTGTCCACGAAAAGAAAAGAAAATGAAATAATAGTATGTTAAAGTAACCCCATAGAAATGCAAATACTTGGAAATATGTTTTAATGATGCATTCATCTGCTCTTGTTGAATAATGCATTCTTCCTCTGTTACCTGCTTAGCTAATTTCTATGCCTCTGCTGACAACTTTTTTTGGCCCTCACAAGGGGTTATAAGCGTTTTTTCAGGCGCAGTTTGCTTGAAACGTCGGATTACCTAAAAGATGATTGCTTGAAAATAAAATGTACAGTTGGAGTTGTGGTTTCGGCTACAGATTCTTTCCAATTATATTCCATCCAGGTCCCTGAGTCAGATTTGGGAGCATACTTCGGTGCACTTTTAGAGACTTTGGAGGACTCAGATGCTGTTTTTGATGTGTCTGGGGAGAAAGTTCTTGCACACAAGATTGTGTTGGCTGCTCGATCCCCTGTTTTCCAAGCTCAATTCTTCGATGTGTCTGAAGAAACGAATGGTGAAATTGTTGTGACGGATTTGGAACCGAAAGTCTTCAAGGTGAGGTTCCCTTCAAGTAATGCATCTATGTTATATAAAGTATATAGCATGCTGTAATTTGGTGTGGCTGGTTTTTTGATGAAAACAAGGAGGATAGGGCAAGCATAATATGATAAAACATGTTGAATGAAAACATGAGCAATGACAACCCATTCCCTTTACGTATCACCTTTATCGCACAACTATGTTTTATGATAAGAAATTATGGAGAGAAATCTAACCAGTGTGGCACTTCTCTTCTTTCCTTCCATCATTGTTTGCTGATGCATGTATGTAGAGACGTAATTGTACACATGCATACAACAACATAAAGCGAGGGAGAGAGACGACTAGTGTATCTGATTTATCAAATCAACCGAAGAAATTATTGAGAAAAAGAGCAAGAAGTATGGGCCATCTATTAAGCTTTAGCTCTTTTCCTCGTTAGTTTTTAGCAGGGTGGTGCTGGCAAACTGTAGTTCATGACTAGCTGATTCTTGTTTTGTTTTTGTCGACTTGGTTTTGCCTCAAGTTTTCTTCCTGGTTTGCCATTGGTGGAGACAACCTTTGTCTTGGTGATCCCCTTAGTGTTTTTTTATTTTTTTTCACATTTTTATCTTTTTTCTTTTGTTTTGATTGTTAACCCCTTCATACGATACAGACATAATGTTAGTTTCAACCCCTTCTCACTATGTTCGTACACACACGCAAACATACATATGTATCCTCCTATAAAATAACAAAGTATGTGCAGTATGCAAACCTGCGTATGGATTGGTGTCCTTAAAAACATTTTTACTGCGTCAAGTTTATTTGAGGGTGCTAGGCTGTCCACCCAAGTTTCGACTATTCGGTGGGTGGCCAAATCACAAGGGGTGCTGGCTAGCATAGCTCGTATTTTTAGTTGTTGGAAAAATTAAAAAAAGAAAGAAAGACTAATGAAAAACATTGGGCGCCCAACCAGATTTCCTTATTTAATTTATGTTGATTGTTGCAAGGCTGGGGGGACTGGTCACGTGTGTTTTAATTCAAAGGATGGCTTATTCTGAAGAATTGGCTTTGGTGTCTCATATCCTTGTATCTCACTTGTTTTTACTGAACTCAGGCCATGATACATTTCATATACAAAGATACTCTTGTAGATGAGGAGGAGGAGGAGTTCACATCCTCTTTTGGGTCGTCTTCATCAGTAGCTGAGAGGTTACCTGCAAAGTTATTAGCGGCAGCTGACAAGTATGAATTGGAAAGACTAAGGCGGTTATGTGAGTCCAAATTGTGCAAGGACATATCAGTTTCCACAGTTGCTAGCACTCTTGCCTTGGCTGAACGTCACCATGCCACTGAATTGAAAGCTATGTGCCTGAAGTATGCAGCTGAGAATTTGGCTGGTATGCATGCTGTCTGTTCTATTTATTTATATGATGGTTTATTTATTTCTGATGGTGCTTTTATTTTTTGGGAGAGGTTTGTATATGGTGTCAACCTTATACTATTGAAGTAAGGTGTGCCTCAAAACTATGTCGAAAATGCAATTTGGGTGCCGCAAAGCCTTGCGATGATATGAAAAATTATTGTTGCCCGCAATTATGAAATTTAAAGTTCCAAAAATGGTGATCTTCAAACAGATTTATGAACACTTGAAAATATTAAAAATAGACGGTTCAGATAATATGTTAGAAGAACTATTTTTAGGACAAGAAATCCCTTTTTTCTTCATGTCTATGAATCTCGAGGTCGAGATGATTGATTTGAGGGTTTTCCAACATAGGAACAAACCCTCACTAGTGGGCTTTTTAGGTGAACCTTACCCATACAGTGTAAGGTTGAGACCTTATATAAACTTTTTTCTTTTTTTTTTAATCCATAATGTATCATTCTCTAGTCTGCCTTACCCTTTTGATATTTTTTTTTGGCCATGTCATTATTCAATATGTTTTCAGTCTCTACTGTCCCCTGTTTTCTCTCTCGTTTTTTTTTTTTCTTTTTTTTTTGGGTAATTCAGTGGGGGAGACAGGCCTACCCCTTTTTTCAAATATATTAGGGAGTTATGTTTTTTGAAGGTGTCTGGGTGGTGTTAGAAGGATTGGAAACCACAACAATTGAGTATTGGGGGCTCTACCACCATGACCCAGCCCCCTTCCTAAATATTCCCTTATGGCCAATACTTGGTTGGCTATTGATCTCTTTCGATTCTTCTTTTGTATTGTTTCAGCCATTTCTTTTGTTCACTGCTAAGACTTTTGTTTACGGGACCCAATGATATGGAACTTTAGTGTTTAAATTATTTAACAAAAATAAACTGTTTCCATCTCATGAGTTCACTCCCGCTTTACATGCACTAAACTATTAAACAGCTAGTCTATGTGGTATCAACTTTCAAGGAATCCAATGAGAATTTTGAGTGTATACGCACACCTGTTCATGCTAGTGTATTTTTTTGCACGCGGGAATGTGTGTATGTGAAATTTTTATATGCTAGTTTAAGTGTTGTAAAAGACGGTATTCAAATTCTTAAGGCTCTTCACTTTTTTCTGAGTAAAGATCAATGGAATTATAAAAACTATGTTTTTTTTTTGGAATGTTCACTCAAGACCTGTTGAGAACAGCATGTTGTGGCACCTGTCGACCTGACCATCTCCATCTAAGGCCGCATCTCTACAAAAACTTTGTACTTTCTCTATTCTATCATATTGAGGCCGGTTTGTATGTTTTATAGCGTGGGCATGGTCTAATATTCACTTCAGTTCAGTGGCCAGTACATGATTTTTGATTCTTTGTGTGAGTTTTCGATTTGGTTTTTTGGTGATTGAAATGTAATCGTTTATTTGCAGACGTGATGTGCTCTGATGCTTTCGAGCAAATGAAAGATGAGTTCCCATTTCTTCAGTCTGAAATTCTCAAGACTGTGGCTGAGCTCGAGCAAGAGAATGGGAGCACAGCCAAGGGCACGAGCGTTTGGGCTCAGCTCTCTGGGGAAAAGGCCGATTTCAGAGTTGGAGAAGGGCTCGAGCGAACTCCGAGCCTGACACCCTAAGGGGGTAGAGAGAGAGAGAGAGATCCTTGCTGAGAGTTGTGCAAGAAAAATTGGATTGTGCAAGAAAATTTTTATTGTGAACTTACTTTCTTCATTCTTTTGTTGTATGTTTACTTTGAAATTTCAATTTCTTTCCTTTTTTCTTTTTGCCTTTGTCCTATGAGAGAGAGAGAGAGAGAGAGAGAGAGAGAGAGTTTTCTTATTTATTTCAAATTATTATCTTGTTTTTGTATAGGGGTATATGATGGTGAGAAATTTGGATATCCAAAATTTGAGGTTGTTCCGATGCATATAAAAAAATATAGAATAAAATAAAATATGTTCTCTAAAATAGTGAAAGATGAATCTTTTAAATATGAAAATATAAACTATAAAGGACAGTTTCTAAATTCCATAAAATTTGAAAAATGTTTACAAAAATTTCCCCAAAAGAATTTGTGTTTCTTCGGGCCTTAAGGTCCTATAATTATTTTGAAGCCAAATACTCCAAAAAAAATCTAGAATTCTTCTAAAGCCAAATTAAAAAAATTGGAAGACCATGAATGCATGGGGCAAGCCAATCCCAAATAAAGTTTGAAATCAGAGTATTTCTTTGGATTTCAAATTTGGAAGTAAATAAATGCAGAACCAACCCATGGTAATCACTAAAGAATAATTTAGATGACGCATCTTTGGTGGCAAGGATAGTGGATTGGGTTAGATAAGTAGCAAATATAAAACTTTGTAAAAATAGCCGTTCTTGTTCTTATTGATAATGATGATCTTTTGGTGCTAGGGTATTATTTTTTAATATGAAGTCATTATTTGAAAAGATGTGTTTTGGATTTTTAAGTTTTTGAGTCATTACATGAGTTACGACTTTGGATTTGAAAGCATGGATGAATATAAAAAACAAATTGTCTAATGATTCATTTAATAATTGAAATTCAAAGGGACATGAGCTTAAAGTTCTCTTTTTTATAAGTGTTTTTAATAGTTATTCGAGGGTAAATTGGGCGTTTGACATTTTACTTCAAAACCTTTGAAGCCTATTTGAGAACAACTATGTAGGGGAGGAATTCCAAAGTTATTAGCCTCGGAGCTTTTTCGCTACGGTTTCGTTACATTAGTTTTAGCTTTAAAGTTCAGATCTTCATTATCTGAAGTCAATGGATGACATCAAGGAGGTGGTTAAGACCAAGTTTTGGCTTCAAAGTTTCATGGTCCTAAGTCACTAGATGAATTTAGATATTCAAGGTCCACAATCATTATTAAGAAAAATTTGCTTTTTGATCCCAAGTGAATAGATAATTCCTTCGTGGCTTGGCATCTCGAAAGAATACAGAGAAAATACAAAAAAAGGGAGGAAATTATAGATACCTCATTGGATAGAGGCATAGCCCATCCCTAATACTTTTTAGCTACACCACCGACTCCAATATTGTTTACTTTTTCATCCACATAAGAAAATAATTTTTTTAAGATGAGCCCATATGCATTTCCACCGCTTTACTCTCTCATAAGACTTTCAAAATTTTAACGAGTTTATCTCAAAATTTGAAATTTGATATAGTTTCTCTAAATTTTTTAAAATAGTTTATCTATCAAAACTTGAAATTTGAGATAGTTTTTCTTTTTTTAAATTTTAGATAATTTCTCTTAGAAAATTGGAAAAATTTAGATAGGTTCTATCTCTAAAAATTTGAGATAGTTTCTTTCATTAAAATTTTAAAATTTCATGTTTTTAGAAAGATAAACTATCTTGAATATAATAGATTCATATTTATCCCGAACATTACTTTCATGGGGTAGATGCTAGAAAGCAGTATTTATTCACTCCGGCGAGCCCAAACGGAGCGAGCCCAAACTCCTGAGTAACTAGGGTTCGCCACCCTGGCGAGCCAATTATCCCCGAGTTGCGTGACCAACTCATGAATCTTAAAGAAATAAAAATTTTAAAAATTTGAAAAAGAAATTTATTAATAATTTCTACTTTTATATTTTCTATCTTTTTGACAAAGAATACATAGTATTTTGGCCATGAATATTTCTTTTTATATTTTAAATTATTTTTAAAATACAGTCAGTCACAAATTGAGTGTTTAAAATTCATTTATCTCTAATTTTGTAACTTCATTTAGGTTTGTTTTCTTTATTTTTATTTTCAAGATATTTTCTTTTTTTTTTTTAACTTTTTAACATATTTTATTTTTTAATACTTTTTGACCTTGGCTAGAACTTGCAGCAACTTGGGTTATTCGGACAATCAGGAAGAATACTTGGCGAGGTCCTGGGCTGAGCACTCGGCCCGAGTCGGCGAGGTCCTGCTCTTTCCAACATGGCGAGGTTATGCTCTTTCCAACATGGCTAGAAAATAGTCACGGCAAAAAAAAAAAAAACAAAAACAAAAAAAGGTTGTGTAACCAGTGTTGTCAAATTCACTTCGCTTCAGTCGAAGCCTTTGGATTTTAGACCTAGATAGAAGAGTAGCGAAGCCTGGTATTGCCGGTTTGATGACATTCTACTTCAAATTGATTTGGCCAAAGCAGAGAAACATTTATATAAAAGTATATTTTTATTTTTTAATATATATTTTTTATTGTTTCTATTTTCATATATTTTATACATAAATAATCAATTTATTTATATTAAAGGGTGGTGATCTCATGCAACGGTTGCATCATAGTACAATGCAACAATTTTCATTTGTTTGATCCAAAATTTAAAATATATACTCTTTTCATTCTATTTAACAATCACAAAAAAGAATATTTTAAAACGTAAACTAGAAAGTATTTTTTTAGCCCAATTAACATAAGCCGTTTATTTTGGTTAGATGCTTAGATCTAGGTCTTAAAATTTTTTGAAATAACTTTATTATCATTAAATTGATAATATTAAAAAAGAAAAAAAATGATTTTGAATTCATAACGGCCTAGATCTTAAAATTCATTAATAGATCGTCTAGATTCATTGTTGGAAGAGACTCATTTTGATAATATATAACGGTTTAATGAAATCATCACCCTATATTAATTTAGTTTTGGAAAAATTACAAAAAAAACACCATAAAGTGAATTATCTATGCAACTTACCCCACTCCACTCTTTTCTCTCACTTTTTCCCCAAACAACCTTTTATGGCCAATAACATGTCAACTCAAAAGTAGCATGAAATAAAACTAAACTACCTTTGTTTGTTTTCACACGACCTTCTCTCTTGTTTTGACACGCACTCCGGCAGTACAAACACGCGCAAACACGCGCTTTGGCATTCTGAATGTGTGCTCTGGCAATGCAGGCCTAAGCCGCGGCGCTCGGGTATTATGAGAACTCGCTTTGGCACTCCGGCATTCCGCTTCGACAATGAAGTCTCTAGAGCCATAGCGCTCCGACAATGGAGGATCGCACTCCGACAGTATAAACAAGCGCTCCGCCCTTCTGAATATCATCTCCGGCAATACAGGTTTTAGCTACAACGATCCGGCATGAGAACGTGTATTGACAATACAAAGACATGCTCCGACAATGCAAAGACATGCTTCGGCAATACGTTACCTGGGACACGCGAATTGATTTGATTTATACGGGTAAGGCATTTCCGTTAAAAAAATAACAATTTTTTATCTTGGAAGTATTGTACAAAAAACTAAAAATAAAAAAAATGATTGGGGTGATGTTGTTTTTTATAACTTTCGTAAACTTTTTAAAAAAATAAGTTGTCAAAGCGCCTATCTTTTTTCTAACGAACCGACTCCAAAAGCGAATCCGACAACATTAGTTGTGTCGGCCTAAGCGAATCTTGCAATATTAGTTTCATAGCACTGAGTTTAGTGGCCTTTGATGATGTGAGGGGCGCTTTATCTTATCCGGAAACTCCAGGTTTCTTCGAATCTTAGCCTTCGTCCCCCGCCCCCGCCGAGCTTAGCTTTAAAGATAGGAAATGTGGAGAAAAACCCTAAAACTCTCGCCCTTGCCTGGAAAGCAACGTTAAATCTCTGTCTTGCCTCCCCAGATGGAGAGGTGAAACTCTAATATGGCAATTTTTTCCTGAATTTCTGTGCTGTAAACACCGGAAAGAGCTTCACAGCCCATCTCAACCAAGCTCTGGATAGTTCTGGTATCTCCTCCATCTTCAAACACAACAACAACAAGAACAAGAGTTGCAGAGTATTGTCGGAGAATATGATGTGATTATGATTATCTTTTCCTCGCGCTATATCTCCTCTGTGTTCTGAGAGCTTTCGTCTTTGCTGGGTTCGCTAAGGAGAAGATCAATTTTTCCTGTGTTTTATGATGTGGAGGCTTCGCAATAGGGGCCTTTGAGGGAGCTTTTGTGAATTGCAGAAATGATGCGTTTGATGAGGATATGATGCAGAGGTGGAGAGATGATTTGAAACAATTTGCTGATCTTTCCGGTTGGGATATGAAGAATCGCAAGTATATTTGTTTTCCGTTTTATGTTGTTTTCTGGAGAAACGTTAACTTTGTATTAAAAGATAACTTTTTCCTTTTTATGTCTTGATTGATGACTATGAAAAGGGAATCTTGGGTAGTGGGTAGCGCAGAGAAGAATTTGAGATTGATTCTATTGAGGAGGTAGCAGTGTTTGCAAAATCGAACTGGAATGGTTAACCGGATATGGGCATGGAATCGGTTTAACCGGCCTAACCGGTAAATCGGCTCTTCAACTGCATAAGTCCCGGGCTGTAAAATTAGAGAAAAAATGGATTTTAGAGAATCGATTTGTGTTATTTTTTAAATTTTCTGAACAAAATGGGAAAAATATAAAAGTGAGTATTAATTACCAAAACAAATTTTAATCTTTGCCAAAAGAATATTAAAAAATACATTACAAATCAGATTTTTTATTTTTAGGAATTAATATACATATCTTTGATTTTTTTTTTAAATACCAGTAGGTCACCAAAACCGGAACCGGTCTGGCCGGTTCTGATCTAACCGGGCAGTTAGTGGTTAGATCGCCCGGTTGGAGGTAGCCCCTTCCAAGTTACACAAATTATCTTTTAAGGTTGCAGGCCCCATGAAGTGGCCATTTATGTAGTGAATTCTTGATTTTCTTGCCCATTGTTGTTTTCTATGTACTTGTTTCCAAGTTATTTTATTTTATCCTTGCATTCCATTCTTAGGTACGTGCATGAATTGATTGGACGAAGCTGTTTTAATTTGTTGTTTGGATTATTCTTATATATCTACAAAATGAGGGCTAATCTACTCCTCAATGTCTTTTCGAGCATGAAATATTTCCTTGTGCTTAAATATATTGATCTTCCTAGCGAGGCCATTGTGTTTGACATCATGGTTATCACTCTCTTTGATGCATCACATATGTTTTGCTCATTTACTAATAAAAAAAAGTTCTTCATGTTTTTTGTTTTTTTCAATTACCTATGAGGATTTGATTTTCTACAGGAATGAAGCAAATTTGGTTCAGGAACTTGTTAGGCATGTTTTAAACAAGTTGACGTACACAAAACCAAGGTGTGTCGCTAATCACCCTATTGGGCTCGATTTTCGGATTGATGATGTGATGAGAGTCTTAGCTAATGATGTTTGGATGATTGGTAACTATGGCATGGGCGGTATCGGGAAGAATATTCTTCAACTAAATAGATTTGATTTTTGTTGCCTGTTGTTTCCTCGCTAATGTTAAAGAAGCCTCTCGAAAATGTTAAAGAAGCCTCTCGAAAATATGGTGGACTTGTCACCATGCAAAAGCAACTTCTTAACAGAAACAACTTCTTAAAGATCTATTTAATGAAGAAGATCTGAATATAATTGATGTTGATAAAAACATCAATGTTATAAAGAGTACAATAAGGTTTTGCTTTTACAATAAGCAACTTGAACTCTTCAACTCCTCAATTGGTGGGCATGAACTCTTCCACTTCAACTATAACTCTTCATTTGATGGCCATGAACTCTTCAATTTCAACTCTTCAATTGGTGTTGTTGAATCGGCGTGCATTTGGGAGGGACCGACCCAATCTATTAAACTCTTTAACTCCTCAGTTGGTGGGCATTAACTCTTCAACTTCAACTCTTCAGTTGGTTGTGTTCTTCAACTTCAACTCTTCAGTTGGTGGTGTTCAATCGGTGTGCATTTGAGACCAATCTATTAACTCTTCAACTCTTCAGTTGGTATGCATTTGGGGGACGGACCCAATCTCTTCAAGAGTATTCTGTTCAAGCCCATATTTGGGAGGGACCGACCCAATCTCTTCAAGCGTATTCTCTAGGAAGTACCTCTTGGTGCATATTAAGCGCATCTAGGAAGTACCTCTTGGTGCATATTTGGGAGGGACTGATTCAATCTATAACTCATCAACTTCAACTCTCAGTAGTTGATGTTATTCAGTCGGTGTGCAATTGGGAGGGACCGAACCAATCTATTAAACTCTTCAACTCCTCAGGGTATGCATTTGGGGGACAGACCCGATCAACGTATTCTCTTCAAGCGCATCTAGGAAGTAACTCTCCAGTTGGTGCATATTTGGGAGGGACCGACCCAATCATTCCTAATAACGGGACCAAAGCCCGTTGCCTTACCGCTTGGCCACACCCCATTTCTATTTCTATTTGACGGTAATAAACACTAATATCGGTATTGGTTGTTTGTCAATTCCAGCCCATATATATATGGAATAGGTTGTTGCTCGGATTCATCACGTGTAGAATAAAAATGAATTCATTGATGATTATGTATTAATTCGATTACAATTAAGATATTCTATGAAACTGAGATTTTGATTCCTTAGAATTCTAATTTAGAATTAGAATTGAATTCAACAATTGAAGGATCTTTGATTTGATTCAGGTTCAAAGAAGGATTTTTTAGACTACCTGTATTATCTTTATTTTCTATTTTCCTTTGTGTCAAAAAATCAATAAAAATGAAATTATCTACAAGAAAAAAATGTGAACTCTTCAACACTCTTCTCTTCAGTTGGTGTGCATTTGAGAAGGATCGACCCAATCTCTTCAAGCAAATTTGGGACGGACTGACCCAATCTCTTCAACTCTTTAGTTAGTGTGTATTTGGGAGGGATTGACCTCTTCAAACTCTTTGGTGCGCATTTGGGAGGGACCAACCCACTCAAGAATATCAAAAATTGTTAGGTAAGAATATGTGCGGGTCCGAATGAATTGTTTAGTACAAGAGAGAAAAACCTGCCCACTGAGAGTTATCACAGAGAGAGGGTTTCTTCCTTGGTAAATATTCAACCCCCTTATCCTTCAAGATGCTCTAATATGGTCCCCAAACGGTTCGGGCTCCTTCTCAGTCTGCTCCTTTTATTACTCCCTCCTCCCAAATCAGGACCCTCACCCCTCCTCAACAAAACTTGGTCTCTTCTTATCCCCCATAAGGTTCAAGCTTTCACTTGGATTCTCCTCCAAGGTAAAACATTCACCTTGGACCAACTTCAACATAGAGGTGTTTCTTTCCCCAACTGCTGCATTCTGTGTTTCCATGAAGAGGAAACTATCCCCAACCTCTTCATCCATTGCAAGGTCACTGTAGGATTATGGTCATCCCTCCTTAAATTCTCTGGCATGTCCCCCCGTTAACCTATTTAAATCCCTTCCCCCCTTCTAAAAAAATGGAAAAATGGCACCTATCTGTCCCAGCTCTGCGATGGAGCTAGTCCCGGCTCTGCTATGGAGCATGTGGCTTGAGGGAAATGCTAGAACTTTCAGAGGAACCCTCAAAACTCAACAATCTGTTTTTGAATCTATCTCTATCCTAATCTTCCTTTGGGCGCCAAAACAATACCAACTTTGCATTCTAACCCAATCTCCCACTTTTTGATAAACGGGGACTACCTCCTTTGGGCCAAAACAATTCCACTTTTTGATAAAAGCAGAAAGTATGGTTCGACGCCTGAAACTACTTTGCGTTGTGATCCATTTTTTAATGGAAGATTCAAATCTCTTTCATCAGAATTAGTCTGGCTAAAGTGTTGGGGATATCCCCTACAATACCTTACAGATGGTTGTAGGATGCAAAGCTTGCTTCCTTGATTTCTCATGCGACAACCTTAAAGGGGTGTGAAAATGGAATAGGAAATTTAAAAATAGTAACTTATATATTTGACATCATCTCTTTTCTTTTCTTTTTTTTTTTGCATATTGGAACTCATCACGGCTGTATCTTCCTTACCAAGCTATTTTTTTTTGAACAGGTTTTCTCGAACTTGAAGGTTTTGATCTCAGCTGTTGCCCAAACTTAAAGAGAATTTCCGACTGTTCTCCATACCCGAACTTGGAGTAGTTGAATCTCAGAGATTGATGCAAGTTGGTTATGATTCCTAACTCATTCACTGGCCTTCTGGGGAATTTGGTTTTTCTGAATGTTGAAGAATGCTACATCCTCAAGGAACTGCAAGGCATCATTCTCCTAACCTTATTAAAAAAACAAAAAGAAAAAAAAAGAATGCAACATACTCAATGAACTGCCAAGCAAGGTTTCAGGATTTCATCTTCTTCAAAAGCTTATCGATTCAAGTTGTTGGGTGCTTAACAAGCTTTTGGAGCAGTTCGGTTTCTTAAGATCTTTAGTAGAGCTTGATGTTGCTGTTACTAGCATATTACAATCACCTGATTCGATTAGAAATTTAACTAAATTGAGATTTCTTCACTTGAAACATACTATGATGAGAGAACTGCTAGTTTTGCTAGGCTCATTGGTGAACCTTGAGGGGTTGGATGTGAGTGCATGTACTGTACAAGGTAGATTCCCTGCGTTGATTGGGAAAGATGAGGTCACTGCATACCAAAAAATGTGGAGAACTTTGATAGTCACATTGCATGACGAATTTGGGCTTCTTCCTAATTTGGAAAAGTAGTGTATGGGGGAGTATAAATGGTTGGTATAGCTCTTAGAAAGCTTTGGATATAAGATCGAAAAAATACTCTTAGAAAGCACGGGGCATGGATATAAGATCTTATGTAACTACTGAGGAGGATTTTTTCGATTTGAATCTGAATCTTATATAAGATCTTATAAA
>NW_006498085.1:1755145-1766786 GCF_000471905.2 Amborella trichopoda | reverse complement strand
CTTTACTTTAGGTTCGTCTACTAATAATATTATTATGTATACCTCCTACTCTCTCTCTCTCTAGTTAGTTGTAGTACTGTAGTTATTAGTTAGTACGACTTTACTTTACTTCCTCTCTCTCTCTCTCTCTCTCTCTCTCTCTCTTCCCTACGTAGTTTGTATTGTGCTGTACGATGATCGTCTGCTTCTTCCTCTCTCTCTTTCTTACTCTCTATTATGATCTAAAAAAATGGGCTTTTTTCTTTATATTTGGTATTGTATATCAATAAAGGAGGATCTGCTATTCTCCTCCTTTCTCTCTTTCTATCTCTCTTTTATTCTGTATCATCATCTAAAAATATTGCCTTTTTCTTTATATCGGTTTTTGTATATTAAAAAGGATGACCTGCTATTTTTCCCCTCTCCACTGTGATGGGATGCGGATACAGTAAAATGCACCATCCCCCCGCCCCTCTCTCTCTGATTATAAATGTGTATTTTTGGCTCTAATCTGCTTTTTCTTCTGTTCCTTTTTCGGAAATTCTTTTCATAGTTTTCATTTCTTTGTTTCTTTACACTTTGTTTTCCTCATCAGGGTTTCTATTTTATTTTGGTCAATAATCTCTCTCTCATTCTCTCATTAACTATCTATCCATCTCTATTTCTCTGAAATGCCGTAGTGATTGGTTCCTTTTGTTTTGATATCACAGCTCAATCTATGAAATCAAGATTGCGATATCCACTGCGTTCAGCTGGTAAAGCAAAGGAGGATAAATCACAGGCTGATATTAAAGTATCATCTGCAACTAAGAGGTGATCCCTGTATTTTCTAAACTTCATATTAAAATCGTGATTATGCCCATTAAATTTTGACATGGTTTCAAGAATCAGTTCTTATCCCTATATGGACTTGCTCTCTCTCTCTCTCTCTCTCTCTCTCTCTCTCTGTCCCTCTGTGATATGTGTATCCATTGATTCCATTATCCTGATCAAAATTGAAACCCAGTTAGAAACACAAACCTTTTTTTTGTTAAATCTTGTGAAAAATAGGAAGCAAAGAATAATCTCTCAATATGTTGTCATTTACTTCAAAGCAAAAGGTTAACTGTTCTTCCTTCAATGTTTATTCAGGGAGAAACCCGTCTCAAATGTGAGCAAAAGTGTAAGCGTGCTCGACTTTTCAGGCAAAGAAAAGACCACAAAACCACCTCGAAGGCTCTCTGTTCCTTCAAAAAGCATTGCTAGTCCTTTATCAAAATTGGGGGGTGGAATAACTCCAATTTCAGAAACTCGGGCCAAGAAAACCGCAACCAATCAAGGAAAGGGCGACACCCCTGCCTCTGATGCCTCAAAGTCTATTGCAAGAAAGAAATTCAATGTGTTATCCTCCCATTCTTACTGGGTTTCTCAAATCAAGCTATCTGAATCTGCTTCCAAACATTCAATCTCGTTGGGTTTCTTCAAGCTTGCACTTGACGCTGGCTGTGAGGTCTGTCTCTCTCCCCCACTGTGTTTTTCCCTATGCAATTTAATATTTTTGTATTCATCATAATTACTTGTGTAGACCACAATGCCAGATTATAGCAACTTCTGCCAAATTCAAGGAAATTGTCACATTTTTTTGTTATTCTAATGGGCGAGTATCTTCGGTCCCCATTTATTGACACTCTGATTTTGTTTCAGCCTCTGCATCGAATGCAAGATGAACTGAAACTGTACATCCAGAGACACAACCTTCTCACTGATCTTGGAGAACTCACCAAAGATGTTCTTCAACTCTATGAAGTCTCTGAAAATTTGGTGCAATCTCCTAGCTCCGAGACAAGTTCTCTTGTTCAAGAAGATGATTCTCACTCAATCACTGATGGGAATTTGAAACCCAAAAGTCTAAACATTGAGCCCATGGAAAATAACTCAGTTACTGAATCTGCTAGTGCAAAGAAAGATGCGATTGGTAAGAGAAATGCTTCAGTGAAAAGCAACAGGTCTTCATTTGTTCGAAGCTCTGCAAATTTGAGAGCTTCAACTGATACTCATTCTCAGAAGACTTCACAGAGGACTACCCGACGCGATCTGGCTAGAGATAAGAACAAGGGTTCGGCAAAGAAGGAGACTGTCGATAAGGGTAATTTTCCTTCAAATCCTTTTATATTTTACTCGTTTTTCTGTTTCCTACGATATTTTCTATGAAGATCAACCTTTATCTAATATTTGCCATTCTTAGCTGATAGCTCTATAATTCAGTTTACTTACAAATTTAGTATGACGTTTTTGTTATTTCTCTATGGTTTTTCTGTCTTTTTTTTATTAGAACTATTGCATATGTGATTTTTGTTATTTATCAACGTGCTAACTTGGACTAAATACCCTTCTCTTTAACTGTTAATGTTATGTTTTGATGGCAAATTGATTCATGTATTAATTGCTTCTTGTTTTCTTTCTCCTGCAGCTTCAGCTGATCCTGTGATGAGTCTGGTCCCTCAGGGGGAAGATAAAGAGAACTTGGTATGCACCCACTTTCTGATAATTTTCTTTTTCAATATACTTTAAACATTTTGGAATTTGGATATATTTGTCCTTAAATAACAGCCCAGTTATTGGTGATATTATTATCCATTAACATTCCATTATTTCTTGTTACTTTTCGTGTGCTATTTAATTTGAATGGTTAACTCAGATTTGCTATTAGCAAGTGTGTTTTCTTTATGTTTTTTTTTCATCCTGGCTTGCTTTTCTATTGCGTTTTGAAACATTGGATCATCCATTTGCTATACTTAATATGATGTTTTTCAGTCATGATTTAAAAGTTTGTTTTTCCCCCCTAGAAGCCTATTCTTTTGGCCTTTAACACCCTTGTTAAAGAGTGAAGAACGGCCCCAGGGTATTTCATTATTTCACCATGGCAGTAATTTTTTTTGCTTGTCAATATCAGTAAATCATTTTTTTGCTTGTCAATTTCGGTAATTTTTTTTGCTTGTCAATTATTTTTGCTTTCTTTATTTCCCTTGTTCTTGAGTGAAATCTTGTGAATTTCATTTCTTTCCTCGAGTGTTTTATTCCTCACCATTAATAACATCCATGTGCTTTACTTCTTTGTAGGATTCTGTGCAGATGGAAGACAGTAGCCTCACTGCGGTACAAGCATAGAGAAAAGCTTTGTCAGATATACCAGTATACATAATTTGTGGAAAGTGTGAATTGTGTTTGCTTTGGGAGTGGCAGTTAAGGATTTCACTGTTAAGACCATTGCTTTTTATAGAATAATTTGTTCTCTCTGCCATTAGATTGTGATGCTAAGGGAGACTATATTTATGATTCTTTTGTTTGTTGAGAGGGTCTTAACCAAGTGTTTTTAACTTTTTCGTTATAGATGCAACTGTTTGGTGATTGTAATTTCAGTTTTTTTAAAGCAGTTGCTTGGTGTGACGGCCATATAAAAGAAAAAAGCAACTGCTTGGTGTGATGTCTGTGTATTGCAGGAAATGCAATCCTTCCCTTGATTATTTGGTTTTCTAGAGGGAAAATGATAATAGTTAGAAATTGCATAGAGCTTCAAATATTCTGATATTTGATGTCCAAAATAATTGAATGTAAAATTTATGCTGTGCATAGTTTTTATCGACGTTCTCCTATGGAAAGCATGCGTGCAAACATGTTTTATATTTGTCATACCCTTGATATCATGGCCATGCCCGCCGCTTCATGTTTCAAGCTGCAAATTAAATCTTGTTGGAAATTGCAGTTCTTTTGCTATCAACCAAACAAATTTCATGCTCTAAAGATGGTTTGTCTTGTAATATGTTTTTTGGATTATCCATTTTAAGAGTTGACTAAGTAAAAAATTTG
The DNA here is from genome assembly GCF_000471905.2 of Amborella trichopoda. Next base: position 1,762,961 of record NW_006498085.1, on the reverse strand, counting down.
TTTCATTTTTTGGGGCCATAACTGGAGGATATATTTGGTTGACCATTGCACGGTTTCATGCCCTTCAACTGCATTTTTTTGTGGTGTTTTTTGTATGACTTTGCAAAGTACTATGAACTCATGGCTCTATGAAGCTTGTACCTTCACCAATATGATGAATGGGTTCTCAGTAGTGATTTAAACACTTGCGATCTGGATTGAAGTTGCTCAATTTGGATTGCGAATAGGTGGTTACTGGGCCTGTATCTAATTGGAACAGGGAATTGCCTGGTTTTGTCAAGGAACCACGCGATTTGGTTACCACTTTTTTTTTTTCTTTCTTTTATTTAGTTTCTACTGGCTGATTCTTTTGGCGGGATTGTCATTCTAGATTGGCCATTTGCTGATCAGGACCGATTCCTGGATGGCTAGTTCACGTGAACGGTAGTTCTTGGGCCTCCAAATAATTATAAAAAATGAGTAGGTTTAAAGGGAAGGGCATACTAGATATACAAATGATTTTAGTTAAGTTCCATTTTGATTTCAAACTAAATACTATTTGTTCGATGTTAAAAATTCATGGTTGAGATGGTGTTCATATTTTATTTGAGTTCGAATAGGTACTATTGTGTAAGTTATGGTCATTTGCATTTTGCGAAATTTGAAAATAGCAACGTATATCTAGGTTAATATTTTGGCAACTATCATATCTTTGGCGAGGTCTGGAAAGGGCTTTCAGAAGAAATAAATCAATTTTATTACCCAATTCAATGATATTGTCGAATCCTCTTGCCAAGGGAGATGAGCCCATCTTTCTTCTTCACCCACAGCTTACAATATTCAGGAGTTTGGATTTTATTTGTTCTCTCTCCATCCACAGCTTACAGTATTCCGAGGCTTGGATTTAGTTTGTTATTATGTGGTAGACAACTTAAATTCACATAAACCAGGATGCTCCACAAATGTTACAGTCAAAAAGACCCCCAATGGATCATGTCAATTCTTTCCTACTATTGGAGAATCCATCTATCATGTTAATAATGCAAAGAACATGGGTAACACTATCGCCCAACAGAGCCATCACCATCAATTTACAGCTACTGACGATGGAGATTAAAACGCCACATATTTCTTTCGTAAACAGTCGGTGTATAACATATGGATGAGATAAAATACCTTTATGGCGAATATGATTTTCCCCTCTTTGCAGTGTGCAAGCAAGTTTGTGAGAGACACACACAGTCAACTTGGGGAAGTATATGTCTGCCCACATCACAATCTTCATAAAAATTGCATACTATTTGATCGATCCGTGTGAAATCAATGCCTGCAATTTGCATCTCTTCATCAACAGTCACCCACCATCTATCCATTCTTTTGGGATGTTATGGATTTGGCCATTCTTCGGCTAAATTCTAAGAATCCATGGATTTTAGATGAACTTGCCATGCTCAATAAATGGTTAGCAAGTTTTATAACCATGGTATGAACCAGTGTTCAAAAAATCTAACCAGCCTTCAAAAACCGGGCAATGACCGGTTCCGACTGGCCTAATCGGGCAGGTCATGGCCAAGTCCAAAAAGTTTTTTTTTTAAAAAGAAATAAAATAATAATAATGAAAAGTATATATAAATTATGATTAAACAACGTACATCCAAATGTAGTTGAAAATTAGCAAAAAAAATAAATGTTAAAAAATTCTATTTGTGCCCAAAGGTTTTTTTGAAAATTTCTATAAACAATAGAAATATATAAAAATAAGTATTCATGGCCGAAACAAGTCACAATCTTTGCCAAAATTATATAAAAAAGAAAAATATTTTAAAAATACATTACAAACAAATCTCTTATTTTTTGGAATTTTATATATTCTTTTAAAATACTAGGGAAGACCACCAAAACCGGATGAGCCAGTGCTTGGTTCCGGTTTTACCGACCTGTTCCGAGTTGGATCAGCCGAGTTTGCAAACACTTGTATGAACTATGAAGCAAAAGGCCATGCATGTCTAACACTAATTTAGAAAATAAAGGCTCTAGACAACTAAAAAAAAAAAGAAACAATGTAAGGATTTTTCCTTATATTTTTCAATGGGTCGTAAAGGAATCATATTTCCCTGCCTTTCTCACCGCATATATCTATTAACAAGTCCTCAAAACTCCCTGCTTCATATTGCCTGGTTATACCACAATGGTACATGAAATAATGGAGTTGAAAACGATTATGCAAGTTCATATGAAAATAATTGCTTCTCTCATGGAAATCTTTAGCCGATGTATGTGGAGCTTCTACATGGAAACCAAGACATTCACTCTCTCCTAATTTGAGAATTAAAATCGTTTGCTTACTCTCTCCGATGTGGTTTGTAAAGGGTTACAATCTTAAAGAATCAAAAGTAAGATGCACCTCCAAACTTTGTCATAAGATGCAATTTTGGTGTCGAAATTTTTTAGGATGACATCATAATCTATTTTTATTTTTAATTATAAAATTTTAATTTAAAAAATGATTCAAATCAAGCGGATTTATATACATATGGAAATCTTGGAAATGGATGGCCTAGATAATGTGTTACAAGATATACTATTTTTAAAGCTTTAAATCTTTATTTTTTCCGAATCCATACTACATCTATGTCGAGATGATCAATTAGACGTTTTTCCAACATCAAAACAACCTTTCTCTCTTTTTTTTTTTTTTCTTTTTTTTTTTTGTTCCTTTTTTTTTTTTTCTTTCTTTCTTTACTTTTTTTTTTTTTTTTTGGTCTTTTGATTTACCCAACAAAAATACAAACATTTTTTGAGGGATTCTTGAGGTGCACTTTAATTCTATATGTCAAGGTTTCGAGCTTTGTAAACTTTTTCCTACTCTCTCATCAGTGGTAGATGATCGACTCTAAAGACATTTAAGTCCTTTTTGTCCTATATTTAAATGGACTATGGAAAAAGACCGTTGACTAAGTGGGTCATGTCGCAGGACCATAAAATGAAATGATCAACGATGAGAGATAGAGAGAGACCGTGTTTCCACTACATTTGACCTACAGTATGCTGCCTTTTTTAGATAAAGAAAATTGTTTCATGTGGGCTGGACCACATTTCTACATATGCGATCTAAAAGGCGTAAATCATCCATCTTAAAGATAGATGCAAGTAGGTGTTCCATCTAAAAACAATGGAAACTAACAATCCAAATGTTTTCTTACTAAAATTATTATTTTTATTTTTTAAAATTTATTTATTTATTTATTCATATTCATGATCTCCATGTTAGAGATTATAAGTTCTTAAAAATTAAGTCTTAAAATCCATCTCATAAGTTCTTAAAAATTAAGTCTTAAAATCCATCTAAAAAATAAGAGGTCCGTATTTCTGCATATGCAAGCATGGCCACGTAGAAACTGGGTCCTTTAGATAAATAATGGAAATCATTTTCTCTCGCATGGGTGGTAGTGGTAGCGTGGCCTGTAGACAATTTTCCAATATCAAGTCTTTTTCCAAGATCAAGTCTTAAAACCATTGAATTTTTTTGTGCAACAAAATGGTCAAATTCATGGACACCAACAACATTAAAATAAAAAACCGTCAGTTAATGATGTATGATTCGCATTAAACGATTCCAAGACTGGCTGTTTAGATGCTCTATATAGTGCGAAATATTATAGAGGAAAATTATATAAAGAGACCATTTGCTTTTAATACAAGGAGATCTTGGTCATTCATATTCAAATCGGGTGATTGTGAGTGTCATTGAATAAGCTTAAAGTTAAAAAAAAATTCTCGAACTTACACACCCCAATCCATCCCTTTTGACATCTAATAACAACTAGTAGCAATTGTGACCTCATTGTAACAAAGATAAATAATTTCATTCTAGACAATCTCTGTTATGTATTGTGTTCTCGTCTGGCATTGTAGACTGTATTTTTGCTCGACATTCTATAGTAGAATGCCAAGCAAGTAATTTTAAGGCGACTCTGTTTACCAAGGGTCAGTTGAAATGCATCCAAAACATCTTCCAACCGAACCGGCAACCTGATCAGTTCAGTGTCTGCCAGCTTCAGTCATATGAGGAAGGATGACACACGACATCGATTCCGGAACCACCAGCAGCAATAGATTGTTGGAGAATAATTTTGTGCTAGTCCATTCTCAAGCTATCTCCTACCATTCATCAGGAGAAAGATGTTGTCGATGTCTCATATACTATAGTATGGATGAACAATATACTTTCCCCTAATTAAATTTCTGCAAACCACTAATCTTTTTTCTTGATAATACTCCTAAACAGTGCTTCCATAGACAATACATCAGAATGGCATAGATACAGGGTGACAGCTTTAAGAAGCATCATAGGAACTGAACAGGAAACAAGTGCACGCATATAAAGTAACCAGAAGTGAACTTGTACCAAAAACAATAAAGCAGAAAGACTCACAGTGAATGCGCACAACTCAAGTGAGATAGAGCAAATTTAAATCGGGAACCCAACCATTTTTGCATAATGCAAATGAAATTGAGCAAATAACATACATGGATTTTCATAGACTCCTCTGAATTATGTAGAAAAATATTTCAGAATAAACATTAGATATTTTTGCCACGGGTATAAGATAGAGCAAATTAAAATCAGGAACCCAGCCGTTGTAGCATAATGCAAATGAAATTGAGGAATAAACATTCATGGATTTCTATAGACTCTTCTGAATTATGTAGAAAAAAATTTCATGATAAACATTAGATATTTTTGCCATGGGTATGAAAATGTGCTGCAAACGTGCTTGAAATCTCTACTTTCCTTTACGAGGAATGAGTTTGCACAGGGTATCATCATTGGTGCAATCAAACTTGTAGTCGCCTTCAGCTACATACTTCAGCACTTCCCAGCTGTCTTCATTTTCTCTCACTATTAATTTTCCTCTCTCTGGTACACTTTTTATGGTGTCAAAAGATAAAAATACTTGAGCCCAATAATTTACTCAATTGATATAGACTTCAACCTATACCATTTGGGATGCTAAAAAACTGGGAAGACGGCCAACATTCTACCCCAAATTAGAAGCATAATTTCCCGAATCATCTTTTCAAATCTGAAGAAGCCACCCCTTTTTCTATGTTGCCGCTCTGTTTCTTTTGGTCATGCACCGCATTACTTGAAGGATCTGGTCTCCCCGCCTCCTCCCTGTTTTTGTCTACTCAGCTTTGTGTCTTTTTAGTACTACTTTCACTACTATTGCTACCTGAATCAGTGGGAACAAGCTTGCTAGTTTCTCTCTCAATGGTTTGGTTTGCACTTGAGGATTTCATAGTTTCATCTACCTTGATACTAGGATCCGTGGGAGCAAGTTTGCTAGTTTCTCTCTCTATGTCTTGGTTGGTATGCGAGGCTTTTCTAGTTTCATCTACAATTTCCTTGACAGTCTCTTCCAAGGCCTCTAACCTAGTCTTCACTTGCAGCAGCTCTGAATCAGAATCCTTTTCGGTTGCCTGTGATTCCATTTCTTTTGCTTTTTTTTCTTCCTCTTGCTTCTTTTTTAGCTCAACTTCCTGAGACAATGAATTGTAGCCCCAACAGAAACAATCAACAAAACCCAGAAATTGTAGAGGGCTAACATGTTTTATCTTTTCATAACCATAAAGAGAGAAAAGGGGAAAAATCAAATTGAAAATTCGCATTTGAAGTCAGAAATTGGGAAGAAACATTGTTCAGCTCATTAAATGATCAGGTCATTAAGAAGAGTTAAATATTCAAACACTATTACCATCCATCGTTAGAAATTGACAAAAGGTCAAAACTACTAATCATTGTTAAAACTAGTGAAGATAAAATGGAACAAGGGGATGTGCCTGAAGAAGCAATACCATAAGAGAAAGAAAGCCCCCCAAAACACTTGAGAGTCAACTGGACCCTTCTACTTCTAGCCTCATGTCAGTCTAGAATCTAGGTAGGAGGATAATATAGCATAAAGTCTTGCATGCATTAACATTAACAATTACTGATGTCCGAGAGTAGGAACACAAAGAACAATTGCTAATGTGGCACTAAAACACATGCATTAAGGGGAGTGTTGAGGATATAGTAGGAAGGTCAATTTGTAATTTGCCTACTTTTATTTTCTTTATGCTGTATGTATGTCATTTTCTTCATGCTATATATATCAGTTGAACTTTTGGTTAATTGAAAACAAGCCAAAGGGTTTATTATAAGCCATATATTAACTTTTGTATGGGACCTAGAACCTTAATGAACATTATTCCATTTTTCTCGCCGAATTGTGGTTTTTGGTCCAAGCTTAGGGATTACAGTACCACTAAACAAAGGGAAACAAGCTGCTGACTGCAACTAAATGTACAAGGTTGAATTTAAGCAGGACAGCACCAGTGACAGATAATAAGTTTTGTCGCCAAAGGTTTGAATCAAGAAAGTGAGATAGATTTTCTAAAAGCCTTTGCACCAATTGTTAAGATTGCTACAATCCAATCTGAACTTTCAGCAGTGACAAGAAAAGGAAGGCCAACGTTTTCTATATGGAAACAATGGAGATTTTTGTGAAGAAGTCCACATGGACCTTCCAAAGTAACAAAAGACAATGCTAGTTTGCATGCTGAAGAAAGCATCCTGAGGGTTGAAACAACTCAATGGTGCAACAGGTTGTTGGTTTCCCTAAATCAAATTAGGACATCCTCAAAGGGACCCTTCGCAGTTATGTAGACATTCGTTAGAAGGAATGATAGCCTAAGATATGGCATTTTCCCATTTCCTGTTAAGTACGAGGTATGGTGTATATCTTTTTGGTGTTATCTTGATATATACATCCCTCTATTGTTCTATGTTTCGCATTCGCATGTAACGTTTGTCATTCAGGATTGAAGGAAATTTGAATGTTCTCTAGGAGCTGAAGTACGTTGAAAAGAGGCACTTTTATATAAACATAAAATACGCATTGTCCCACTAAGAAACGTGATCTGGTGTCATGCCCAACAAATCAAAAGCTTACAAAGAAAAAAATCCAACATTTGTCAGGTGTGACAAAAACCAGGCAAATAGTTAATAGTCTCACCCATCTCATATTAAACAGCACGTACATCTCATATGCAGTTGGAAAATAAGCTACTTAATGCATAAGCGAAAAAAGAACCAATAAAAATGTAGTTGTAAGGATCCTAAGATATATTCATGCTTGTCCAAAGAGGATATTTCTTTCTCAGAGTTTATCAAATATAATAGCCTATTCGGATGCTGACCATGCAGATTTACATATTAACACAAGATCCATAAGTGACGAGTATAATTTCATTGTAAAGAATCTGGTTGACTACACAAGTAAAACACCACTGATGATGCCAATTCCAAGCGTTTAGTCAAAGTTTGACATGTGATCCACTACAAGGAAAAGGGTGTGGATGAAGAACTCTTGAATGAAATTACGTTTGATGGTTAGCATGGGAAATATGAGGTTAGTGCATGGCAGTAGATTCGGAAGCCAAGCAAGAAACAGCAGAAAGGAATAGTAAATGGTCACATAGAGGTCCAGCAACTTTGCATCAAAGAAAGAGCGGGGGAAAGTACAATAAAACTACCTATCTTCTAGGCTAGGATTGAGTATCAGATATATTTTGTTTTTTGATAAGGTTAACTGTTATATACTATAAAGGAGTTCAAGGGGAGAGACAGAGAAGCTATCCACAGGCGGATAGCAGAGATACCAAGGGGAGAGAGAGAGAGAGAGAGAGAGAGAGAGAGAGCTACTACCGACCGGACGAAGTACGTACGTAAGAAGTAGTCGTAGAAGTAACTAACGTAAGGGTAAGGGGGAAGAAAGGAAGGAAGGAACGAACG
>NW_006498085.1:1720247-1747643 GCF_000471905.2 Amborella trichopoda | reverse complement strand
AAACGTAAACGTAAAACGTAAAAGTTAAAAAGTAAAAAAGTTAAAAACGTAAACGTAACGAACGAGACGTACTACTACTACTACGTACGTACGTAGTGTGTGTGTGTGTGTGTGTGTGTGTGTGTGTGTGTGTGAGAGAGAGAGAGAGAGAGAGAGAGAGAGAGGACATACCCAAATTTTTTCTTCCTGGCGGGTTCTTGGAAGAGGATTTCGGTGGCAGTCTTGAAATCCATGTTATAAATCCTGTCCTCCTCAGGAGTGAGATCCCTAACTTGTGAAGCAGCAGAAGAAGAAGAAGCAGAAGAGGAGGATGATGAAGAAAGGGTCCTATGAGCTAAAAACCCATAATTGCCAGAGTCCAAGTGTTGTTGTAGAGGAAGACGTAAAAATTGCCTAATCATCTGCTTACAGCTCTGAGAGTAAATTTGTCTCATTTAGCCTGAAACTCAATAATCTCTGCATTTGATAATGGTGAAGAGAAAGGGGTTAACAAACACAGATCACGAACTAAACTTGCAGGAAGCAACTCTGACAGAAAATATGAATAACACAAAATGAATACTCAAATAATGATCTGAGAAGAGAAGAATCAAATAAAACAGTGCCTAGTTCAAAGCATTTATCAAAGAAAGACAGACTTGAGCATTAATAAGGTAACAAGTTAAAGAAATGCCTTACAGGTCACAACGATGGCTTGGAGGCAGCTATTGTTGCTCAGAAAGACATAATATTTTAGATGACTTATGATAATATTTTAGGTGATATATGTTTATTATATAGCATAAAACGTTTATATATGGTGTCAACCTTATACTATTGAAGTAAGATGCACCACAAAACTACTCTTGAAGAGAGTATTCTGGTGTAGGAAAAACCTCCAATTGAAAAATACAAATATAAAGAAAAAAAGAATTTCAAGTCCTAAAAATAATGCATCTTGTAACAAGTTATCTACATCATTTATTTTCAAGATTTTCAAGTGTTTATAGATCTACTCAATCTGTATTATTCAGGGTGTAAAACATCGGCGAGTCGGCACAGAATTGCCCGGGTCAACCCGGGAATCGGTCATCCCGGGCCGATTCTAGCTTAAAACAAAAAATTGGCAGTGTTTAGAGGCGAACCGACGATTCGTACCAATAGCTAGGTGAGTTGCTACAGTGACATGGGTGAATCGACCCGATAACATGCACTGCTATATAGTAAAACCCCGTGATTTCATAGGCTTTCACAGAAAAAGCTATTTTTCCACCGAAAAAGCTATAAAAATCCAACTTGTTTTTATCAATAACTGAGGGGAATAATTTTTTAAGTTCATAAAACATCGGTTGGGCTTGGATCACACCCAAGAAAACAAATTTTCGTGAAATATTTGATTGAAATTTGGGGATTTTTTAGCAAATTAGGGTTTTCTGCCAAAACTCTATTTCTGTCGTAGTTCTTCATCAATTGATCCCTTGTTTTTGCTGAATGATTGTGGTAGTATATGCTTTCATCAAAGCATGTACCATGATTTGTTGTTTTATATTTAAATTTTATGAATTTTTTTTTTAGCCCGTGTTCTTCCCCTTTTTCATCAAAAAATTCGTTGTTTTTTGATGAATAATGGAGGAGAATCACTTTTTAGGTCCATAAAACATCGGTTAAGGTTGGATTGAACCCCAAAATATGCCAAATTGTAAAATTCTTGACTGAAATTTGGGTTTTTTTTAGCCGATTAGGGTTTTACGCCACGATTTATGTGGCTATTCTTCATCAATTTGATCCGTTTTTTTGCTGAATCATCGTGGCAGTACAGGCTTTCATCAAAATCAGGTACCATGTTTGTTGTATTATATTTTAATTTTACGATTTTTTTGAACCTATTTTCTTCCCCTTTTTCATCAAACAATATCAAAATTCGTCTTTTTTTGATGAATAATGGAAGGGAATCACTCTTTTAGATCCATCAAAAAATCATCAAAATCCAACACCAATCGATGTTTTATGGACCTAAAAAGTGATTCTCGTACATTATTCATAAAAAAAAATACGAATTTTGATGATTTTTTGCTGAGAAAGGGGTAGAACACGGGCTAAAAAAAATCGTAAAATTAAAATATAAAACAATAAATCATGGCATCTGATTTTGATGAAAGCCTGTGCTGCCACCATCATTCAGCAAAAAAACGGATCAAATTGATGAAGAACAGCCACAGAAATCGAGTTTTGGTGTAAAATCCTAATCGGCTCAAAAAAACCCCAAATTTCAGTCAAGAAATTCACAATCTGGCATTTTTTGGGGTTCAATCCAATCCCAATCGATGTTTTATGGACCTAAAAAGTGATTCTCCTTCATTATTCAACAAAAAAGACGAATTTTGACGATTTTTTACGATTTTTTGGCTGAAAAGGGGAAGAACACAGGCTAAACAAAAATCTTAAAATTAAAATAAAAGATAACAAATCATGGTAACTAATTTTGATGAAAGCATGTACTACCACGATCATTCAACCAAAAAAAAGATCAAATTGACGAAGAACAACCACAGAAATCGAGTTTTGGCGGAAAACCCTAATGCGCCAAAAAATCCCCAAATTTCAGTCAAATATTTCACGGAAATTTGTTTTCTTGTGTTCAATCCAAGCCTAATCAATGTTTTATGGACTTAAAAAATTATTCCCCTCCACTATTGATAAAAAAAAAAAGCTGGATTTTTACAGTTTTTTCGGTGGAAAAATGGCTTTTTCTGTGAAATCATGGGGTTTTGCTGTAGCAAGGCATGTTATTGGGTCGACTCACCCGTGTCACTGTTGCAACTCGTCGAGTTACTGCTACAAATTGCCAATTCGCCTTTAAGCGTGCCCGATTTTCTATTTTAAGCGAGAATCAGCACTGGATGACCGATTCCCGAGGCGATTCTATGCCGACTCGCTGATTTTTTAAACCATGATTCCCAAATTAGAGATCATCCCAAAACCCTAAAACACAATTTCCAATGAAATTATCTATCCAATCCACAGAATCCTAAAGTCATACACCGGAAAATCACTAATCCCAACCGCAAACCTGCAATCCCCAATGCTTGGATCTAGAAAAGTAATCATTCCCAACCCATCGAACTCACAGCTACAAGCATCATGTTTCATCACTCGATAATAACCATTGAAAATTTAAGAATTATTCCCAGATACCTCAATTAAGCAACAAGAATTCCGATGTAACAAAGTGGTGTATAATCAGCAACACTACAAGCTAGCTCCATGTGGTCTAAAGCCAAGGCCAAATCCCTATGGGGTCAGCCACACACCATCAAGAAGGCCAGTACAGAACATCATCTGCATTTCTCAGGGTTTTACAACCCAAACCGAGGTTGTAGGAAAACCTAGCCTCTCCATTGAAAGAAAAAACACCCCAATGCTTCTCAAACTTGACAGGCATTTTACTCTTTTGTTCTTCATCATAAAGACTGAAAAGACAGATATCCATAAGTGGGACTCCAGGCTTAATGGGGTTGTACCTCTCCTATAACAATTGGCATCTGCCCAAAATGAATCTTGGTTAGAGCTGCAACAAATGTTGCGATTTCCATCAAAGACATTGTAATATATGTTTGAGACATCTACCACAGGGTGAGAGGACCATCCAAAGAAAGCATGGTCTCATGAAAAATCAGAGGTTTGGTAGATGCTAAGAAATGGAAAAACGTTAACTACAAAAGGGGAGCCTGCTTTATTAAGAAGAGAGACAAACATGCAGAGACGCACACTCACACACTCCAAAGAAAAAGAGCAACAAAGCCAATGTGCAAAGCAATAATCTAGCCCTTGCATCTATTGAAGCAAAAACAATGTTATTATTGCCTACACCTTTTTCCTTTTAATATCAGAGAATGCACTCACATTACGGTCATGCATTTCTCACATAAGAATGTGTAAATGATAAGGATGATTTACAATAGGAAGATTCTACTTTTAATAGTAGTTCCTCTAATATTTCTCTGCTTTCAATGAAAAAAAGCATGAATATAAACTTAGTGACATACCTAACATAAATAGATGACAAACAGAGTTGGGCTGACATAGAGGTGAAAAATCAGGAGCTTGTATCCTTTTTAGAAGAGCAGAGGCCCAGGTTGATGGAGGAGCTTGTATCCTTTTTAGAAGAGCAGAGGCCCAGGTTGATGGAGGAGCTTCTATCCTTTTTAGAAGAGCAGAGGCCCAGGTTGATGGAGGAGCTTGTATCCTTTTTAGAAGAGCAGAGGCCCAGGTTGATGGAGAAATTTACTAAAAACTATACATCATGATTCAAAGCAAAGAGAAAGTAAGAAAAAACACCCGTAAGCATATAAGTCAGCAAAAGCTCCCACATCATTCATCTCATTTAAGGCAATGGAAATTTGTGGTCACAGATAAAGAAAAAGCAAAAATGGTCTAAAAAAACTGCATTTCCAGGGGCATGAACTTTTGTTAAACCATTAACAATTTGCAACCACAAACATAATCACATAAATGTACAGAAAATAATCCATGACGGCACAAGTTTACAGTTTCAGTTCCCATGTGCATGTAAGGAAGATACTCATTTTTTTCATGAGTAACGTGTTACTTCAGAACCCTCTTCCCTCAAGCAATTTTATATAAGCCCCAGAGTAAAGCCCTTGTTTCAGAAAAGTAGGTGATCCTCTAGCTATGCATACCTAAACCATTTTAAACAAATATGATATTTTTTTCTTTTTTCCTTGCTAAAGCACAACATAAATAAATAAATAAAAAGTCTAAAATCACCACTCAAAATCAAATACAATTAGCTTGCAAGAAGAAGACATGTTCTGAGGATTCAGCATACATGCAGCATTAAGAAGTAGTTCAGCAATTCAGAAGCTAAGAAAATCTTGAAATAAGGATTGACGACGATCTACAGAGGGAAAAAAGAAGTTTGTAGCCAACATAGCACCGTCCTAGTGATCAATTTCAGACTAAATCATAGAAGCTATCATTTTCATAATCATTAGCCTCAGTGATTTCCAGTGATAGAAAACTTGCAAACTAGGCCGAGTTACTGGTACTCAGCCCCTTGCCGAAAGTCGGGGCAATTAAAAAAAATAAAATAAAAATTATATTAAATTGTTAAAACAACGTCTAAATATTTTGTATGTAATTTGGATGGCTTTTTATGATGATGTGTGAGTATTTCTTGTCATATGCCCTATACTCTTCTCTTTTTCTGGATTGTTTCTGAAATGTCTCGAGCTATAAATCAATTTTTTCTATATCCACATTTTATATTTTTCTTCCATCTTGGTTGGACTTTTTATGGGGTTCTAGGTTTAGTTTTACTGTTTCTAGTTTTTTTAGTTTTAACAAGTTTTTTGAATTCGCTTTTACCTTTTTTGGCCCGTGCTCTACTTGGACTCACCTGAGTTACTCGGTTGAGGTAGGCCCAGAGTCCTGAGTCAGAGGGGAGCAAGATGGACTTTTTATGCGGTTCTAGGTTTAGTTTTATTGTTTCTATTTTATTTTTTTTTCTAACGAGTTTTTTGAATTTGCTTTTACCTTTTTCGGCCCGTGCTCTACTCGGACTCACCCAAGTTACTCAGCTGAGGTAGGCCCAGAGTCCTGAGTCAGAGCGGAGCTTGTGAACCTTGGTGATTTCACATGAAATTAGTCCTGCAAGTGATAGAATGCAGAGCCGCCAGTTATTAATTCAGCAACCTAGTGAAAAAAATATACCTTTTGCGCCAAGATAAAGAGGTGCTCCATTTCAATCCTTTTCATTCTCCCTTTCAATATATATATATTTTTTTTTTGAAACAGGTTAACTTTATTTCTACCTCTCAATTTCAAAGAACAAAGAGAAGTAAAATTATTTTTAACTACTCAGAAAATCACATTTTACATTTCAAATATTCATCATCCTTGCACTTGAAGACCACGGAAGCAGTGATAACAGGAGATTCTTAATTATTATTATTTTTTGAGGAGAATGTTAACTTTTGGATAATAAAAATATTTACACGAAGATACATCTACCAACGGCAGCCCACATATTGGGTGCTCAGACTACACTCAAAATTGAAGTACAGAACGAGCAAGTTTGCTCAAAGGGGAGAGAGGGACAAATTCCTAAGTTAAAAGACAAATAAAATATTTACATGGAGATTCTTATTCTTATCAAAAGAAAAGATAATTCTCTTTATTAAGCATTCCTCTCACATTTTTTTTCGAGTTATTACAGAGATGCATAGAGATACAGAAATTTTCCATAAAAAAAAAAAAAGCCACTAATTGCTCAAAAGCTATTAAAAAAAACCACATAATAGAAAATACACTAGAAAATCCCTACAAAAATCACTGCAAGAAAGAAAATCAAAAGTGTACCTGATGCTTGAGGATTTAGTTTGATTGGATGCTATCTGGTTTAATAAAACTCAAATTGCTTCAATATCGAGCTCAACATTCTTCAATCTTGAAGATTAGGGCTTTGAGAGACGGTTCCTTCGAGGGATTAGAGTACCCGGGTTTTGTTTGGAGAAATTCGGGAGATTTTTATTTTATGTTTAATTTTTGGGAGTTTTGAAGTGGGAGATTAGGGGTTTTCAAAGAGAGATTTGGGTACATTGAGAGAGAGAGAGAGAGGAAGGATGTGAAGTCTTTTCCTAATTTTTTTCGGCTTTCTCCCGTGGAAACTGATTTCTCAGTGGTCTAGTTGTTATTTACCACTACCCAAACGTTAGAAATATGTATTTTTGGGAAAATTATAGATGCCCCTTAATTACACTTTCTACTCGTTCCAACTTTGAGGGCTTTTGAAATTGGGAAAAGTTCATACAAGTCTGAGGCTTTAAACTATCAAATTATTGCGTACCTCAAAAATTTTACTAAAAGAGGTTGTTTTGATGCCCAAATAGATCATCTCAACCTCAAGATGCATGGACATGACAAAAAAATGGCTTTTAAGTTTTCGAAAATGATGCACCTTGTAATGTAATTTTTTACTGTTAATTTTCAAGTTTTCATAGACCTGCTTGATTTATACTTTTTTTTAAACTTTAAATTTTATAATTAGAGATGAAAATATTTTTTAAAGCTATCATAATGATTTCCGGTATTGAAATCACATTTCTTGGCATTATTTGACGGGAAAGGTTTCTATGCTTCCCCTACAGCATAGAAGTTCTATCCCACCCCTACCATCTAGCCGTCCAATTTTGATCAAGAGAGTCACTCATCGTTTGATCTTAGATCTGATGTCTCAAAGTATTTTATTTTTAGTTTTTTTTATACAAATTGTATGAATCTAAAATTTGGTATATACGATCAAATCATTGGGGCGCAACTATAAACAATATTAAAAATAATTTTTCGATAAAATATAATGACCAAAATACCTCTTGCAACTTTCAGGAGTATTTTTGTTATTTTATTTTATTGAAAATATTTTTTTAATATTTTTCACTAGTGCGAATTTAATAGAGGAATGGATGTCCAAAATTTGGTGTCAAAATAGTTTATACAAAAAAGCTAAAAATAAAATGGTGTAGAGACATGACATTGTGATTGGGGCAATCTTAGCCCTCCATTCACAATAGACTGTTGGATAAAAAGGAGGATAGAACTCCTATGCTGTAGGGGAAGCATAGAAAGATTGCCCATATTTGACGGTGTGCTTTACTTTGATTGTTTAGAGCATTGGCATTATACAAATTGCACTTTTTCAAATTATACCATTAACTTTAATTCTATTATTTTTATATCCATTTTTAAGTAAGAAAGTAATATTTTTAAGACAAAACTACCTTCATATATTTAAGATAGTTTATCCTCAACATTAGACCTTTGAAGTGCTCAACATTTTTAGACATTTAGATACTTTTATCCTATAATACAATAACTTTTTGTTTAGGGGTATTTTAAGTAAATAGTCAAGATAAACTAAAATTATTTAATAAAAACAAAAACATTTATTAACAATGACATCACAGTGTGTGACATCACCCACAAGATGTATTAATTGTTTTTAAATACAAATAGAATGGCAATATTTTTATATAAATATCCATTGTACACCTTTAAATGACCAAAAATACCCCTATTTGAAAATTTTGGTATTATAATTCAAAAGTATTTTACTGTCCAAAAATATTGAGTACTTTAAAGTTCTACACCACCAAGTGATGTGGCCTAACAAAACCCATTTTTAAATAGATAAACTATTTCAAATAATATCTAGAAAGAGAAACTATCTCAATTTTTTAAGTTTTAGATATAGATGTATTTGTTGAGAGAGAAACTATCTCAATATTTTTGAGAGAGAAACTATATCAAATTTCAAGTTTTAGAAAGAAAAATTATCTTGAAATTTTAGAAATATAAACTATCTCAAAATTTTTAGAAAATCCATACATGTGCATGGATGCAGAGCAAAAACTTGGGTATAGCAATCCCAACACTCAAAATTTACACCTCTCGTGTCAACAAGGTGTCGAGCCTAGGCCTTTTGAGGAAAACTTTGAAGGGCTAATCTTCGGTAGCATGGACAAATGTGTCCATATTTTTTTTGCATGTATCGACTCACTAAACACACATGATCTTTAATAACCTAGACACTTATTCTTATCCTTCCTGAAATCTCACTATAAAATTACTTAATGTGGAAATCTACCAAAAGTGGGGAATGCGCTTTGGAAGATTGTGAGAGGAGCAGTTACGTGGGAGATGTTGAAAGAGAGGAATAGACGAACTTTTAATGGGCATGTTTTATTGATATGGTCCTTTATATTGTCAAGCATACTTTGTAGTGTGGGGGGTCTCTCACGAAAGAGGGTGGGGAGTTTCGGAAGTGGATTTTATTTTAACTTTGGCTAATTTATTCCATATGGGTATTGTTAAATGTAGACTAATGAGTATTTGGGTGCCACCTTTGATGGGAGGGTTTAAACTAAACTTTGATGGGAGCTCTATGGGTAATCTAGAGGAGACTGGTATAGGAAGGGTGATGAGAGATTTGAATGTACACGGTATTTGCCTACGCTGACCCTATTGGTATTGCCACTTGAAATTTGTGTATGATTATTGGCTCTCTTTTAGGGTTTGAAGCCTTTCAAATAAATGAACTTTTGTGTTCGCGTGATGGTGGAAGGACACTCTTTGAATGTTCTTTGTTTTTTGGTAATTCAGTGGGGAATTGAGACTTTTTGAATGTCAAGTGGTGTAACAAGGAGCAAAGGGTGTCGTGGGAGTTAAAATTAGTTCAGAGCCAAATCATAGACTTGGCAGAGTCATTGAGTATCTCTTTCTGTCATGTGTATAGAGAGGTAAATTATTGAGCGAATGATATTGCCAAGAGTTGAGTGTCTTTGCAGTCTTTTTTAGTCTCAAATTTTGTAAGTCCTTGATGTAATCATCAATTATTAATAAATTCAGTAACATTTGTAAAAGAAAAAAAAGTACTTAATGTCAAACCACACATACCTCCGCGCACCCTCTCCCCCACCCAACAAAAAAAAAAAAGGACTTTTCCCCGCTTTCAATAGTGTCCGAACACGTTGTATATGACATACCAATTTTATTAAGGAAGATAGGGCTGCAGCTCTATCAAAATAAGTGAAGCTTCACCTCATAACTCAACGAAAATTATAATTAAAGCATTGGAAAACCTTTACATCGATCAACTCTACTTGAACATTATGGCTGTGAAGAAAAATTAGGATTTCAAGCTCTAAAAAGAGCGTATATTGTGACAAAGTATCTAAACTATCAAATTTTCCCTAAACATAAGTGTTTATATATCAACAAGATCTGTATATTATTTTTTTCAAATTTTATTGCCAGCATTGAATTAATTTTAGAGCCATCATGGAGATTTATGTTACCAAAAGTGTTTTCAGATGAGGATTTGAGGTGAGGCTTTATTTTGTTTTTATAAAACCTAGGCTTTATAGAAACTTCATCCTTTTATTGATATTTGTGTTTCAGATATGTGTGTTTGTGTAACATAATGTGGATCTAATTTTTCCAACTCCTCTTGCGCGTTGTTTCTTTGCCAACAACCTTTTAAGACCATCTTTTTTCCTTAGGAAATAATAAATTTATAGATGTCCCTTTCTCTTAAAACACCTGCCCTCTGAGTTCTTTGCATTAGCATCATCATTGAAACCTTATCCCAACTATTTAGAGTTATCTTATTGGGTCTTTGCATAACATCCTAATTGTCATATTTTAATTGACATCTTATCACACTCACTATAAGGTGTAGTTTGTATAAGGTTGCAACCTTATTTACAAAAATAAGGTTGTGATGCTCTATACCGTCCATTTTTATTGGGACGATGTAGATTTGATGTATCTTTTAAGATGTTAATACATGACACGTTATTTAAGATATTGTTTAATCTACACTTTCTATATAAAATGGACGGTGTAGATTACTGCAACATTATTTCTACGAATAAGGTTGGAACCTTATATAAACTTTTTCCTTCACTCACTATAATTATGTGGATTATTGTTCCCTTTTCCAATTGAAAATGGGATTTTTAAGTTCCATGTAGAAGAAGAGGGAAAGTAGACATAGGTGGGTTGGCTATATGCAATGTAAACTTAACACTGCACCAGTTAGGATTTATGATTTGGTTCAAGTGAAAAGTCTAAATGAATAACGCAAATAAGCAACTCATGGTGTCAAATAATTCCCATAAGTAAGTTTTTACCTGAAGGAGCATGTTGATGCAAATTGCAAAAAGGCATAACCAAATATTTATGCAATGTTTTAAAACCCATCAATCCGAATCAAGAACCGCCACACGCAAAAATGAACACCAACCCAAAGTAAATAAAAATAAATAATGGCTATTTTAAAATAATTTATTTTCTTTTTAAAGATTTTTTTGGATTGCCTATTTGGATTTATCTGAATTAGGGATTCGACAATCATACACGAATTTGTGGGATGGATGAGAGTTTTGGGTTGTGTTACCTTTCATTTGTCAAAACCCATTATGATGTTTATTTAAGGCTGAAATTATATTTTTTACATGGATATTTAGGTAATTTGAGGTGGCAAAAAATCATAGTTTATCAACAGCATGGGGGTCCATATAGAGTTTGACATTTGATCCCAGCAACCTAATATAATAGAGAGGATTGTCTTTTCAGATCCTTTGGATTTGATTGAATGGGCCACTTACATGATGGGTGCTAAACTCTTGGTATCATAGCCTTGTGCTTTCCAATAGAACCACCAACTTGTTGCCCTAAAGATTTAATATGGTAGGGTCTACAATTATTGGATTCCTTTCTTTCCAAATAACGATGTCAAATGCAATAGGGCAAATTTAAGAATAGGTAAGTTCATGCTAACTTATGTTATATACGAGACAATTTACTATTGTTACAAGAAGGTTACAATCACTTATATTTATTAGTTGCCAGATTGGATGGCTTGGAGTGTTTTAAAAAGTTTACGAATTTTGTTTGAAACTTTGAGTGTAGTCACTGACACACTTACAACAACCCAATTTAAAATATGATAAGTATTATTGATTGTGATCTCCTTGTATCAAAATAAATGGTCTATTTGTGAACTTTTCCTTAAATTATCAAAGAAAAAAAGGTTTATTTTATGATCATACTTTCTTTCTTTCTTTGAAAATTTTTATTTTTTTCTTATATTGTATCTACGTTGAACCTTCAAGGTCCAAAGTTGATACTTGGATCAACTTCAAATCTTGTAGATCTGAAATAAGATGATAAGTAGAAAAGATCTCGAACTTCAAGATCTGAATAGGGGCAATTTCAAAAAATATAAAATTTATGAAAAAAGAAGTATGAACGTAAAAGATTTCAATAAAAATAATTTAGAGGTATATTAATGTAATTCTATGTAGAATATACCATCACCAAGGTAAAGGAAAAGTACACAATTCATCTTTGTTGTTGCAAAGAAGGCACAACCACTCATAACCATTAGGTGTGAAATTAGGCCATTGGAGGGGTGTCATTTCTCTGCTTTGTAAGTGGCATAAAGTCAAAAAACTTGGGTACAAGGTTTTTCCCTTGGATATAATTTATTACTTCTCTATTGGATGGGATATCTTAGTCTACAATAAAACCATTCATATTTGGAAAAAAAATGACCACTGTCACTCTTAATCATTAGATAAAAAATTTGAGGATTGAATTTGTGCAACTAATTGGTCTGGTAAACTAATAAAAAAAATTCATCAGATTTTGTGCAGAGAAATAACACGTTGCACCTCTCATATTTGATGACTAGCAGTGATAATGACTTCCGTACTTGAGATAAATGACACTGTGGTATAGTTATGCGAGATAATAATTTTAGTCATTTGTCCTATTGGCATTTATTAGCATTTATTGAGCTTTCTAACTCTTAATTAAGTTCCAAGACTAGATCAATGCAAGGCTAAAAGTACTAAATATTTAAAATCTTATTTCAAATAGGTCCCTTGGTGTAATTTGAAGTCCTAAAATATTTCATATTTTTAATTCTTCTTTTTGTATTTTCATGCTGTCGGTGCTGCTTATAATTTCATGATTATATCAATGAGAATGATCGTTTAGGCTTTTGATATAGGTTTGCAAAATATTTAATACTTTTTATGGGGGTTTGGGAGCTTGACTCAAGGATATTGTACAAATGCAGTAACATTAACATACTATAGTCTTCGGTTTTGAATCTTAGTGTACCCTATGCGTCAGACACATGCATTGAGCCTTTTTTATTGGAATTTTAATATTTTAACTTTGGATTCTCAATCTAGGGATCCCCCCAACTCTTACTTTCAAAGGGAAGACTATTCATTCGTTATGACTCTAAATTTGGCATGTGCGGACGCTATAATTTGGATGAATGCTTTAAAACTCGAAATCGTTGTTGGAGTCATCGGTGAATCGGTAAATATGGATCAATTGAATATGTGATTCAAAAAATTTTAAAATCATCATCTTAAAATCATCATCATCATCATCTGAGTCTTATCCCAATTATTTGGGCTCAACTACATGGGCATGAGTACGAGTATGTTGAAAAACTCTTAAAATTAAAAACATAAAATGAAAAACCGATTATATATGTGCTCTGAAAAAGTAGCCTCGAGAATGAACAAATTTTTAGATGGGTAGATCTAAGTATTTAATAACACAATACAATTCTTCTTTCTATGAAATACTCATCCGCCTTTTCCAAAATGGATCTCAAATTTCATATTGAAAAATCCTCCTACGCAACCCTTTTGATTGAGGGTATAAATGTATTGTGTGCTCCCACGGGAGCACCATATGCCCTCTAAACAACCCACATAAAAGACTCAATCTTTGGCTTTTGTGTCAACTTTATTTAGGGAATTTTATAATAAAGTAGATTCATCAAATTTGTCTTGTTGCTTTACTTCCAAGTGGAAAAAACGGCATCCCAATTCCCAAAGGCATAATTCCAAGCAAAATTATTGCCATTTTTGTGTCCATCACCATCTTTTCAGCACAAACATTAGAATTTGCTTGGAGGAGCCACAGTGATAATAAAAAGCATTAATACAAGCAAAAACTAACTTTTAAAATGACAAAGTAATGAAAAGATGGCATTGTAGTGATGGGCCCTGTTTTTATGAGTCCCAAGGCTCATACTATTCTTGTGCGGGCTCTCTCTAACACCCATTTTTTATAGATCTTGGATTCAAACTTGTAGAAATCCATGATCATGAATATAAAAATAAAATTTTAAAATACTTTTTAAATTTTTTTCCTATCCATTGGAAATGAATCTTTAGTTGTGAAGTTCACCTTAAAGATGGACGTTTGTGAGTCAGGGCACTAAACACTTTTCCTTGTAGTGATACTCGTGAATAAAAAAAAAACTTACTGGGATAATTATCAAAATATTTATTTTTTCAAAAAATTTGAAACATATTCAATTTTTTTGAAATCTATGTTCATACCCATACACATGGTTTATATTTTTTCCCTAAAAATAACGGTTCTATTAAAACCATGATGTTCGAAGGGCCCCTTGATGGCCAAAAGACATCACAACACTATTAGTGCCATTATAATTATCACGACATTGTTAGTGCCTTGATATTCACTAATATCAATACAATATCGTGACACTAATAGTATCGTCACACTTATTGATATATAATGAACTGGTGTTGTGACACTCTCTATCAATATTAATGAGTCTCACGACATCAATAGTGTCTTAATGCCTTCGAGCATCATAATTGTAATAAAATTATAACGTATATTTTTTAAAGATATGAACCATCACATAAATTAAATATGTAGATTTCAAAAATTTTAGATATGTTTCCAAAAAAAAAAAAGAGTCCTAATTATTATTTATTTCTAAAAATTTTATAGAAAATATAAACTCTAATATTTGCCAAAGCCCCACATAATCATCCAGACTAGACCTTGCGTAGATCGGACGGCAGTGATGTGCAAGGGCATCAAGACTTCTATGCTCCATAGGCTCATAAGATCACACCAAGTTAGTTACCAATAGGTCACATCGTAGTGTTGTTCTTTTCCAAACACAGTTTTAACAACAAAAATCCGATGGTGACTTGGTCGTTAAAAGAAAGCTTAAAAAGGTACACCATCTAAATTACATATACTCAGATTTTGTATTAGTTACTAATTAAGGTGGTAATTTGGTTGGGTTTACTTGATTGAGATTGAGCTCAATCGGGTCCGGTTCAACAAGGGTTAGATCCGGATTCAACTAGGGCATGGCCTGATGGAGTCATTATCTTTCTTGTATGTTTTAATAACATACCTAGTTAGGGCTGGACCGGTCTATAGAAGCTCAGCCTTGGCCCTTGCATGGCCCTAGTCCCTGTAGGGCTAGTCGCTAGCCAGAGCATTGCTGGGCTCACATCGGGTCGAAGAGGACTTTTGTCTATCCTTAACCTAGCCACGACAAATATATTTTGAAAAAAAATGAAAGAAAATAACAGAAAAGGGTGCCTCTAGCCTGATTAGGCCATCCTCCATGTCAAGACCAACCTGTTTTGACCCCCAAGCTTTGGTGGTACGGCCATGTCCAGGCCGTCGGGCACATCTTGTGGCCCAGTGTTTAGTTTTTTAGGGTCGGGTTAGACGACATGGCCCATTGCCGAACCTAAACCCAATATGTTTCATTCGGCATGTATTACTTTCAGTTTTCTTTTGTTATTCTTTCTTCACATTCTATGACCATGTATCCTGGGATTCTTCAAGTCTGGCGAACCTTTGAGGTAATGGATGAGGTTTCTACATGGCCTCGGCTTTATGAAAATAAAATAAAGCTTCACCTCATTCCTCATAAAAATTTATACTCAAACAATGGAGCAAACCTTGAACACTTATTTTTTTTAAAAAAATGATAGCCTAGATAATTTATTGCAATATACACTATCTTTAGAATTTAAAATCCTAATTTTTTTCCACAACCATAATGTTCAAGTCAACACAATCAATGTAAAGGCTTTCTAATACTTGACTTGCAATTTTCAATGAGTTATGACGGGAAGATTTACTTATTTTGATATATGGCTGCATCCCTATCAAACTATTTTGCTTTGTACCGTGGGTGTGGTTTGTATAGAGCCGAGGCTCTAAACAATCAAAGTGAAGCCCACCTTCAAATAGTGTCGAGAAATATGGTTTCAATACTGAAAATCTTTGTGATAGTCTTAAAATATATATTTTTATTTTCAAGTATAAAATTTAAAGTTTCAAAATTAGCGTAGATTAAGCAGATCTATGAAAACTTGAAAATCTTGAAAATTGAAAGTCCAAAAATATGTTACGTGATGTACTATTTTCAAAACTTGAAATCCATTTTTTATAATGTTCATGCATCTTGATGTCGAGATGATCAATTTGATGATATTTGGATATCAAAACAACTTTTTTTAGTGAACTTTTTGCAGTGGGCTCTAATTTGATTGTTTAGAGCCTCGGTTTTATATAAAATTTTTCCTTTCCATTCACTTTAAAAAAAATAAAAAAGTATATAATAAGACAATTTTACCTTTATATAAGGCGGTCACATTAATCTTGACCATTGGATGTGAAATTGAGTAGCTACAATTATTCCATTGACCAAGCTTGAACTTCAAAAGAAATTTTATCGAACTTTATAACACATCCCACCTATCAAATTTCACATCAAACGGTTATAAAGAATTGTGACCAATTTGTAGGGAAGATAAATAGTGTTTTTTTGTTATCTCGCTCTTTTTTCTACAAAAAAACTTTAAAATAAAAAAAATAAAAATAAAAATATACCGCTTTCGCATGAGGCCCCACAACGAGGCATTTTGGGCCAGCATATTGTGCACATAATGCGTTCAACGGTCTGTCACCATCAATGAACAGTGATGATGAGCCGATATTCTTCCATTAACGAATTTAAAAGCGCCTCAACATCTAATATCAACCGTTCATTTCTGAGGATTAACAGTCGATGACTGGTCTCCATTCTCCAAGTATACGTTACTCAAGCCATAGAACTTTTCCTTATTTTACTATCTACTTCATATTTAAATGAATTAATAATAAGTAATGGCTAGTATTGAAAATTTATGAAAGAAATAGTGGCATTTATCCAAAACTCCTGCAAAATCTTTCTTTTTACACACTCATGGATCCACTCATTCAGAGCAAAAAAATAGTTATGTTTTTCAGAGTTTAAAAGGTCTATTTTTATAACCTTTTGGTTTTCTTGAGCTCTTGGGACAAATCTTTCATCTTCTCTTTCCATGAATTTCACCATTTTTTAGGGAAATGTTCCATTGTTTAGTACTAGTTTTCTCAGAAATGGCAGAAAATTAGGCACTGGTTATGTCTTCTTCTGCCTTATATAGCTTCTTATGTGACCTTAAATGGAGTTTTTTTGCCATTTTTAGCAACATTTATGGTACCCACAAGAACTGTTATCTCCAGTGTGTTCTCCTCTGTAGTCACCGTTCAGCTTGTTTTGGCCTCCATTTTGTGATCTGAGGAGAGTCCTCTCCATGTTTTTGAAGAAATGGAGGAAAGAAAGTACTGATCCTTCATTGTTCAGCTTGATCTAGCTTCTTCCATGATCTTTCAAGGAAACCTATCCATTTTTAACTGAAAGCCACTGTAATCCCATGACTGATCGTATGGTGTTTTCTTTGCATAGTTAGCAGAGTTTTTCAGCTTCTTCTTTGCTTGCTGTAAAGGGAAGATCTTCCATTGTTTTTCAGAGTTTCCACCTTGCTTTAGCTCCCTGTAATAGTGACGACTTTCCATTGTTTAGTAGATTTTTCAGCTTGTTTTAGAAGTGAAGATCTTTCATTACTGAACAACTTAGTGAAACACTGCTTGTTATATAAATATTTGCTGTTATTTTTTTTTTCAAGCTCAAAATCAGAGAGATATAACTGAGAAAGTGGAAGTTAAGCATTATCAAGCTTGTTTGCTTTCACTTGGCTAAAACGAGGACTTTTTGGCTTCCGTTTTGTTTTTTTGAGTTGAAGATCTTTTTTTTTTTGTGTGCGAAAAAAAATGCTGAATTTAAGTGGAATTTATGCATTTTACTGCTTGTATATGCTCCAATTGACTGCCCTCTTGTTGAGATCTTTATTCCTATATTAAGCAAAGCTTCCTTAGAGTTGCAGAAGAAGGTACTGGTTATTGTGATTTAGCTTGTTTCAAGTTCCATTTTGTTGGTTTCATGTAGGCATCTATGAATATGAGAACACTTTTCATACTTATTTAGCTACTTTCTTTTCCACTTTATGCCTTAAGATGCGGATCTGTCCATTTTTCACAACTTTTTCCTATATATGTGATCTCTAGAATAAAGCAAATAAAAATTTCTTTCACTATGCGAAAAGATTTCCAGAAAAGGCAAAAAAATTAGTATTTCCTCTTTTCCCATCGAGTAATGTTCAGGTGATTTCTTCATCTTGAGACTGTGTCTTCAAATATGGCAAAAGATAAGCACCATTTGTACATTCCCATACTCTTCCAAATTTCCATTTTTCTTGTTGTCTTTCTTGTTCCTCCATCCAATGGTCAGTTGCAAACTTCTTATATTCAATCACTTCTTCGAATTAAGCGAATCCTAGAGTACCCATTGGCCTTGAACAATTGGAACAGATGGACATACTTTTGCAACATTCCACCCACTTCGAATCTTACTGTTATTTGCTCAAATAGTCGAGTAACTGAATTGCATATTGTTGGAGACAAAGGATCACCAACTCTCCTCTCAAAAGGAAACCTTAAATTTGCCTCTTCAAATCAGTCATTGTCATCGGGTTTCTCCATGGATTCCCTTTTCACCACTCTTTCTAAGTTCTCGGATCTGCAGGCTCTCTCCTTGGTGTCTTTGGGTTTATGGGGAGAAATACCCGGAAAAATTGATCGCCTTTCAAACCTTCAAGTACTCAACATGAGCTCAAATTTTCTATATGGGGGTATACCTCAGGAAATTTCATCAATCCCAAACCTTCAGACTCTGATCCTCGATGATAACATACTCAATGATATTTTCCCCAACTGGGTAAATTTGCCTTCGAACTTATCTGTCCTGAGTTTGAGTGACAATTCGATTCATGGGTTGATTCCTTCTTCTTTAGGGACCTCAAAGGGCCTCAGGTTGTTAAATCTATCGAGAAATAGTTTATCAGGCAATGTGCCTTATCTTGGTGGTTTATCTAAACTTGAAGTATTGGACTTGGGAGAAAATAATCTCGGGCCTCAGTTTCCTTCTCTTGGGAAGAATATTGTCACTCTTGCCTTGAGAAATAACACCTTTAGCGCTAACATTCCCTCAGAGCTTGGGTCCTATGCTCAGTTAAAAAGGCTAGACTTATCTTTCAATAAGCTTGTTGGGCCAATTCTGGTGTCACTGTTTTCCCTGACTTCGATTCAATATCTTAATTTAGCTGGGAATAAATTGACAGGTTCCCTTGTCCAAAACCTATCTTGCAACAAAGCCCTTGAGTATTTGGACATCTCTGATAATCTTTTGACTGGGAAATTGCCTTCTTGCCTTGAAGCCAAATTGACAAACATGGTTTCTTTATATGGTGGAAATTGCTTAGTGAACAGTGACCAGCATCAACATCCATATTCTTTTTGCCAAAATGAAGCCTTGGCTGCCATTATGCCCCATGTGCAAAAGAAGGAATCAAAGAGCAATTTGGCTCTCATATTGAGCATACTTGGAGGAATAGTTGGAGGACTGGTGATGCTTATTCTTTCAGTATTGTTGATTTTAAGAAGAATGGGGGTAAACAAGGGAGAAAATCTGGTATCTCAGAAGACTGAGGCTGTGAATTCTTCAATGAGTCTTTCGCCAAGACTGACACCGAATTCAAGTAAGGTTATCACTCCATTTAGCAATTTTCAAATTGAGCTCTTTCAAATTTTCTTTCAAATTTTTTAAATTGAGCTCTTTAACTGATAGCAACACGTTTAACTCCCTTTCTTCATATTTGAACAGAATTGTTTCAGAGCTTAATCTTATTTCATTTGTACTTAATTTGTTTTCTTAGTATTGTTATTTTGACTTTTTAAATTTATTTGTGGGTAGTTCAGCAGTAGAATTCGAACTCAGGACATGGTGTTGCAACCATCAACACCATAACCAATCAAACCCAACTCCAAATCCTACTAGTATTGTATTTATCCTGTCCTGGAATTCTATTTGTGCACTTTTAGTCTCTCTCTCTCTCTCTCTCTCTCTCTCTCTCTCTCTCTCTCCAGCATATTAAATTGTCAGGGGTGCCTGTCTAGTACTTGTTATGGTGGCCATATTAAACCCTAACCTGAGCTAATACTTAGCCTTACTCAAGGCTGCTTGTTCTAGTCTAAAATATTAACACTTTGATGTAATTGTTACAATCAGGGTCCATGCCGCAGATGGTGAGGTTGGGAACAATTGGCCTTCCGCCTTTTCGCAAATTTTCTTTGGAAGAGATTGAAGATGCAACAGATAACTTTGACTCTTCAAATTTAATTGGAGAAGGGTCCCAGGGTCAGGTATGCCATGCAAAATTTTTGGGGTGTTACTGACGTAGATTAATTGGGCAATCTGAATCTATTCATGTGGTAGCATCTTTTCTTTATCAAATATTTTGCTGCAATTACAAGTATTTTTTGTAGCACATTATTTACCTTAATGAACCTTCAAAATAAATAAAAAAAGAGACGATGTATTGAATCTTCCTGGGGGAATGTGTTTTTTGATAGAGCTTATACATGACTTTTCCCATTCGGGTCTTTAAATTGAGTGATCTTACTCATACTGATGGGTGATGTATATGCTTTGGACAATTTCCTTCTTGTTAAAGAGTTCTTGGAATTGTAAGTTTTCTTGGCTCAACATCTTTACTACTTTTTCTATTCCAGCTCTACAGAGGAATGCTGCATGATGGCTCCATGGTTCTCGTGAAATGTTTGAAACTAAAGCAGCGACAAAGTCCTCAGTCCATAATGCAGAGGGTGGAACTGATTTCAAATCTCAGGCATCGTCACCTGATCAGCATTCTTGGACACTGTTTTATGTATTATCAGGATTCTCCAGGCGTGAGTGGGGTTTTTCTAGTCTTTGAATATGTTTACAATGGAACTCTAAGGAGCCATATCTCAGGTAAACTTAGATAATAGTCAATTTCCTTTTGGTAGCAATCATACCCAACCAAGTCTTTAGTAGCTATAGTTTCCTTCTTTGCGAGAAACAAATTGGACAGTACCAATAAGTTCTATAGTTCCCTAAGTACTACAAGAAGTTAATTTCCCTGTTTCTTTCTTTTTTGTTTCATGTTTTCCATTTGGTTCTCCTTAGGGTTGAATAGAACTTTAATAAAACAATTTTTTATAGAGCGGAGAGAAGCGGATACATTAAAGTGGCCACAAAGGATAGCTGCTGCAATTGGTGTTGCCAGGGGCCTTCAATTTTTGAATACAGGAATTACACCCGGCATTTATAGAAACAACCTGAAAATTGAAGATATTCTATTAGATCAAAATACGATGACAAAATTGTGTAGCTATAATTTGCCAATTATAGAAGAAATTATGGTGGCCAAGGTAGATCTCTCTTTTCTATTGTACTATTCCATATGGAAAAATTCATCTTGTCTTTACTGATGACACTTCCTTTATGAATCATGCACCTGCACGTTAATTCGATTTTTTATTTCTTATTTTGCAGGTGGGTTCAGAAAGTTCTTTCAAGGGACAAAAGGAGTCAATGGATGTTGGCAGGTAAATCTTTCTTTGTGATATAAATCATGAGCATCATT
The DNA here is from genome assembly GCF_000471905.2 of Amborella trichopoda. Next base: position 1,726,371 of record NW_006498085.1, on the reverse strand, counting down.
TCTAAACAATTCGCAAAAAAAAAAAAGAAAAAAAAAAGTAAAAGAGAAAGATATCATAGAGAAAAATGCTAATTTATTGTGTAAATAATGGAATGTGTAGGAGGAATTAAAAGCTTAGGTTGATAAGAAATTATTTACTGTCACAATGAAGTTATGTAAATGCAACAAGATACATGGATAAAATAAAAGTACAGGTAATCATTGAGTTAGAATTTGTAATGCTTCCAACAAGCTATATTAAATATAAGGGAGGTCAGTTTGAGTAGCTACTGCTTTTCACCTTCTTAACCCTTAAAGCTATGTAAATATATATATCTGCATTAAATCAATGACCACTAAGCATTTTTCAGGTCACTAAATTTAGGAAAGTTTTTGATGTTGCATAGTCCTCAAGACTGCAATATATGAACCATATCCTTTTTGAAAGATCTTCAGTTATTGTGCCTTTTTCACAATTTGCAACATATCACACACCAGTTTTTAGAAAATAGGCAGTCGAATTCAGGACTTGCCTGAATTGGAAATGCTTGGGAGCCAGGCAATTTCGGCCCAAAAAACAATGGAATCACCTTCCTGTTTTGTCATATTTTTAAATGTTTCTTTTTAAAAATTCCCCAGTCTGAATCTGACTCGCCCAAGTCTGGCCAGGGGGCCTCGGCTCGAGACCTTGGCAAGTTGGGGCCTGAGTCTGTCATTTTAAACACTGACACCAACTGATATTCATGGTAAAGAGTAGTGTATTCACTTTGTTTCTTAGTCTGTGCAATATTTGCAGGGCCAATGATGGGGATAAAGAAGATGTTTACAACTTAGGCCAAATTCTAGCTGAGATTATTGTGGGGAAACCCATCATATCTCCGAGCGAATTGGAGAAGTTGAGAAATCAGGTATTTGATTTCTTATTTCATTTCAATAATTACATCCTTACAAAGTAACATGATGGATATGGCCTTTAATAGAGCAAAATGGAGAACCAAGATTCATGTAGCCGACTGCAATTAATTGGGGAAAGCCTAAAATGATGATGAAAGTAACATGATGGAATTTAGATTATTAGACTGCTTGATGGTTGCTACTAAGTCTTACCTTCAAGAAGTTTGTGTTAATTAATTTGAATAGGAAAGATGTATATTGCCACAACACAAGTTTTATATTCAGGTAATAACTGTAAACAAGTGCAACTTTTCCTAAAAAACACACATGATTCCTTGATGTATGTGTGTGTTTGTTTGTCTCATCGTACAAGCATTCTATGTGTGCAAGTTCATTATATGGAGACTAAAACAACTAAAGGTAAGCACTCATTGACAATGATAACAAATAGCATCTTGCAAATTTCTCAAAACTAGTTGATTTCAGGGGTTGTACACTTTTTTTTTTTTTTTTAACGAATTTTCGGAGTTTCTCTCTCTCTCTCTCTCTCTCTCTCTCTCTCTCTCTCTCTCTCTCTGATTCTACATGAACAGTTCATTTTGTCATGTTCTGTAGATTCTACAAAAATAGTTCATTTTGTTATGGGAGCTCCATACAAGTCATCATCATCATCATCATCTTCTTCTTCTTCTTCTTCTTTCTTCTCTCTCTCTCTCTCTCTCTCTCTCATGGTTACATTCTCATGTTCCAAAGCTACAAGCAAGCTTCACAGCGGAGCCCGGGGCTCTAAGAAGAGTGGCCGACCCATCTATCCGTTATGCATGTGCCACTGAATCCTTAAAGACAGCCATTGGCATCACTTTGAAATGTTTGTCGAAAGACATTTCTTGCCGACCTTCAGTCGATGATGTCATTTGGAATTTACAGTATGCAGCTCAAGTTCAGGATGGATGGTCAGGAAGCGCTCAAGTAAGCGGCGAGTTTTCGATGAAAAATTTGAGTGCTCAAGTTAGTGGAGAGTTTCCAATGAAAAGTTGGAATACTCAGGTTAGTGGGGAGTTTCAGGTGAAGAATTAGCAGGCAATGTTGAATATAATTCCATGTATTTATGATGTTTGGTTACAATGTATGAAGGTGATCAAATTGGATTATCAATGCAGTCATATTTATTAAAAATGTGATTTACAGGTGATTTTTTACTATTTTTAATTTGAAAAAGAAGAAAAATTACAGCTAGGGCCACATTTCCGGGAATAAATTTAATAATATGTGTTTTATATTTTCTTTTAATTTTGTTTTCATAAGATGATGAAATTCTACTAGGAAAATTTTGGTCTGAAGTGACTGTTATCCAAAAATCTACGAGCAAGTGTGCCATGCTCCCCAAGCGAAATTTACATTTGCTCTCTGATGCAAATTGACCTACTTAGAAGTATTTTCTTAATATGAAATTCTGAGATCCACTTAAAAATACTAGATGAGTGCTTTCCGAAAAAGAAATAGGATTGTGAATGCTTATTGAATATTTTTTATGTTTGTCGCCGGGAAATGAGGAATTGGGCGGGGGCTCTAGTGGTTAGCAGTTGAGATTAACATTTTATGTGTCAAGTTCATTTTTTACTGCTGAACTACCAAAAAAGTAATCGCTAGGAAACAGATTCGAAAAACGGTTTCTCACTTAGATCCGACTATCCAAAAATGAACTCGCGCACAAAAATTGATTTCTTCTTGACATGGAAATGGACATCACACTAAGAACTGTCCAAAAATTAATGGTTTGTATGCAATCCTAGGGCATTGATTTGTCATTGCAGCATCCTGAAAAGGTAGATCCTAGATAGGAATGGATGACTATTTGCAGTGTAGCAACTAAGGCATCTAGTAGAGGATATTGAGGTTTCACAAGCTTTGCTTCTTGATATTGTATTTGAAGTGATTTTTAACGCCAAGGTGCAGCATAGATTCATCAAAGTCAAGTTACTTTATGACCAAGGTGGAAAAAAGCCAAGTGACTTTGTGGCCAAGGTGGAGAATCTTCTCACTGTCTCCTCCAACCCACCAAAAAAACAACAAAGATAAAATAAAAAACTGGTGGAATCTAGGTGAGTTCTGGTCATCTTTAGGCCTAGACCCTCAATCCACAAGTTTCGAGATGGTTGAGTGGTTCTATGTTGGCTCGCCGTTTTTTAAAACATTGCTAAAAACCATTCACTTTTTTTAGTGCGGCAATTCGTTCATGTTACTTCGGTTTTCAAAAATCTTAAATTGCCTTCCAACCCTGTCGCGAGTGACTTGAGTCTGAATGGTGATTCCAATTTGGCAATTTAGGATGGTTTGATAACATCAAAATTTAAAATTAGGGGTGTTTTAGTATTCTAGGGCCACTTAAGTGGCCCAAACCAAATGACAAAGATAAACCCAATTGTCTAGGGTTAGTACTAATTATTAAATAATAAAAATACCCTTAATTGTTCAGATGTAGCAAAATAGAACTCATTTTTTTCATTGTAAGCCCTAATTCATATTTTGTAACTCTAAAAAGTAAAGATATTTTTGTCGTTTTTTAGGCTACTCAATTCGGATTAAGTTACCAAACTGTCCTACTCTCTTTCAAGGTTCCCCAATCCTTAACAAAGGCAAATTTAGTTGTTTTTACTATAATTTTTGATGTGGCACTTGAGTAAATTTAAACCTAAAACAAATATTAATATTAAATAAGCTGATTTGACACTTTTAATGATTTTATAAGATAATTTGACCATGCAATTGACATTATTTTATGAGAAAGTACACATTACCTCTAACGATGAGATGTGATGAGGGGATGTACCATACACAGCATTCGAAGTCTCAGTATATCTGCCACGGACATCCAAATTTACATAAAATTAATTAGGATGTATGTGCCTTTATGTATGAAAGGCAATAATCTTTTTTTGCATACAATAGGGGTGGCAATGGATCGGCCCAGCCCAAAGAAAACCGACAAGCCTGGTCTGACCCGGAACCTGTCCCAAAAGTATACTAGGGCACCGAACCTGGACTCGGATCTGAGTTGATTATAGGGGACCCAGATCCAGCCTCAAAATTTTTACATTTTATAAAAAATGTATATCTAACTGAAAAACAAAGAGATGGACTACCTGGAGCCGGAGTTGGACCCAAATCAGGTCTAGACTATTGGATCCGGACCCAATCCTTCGGGTCCAACCCTTGGATCTAGGGTTCAATCTATCTATCGAGTCTCGGGTCCACAAGCCCCAATTGCCACCTCTATAATATATAATCCCTTTTTTTCCCTTAGTAAAAGCCAAAAAAAAAAAGTATACTAAGATATACCATTCAAGAGAAACGAGGAAAATATATTATGATACGATTGCATGTAGTAAGAAAAGATATGAAAACTTATGACCTCACTAAAGATATGACATTTGATAGAGCAAAATGGACTGGGATTCATGTAACCGATCTCAATTACTTAAAAAAAAAACTTTAATGATAATAATACAATTGGGACACCATATCCTAAGTTTGATTCCCACCATTGAACTACCCCCATCCGCTCCCCCAAAAAAAAAAAAAAACCAATTTTTGAAAGGGGTTCATTATGATGTATCCATATGGTATGACTTCAACATGGCATGAGGTTATCAATGTGCCATCAATGGATTGCAATGGCAGATAGGGGGATTGGATCCCACTGAGCATGTCATCAATTTATATTTACATTCCATTTGCCTTTATCACCGTCCAAAGTTTAAACCATTTCACTTGACATTTATGATATATATGGTCATGATGTTATCATGACGATATTAATCCTGCCATATTCCTCAAGGTGTATATGGTCATGATGTCATTATGTACATATGAGTACGCATAGAAAGTTCACCCAGATCCTTATGGCGTTGGAAATGACATTTACATTTATCATGTTGTTTGGAGAACACGCTTACCAAGTAAATTTAAATTAGGGTGGTATCAAATTATTATGGACAAACGGGGGGCTAATAAAGACCTTTTGTAAGAATCTTGCTTGGGCTTGAGTGGTTCCCAATTGATTTTAGATTCTTATGGTTGGGCTAACCAAAAAGAAAGACTTTTTTCAACTATTCTAACTATTGATCACCTTTATTTTGATGTGTGTTTATATTTTGTTGTGTGTTTACAATACAACTATGAAGAGATCTCAGATAAAATCTCCCCAAATTTATATAAGGTCCATCGAATTATGATAAAAAATAATCTAAATCTCGAAAGATCACCATTATCTGAGAACCGCTGGCATAACCATAACAAAACCTCTAAAACTAAAATTAAACTAAATTCAAATTTATTTTAACTTAAAATTAAATAAAAGAAAAGAAAGAAAACTTACCTACTTAGGTTGACTAGGTACACCCAAAGATCTAGAGTTGGTGTCTATATCAGATCCCAGGTTGTTTACGTCAATCTTTTTTCTTTTCTTGAAGAATGTTTAGGGCATGTTCATCCTAAGGGTTTTGCCCAGGGTTTTAAAAGATTGAAAAAAATTACGATTTGCCAATTGTAGAGAATTGACACGGGTTTATCCAGGTTTCCTGGTTATAGGGTTACGGTTCTAGAATTCTCTCCAAGCAAGGAGTTTATTGCTCTAAAAATATATAAGGCTCCTAAGATTTTTTTTCTAAACATTAAAGCTCATAAGATTGCTAACAAGAAAAAAAAAAAAACAAAGGTGGACCAATATTGCCAATATCAAATCAGGGGTAAAACTGAAAAATAAAAAATTACCTAGGTGTAAAATTTTAAAAAAATATGGATCATGCGGGGTACTTCCGCATTTGTTTACTTATTGCACATAGTTTTTCCTAAAGAAAAAACTTAAAAAAACATAAAAACCGGGCGATTCTAGAGTAATTCTCGCAGAATTGACCGGTTCTATAGTTGATTGCTTCTCATGTCCTTTATTGTGGGGGTGCCTTTCAAGTTTCAACAAAAAAAAATCAACTAATCGTATGGATGGACCCCTCATGACTCTATTTTTTTTCTATATTGATATGTTAACGGTGGTAATAGAAGGTAGAACCAATGTTGTCAGATACGCTTCGAAGTTTTTTTTGGTTTGGTGGTGAGAAAAATGAATCAATTCAATGCTTCTGCCTATTCGAGGAAGACTACAGATTTCTTTTAAAATTTAATATAAATAAATTAGTTATTTATATATATATATATATATATATATATATATATATAATAATAAATATAAGTA
>NW_006498085.1:1701317-1717433 GCF_000471905.2 Amborella trichopoda | reverse complement strand
AGAGAGAGAGAGAGATTTATATTCAAGCTGGCAGGGCTAAGAGAGTTTACACTCAAGCTGGTAGAGAGAATTTCCTTTTTACAGAAGAAATCAAGAGCAATTGGAACCAAATTTAAGCGCATTTTCAAGCAGATATTGCAGGTAAGAAGCCCAAGGATCAAAAGAAGCACGCAGAAGGAATCGTTCATGGTCCGAATTAAAATTTATAGTCGGAAGTTTGAAAACGCTAAATGCAGATTTGACTCCAAAATATTACTTGCAAGCAAAGCCCTAAACTACCATGATGTGCAACTAAGCGAGTTACTAATCAGCGTTCCAGCTTTGCTCGACGATTTCACGAACCCTACGGTTGTATTCACGCTTGTTCTCGCTGAACATCCGAGCGGCTTCCGAGTTAGCTGGCGAATTAGGATTTGGATCACAGAGTAACGACTGCATAGAATGAGAATAAGTGTATATAAGGAGCTGCATATGGAGGAGATCTCCCAAGTGATATTGAAGACAAATTACCATATTTGAATAGAGAAGCAACATAAACAGTAGATGTTTTCAAATCCTCAAAAGAATGTGATGAATGAAACCTATTGCTTAATGTGAAATTGTCAATGTGTGCGCGCACGTGTATCGTTGGGTGGGTAGGTTTCTTTATACCTTTGTGTACATGTGTGTGGTGTGCGTGTGTGTCGGCAGGTGGGTAGGTTTATTTATCTCCTTGTGTGTGTGACGCGTGTGTGACTGTGTGAGAGAGACTCGCATTCATCATACCCATTGCAATAGATGGAGGAGAAAGAGAGAGAGAAGGGAAGTTTGTCTATTTCTGTGCGTGTGAAAGAGAGGAGAGAGAGAGGGAACAGGTGCCTAAAGGCACTAAGACTTTATCAGGGCATTTGGGACAAAACACTGACGACCTGTTTTCTGTCAAAATGGCAAACTCCATATGCTTAGAGTGAGGTTTTAAGTTTTCCAACTTCTAATGTAGGGAATACTTCACTAAAACTTAGGATGGGTTATGTCCCATGGTAGGCAATGAGAGAATATATTGGCAGAGAAAATCTGACAAATAATACTTGTTATATAATAAGAAAAACAGAGAAGCATGTAAACATCATGTCCATACCATTATGCATTACAAGCAGGACTCCTTGCTACGCTTTGTCAAACTTTATTAAAGAAATCAACTTAAGAACTTCATTCCCTTTTCTTCTTCGGAGATTCATCATAGAAAATGGGAAAATTTCCTTTGCCTGACTTCCTCCTCAGAACAGTGGCCATTTTACCCACGCCCACCCCCCCAACACCACCCCCCACACAAAAACAAAAACCAAACACCTCCACCCTGTCTCCATTTAACACTACAAGAAGTGATCCTATTTATAGGTGGGAAGCGTGCTCTCTTCCACAGAAACTGAAAACCCCATCGGCCAAACATAAAAAGCTCCTAATTTAAAAGAAATGCCATTTTCTATAGAACCACAACAGACTTCCTCGCAACAAGTTTACCAGCCAAGTGTTAAGCCTTGATAACTCTTACAAATGCAGATAACTCCTCTATTGTCTTTGCCGGCAATCTCAAACAAAGATAAGTCTACAACATCCTACTCCAACCTATTTAACTATTACAATCGAAGGGAGAAATGCCAGCAATATTCAAATGTATTTTATAATAGAACAGCCTCCTCAACCTCCTTCAACAAAAACACAGATATCCTCGAATCCAACTCTCCAACATATTTCCAAGTATCTGGTTTGTGGTCTCTTCCCTTGCCTACTGTTCCCTAAGTGATTCCTAGGAGATTTCTAATGGAGAATAATCTCTTCAGGGTCTTCACTGATCCTGCTCCAACCCATAAATATCTCCTACGTATTTTTAAGAATTAAGATCTACCTGTATTAAATAGGAGCACTCTCTCATAGAATACCCCAGATAAACATCACAACGATAAGAAAAAATAGACTTGGGTGGTATGTTCATGTGCAGTGTTGACCTAAAATATCACTAGTTAAGAGAGGTGATTTGGTTCAAGTGGAAGGCTCTAAAGTCACAAGGGGAAGGCTCAAAAGAACATGGATGGAGGTAGTGAGAAAAATATATAGTTACTTACGGTCTGACTAAAGGTATGGTCCTTGATAGAATAGACTGACAAAACATGATTCGTGTAGCCGACCTCGAGTAGTTGGGATAAGGCTCGGATGATGATGATAGGCAGATGCTAGCCAAGGTGGTTTTGATAAAACTGATGCATCAACCTACTGAAATGAATTGGTCTTTTCATGCAAGGATGGAGGCTTTCAGCAGGAGCCAATGAATAAACCTCATGAGTATTTTCAATCTACATCCATTCCCACCATTAAAGCCTTGCTAAGTTGATCTCTTGGCCAATACAAACTCATAGCATTTAGGAGTGACCCTTAAGATTATTTGCATGCACCATTAATGCATCAAAATAACTGATGAAATAATCAAGTTATCATTAATTAAGAAAAAAAAAAAGAAAAAGAGGAAATCATGAACAAAATAGAGATGCAGCATCTGGTGGAAAAATAAAATTATCTATTAAAACAGATTGGAGTGACCTTCTTGACACATGGGAAAAGCATCTTCCATGATATTGAACAGTCAAGGAGAATGGGATCACCCTACCTTAATTCTCTAGGGTCTAGAACTATTAAAAAAGCCTTTGGCAGATCCCAAGGAAAGGAGTTGGACAAATGTATAAACCATTTTACCTAGCATGAAATACCTAAATATAACCAACTCTGTCATCTAGTGATTTGAGTTAAAAGTCGAAACACCAGTGATCTATTGAGATACCCAATAGAAAATTTTTCTAGCCATTATGAGAGCTCCCTGTACATCTTTTTCTCTTTTTTTTTTTTGTTTACTAAATTATATATTCTCTTGAAAGCCTCCAAAGGACTCAAAGTTTTACCACATGTCCCACTAGAGAACCCCTAACAGTCTGCCACAAAGCTGCTCACCTCATCTTGAAAAGGGATACACATCTTGCTCAAACTGCCCCTCATGTGACTCAAAGACACAACATCACTATCATCTCAAAAGAAATTGCTAGCATGCCTTCATACGCACTCACAACTACAAATGACTACTACCCAACCTAAGTGACTTCCATAACCCTGATCACCACCCAAACCGTTTGCATTTGGGAGTTTATTCTGATCAATATTCCATGAATAACTCCCAAACCCCCTTTAGTTTCCAAGACAAGGGCAGAAGAGGTATCCAATAATAAGTAAACACAAAAGCCAACTCTTGACCATTTTCTAGAAATCAAAATGTTCAAAACCTGAGTGCATCACCTTTCACTCATCAAAGGGATCAATTATCAGAATTCACTCTTTCAAGCCCAAAAACAACCCCTTACCATGGCAAACCACCCATACTACTGCAGATAACAACTTAACTCATTCTTATTAATTTACCAAACTATAAGTTTAAAAGAGGTTGACGTGGTTTTCGGGGACAATCTCCAAGATTCTGAACCCTCGACCTCCCTAAAAGAAAACTGGATGTCTACCACTAGCCTGCAGCCTAAGGGACCGAATTACCAAACCATCGACATGCAGGAAGCACTAACCTATCATCCATATACACGCTTAGAAAGAAATAAAAGAACAGAAGAGAATCAGACAAGTTATTGCCAGTTTAAGCTAATAGTATAAATGCTTCATAGTAGAGATATGTTGTTTTTGGAGGTTGGTATAACCCTACTAGAGACCTCTTATATCTTTTTCTCTAAAAATGAGACAAGTCTATATAAAACTTGTGGCGTGCAGGATCATCATTAGAACCATCATACTTGCGGACCATCGATGAACTGATCCTTTTTTTTTCAAACTTGAACATTCACTAAACTTGGAAACATAGGACTCCACCAAAATGTCCATGCTACTTCTGACAAAACTCAAGCAATGGAACTTCCAAACTAGCAAACTGGGAAGGAAAATGAGAAAACCCATGTATATATTGTATATCCATACCTGGATTGATGTCAGTATGGCCGCAACATCATAGATTGGACTCCACTGGTTTTGCAATATGTCCAGACAGATACTTCCATCTGCATAAACTGATAATATCCATACCATAATAATAAGAGCTTAGTACGCTTTTTATCAGAAGAAAACTCATTCTGAGAATCATAAAAAATTGCAGAGCTGACACTGAACAAACATGGATGGCCAATAAGAACAGAAAGAAAGAGAGCTCAAACCAATAGGTAGGTAACTGGGTTGCATGCTTTCCATTCATGTACCCAATGCATGAAGTGCATGAAGTCAACTAAGGATTCAGAGACTTTAAGGAGCACATTTCCAGATTTAAAAGAACGTAACCATGACTTTCAAAAATATGTGCATACCATGTTTCCCCATAATATCTAAAAGAACCAGACTCCCTATAATGATAATTCAGAAGTTGTGATACTATGACATTTATGATCTGGTTGAAGTTCAGGAACCGGAGAAATATACAAACATATAATCTAATGTATTCACTCAAATATGAGTTGGTCCCTTTGTTATAACCAGATTTGTCACACACATTTGCCAGGACATGAACAAGATAATCAATATCAACCGCTAGGATGAAATCAGAATATAATATTTCAACTTACTGTTTGGATGAAACATTCTGGATACAAAACGAACCGTTGGAGGCTTGTTGGGATAATCCTCTGTAAACTGAAGTGTCAGCTTGAACGTACCTGAAGAAAATCAATGAAGAAACGTAATTAAATTAAAAATATAGTAGAAGCAATAACAAAGCACTCATGGGTCTGCCTGCAGTTCTGTATGTCCATTAATATAGTGCACCTACCATGTTAAGACAGATAGAAAAATAGGGAGCGTCAAGGTCTTAAATTCTTTAAAGCTTCAGTGTTTGTTTCTTCTTCAACAAAAATAGAAAATCAATGCGGAATAAAGCAACTGACAAAATGTGAGACTGTACAAATATCTTTAACGTAATGACATTTTTTTATTGAAGGCCATGTATATGCCCCTCATTTTGTTATTACTGTTACAAAGCACCCAACATATGGGTTGCCATTTTTTGATTGAATCTCAATTTAATACCTTTATCAAGACAGTTAAACTCATGCAACTTAAAAGTAAACCGTAACAACTTAATAAATTATTCATTTTGATACCAACAATATAGAACTCAAATTACAATGAGGAGCATCATTATAAGAAGTCCCTGAAAACGAGTGCTTAAAGTAGCTGTTGCAGGTTAATGCAACCTGCAACTGAAAAGGTAAAACAAACCAAAAACTTAACTGTAATATTAACTGTCCACCTCAGAGATAGTTTGCCAAACAATCTCCACTCAAAGTACTATGCAATCTAATTCCGCTTCAAAGTGCATGCAAACTGGCTGATCTCAATAAATAAAAATAGTATGAAAACTCAATTTTAAAATTTAAGGGCCAGCATGTGGGCTTCCTAGATTAAGATCCATAGTTCACTGAACAGAGAACTTATTAGAATCTCAGTGGACCCTTGCATTGGTTAAAATCATTGAAATGGCTGTAAAGCATCTCAGATATTCAAAAGATGAATGCTGAGATATAAGAAAAATAAATAAGGAAAGCCATATCACCTATTACATACATTCCTATTTGCATACAAGCTGTTTACTGCAAGCCGAAAGCAACAGAGTGCGCAAATTTATAGCAAGAATAGAAAAATAGAGTGCACAAATTCACAACCAATTTCTATCTGTAATTCTACAACCAAATTAACCAAGTACACCACATTAAAGATAGACTCACCTCCATCCCATGGTGTATCATCTGGACTGCAATTCAAAAGCCAGAGCCAAAAAATCTGTTTCAGAACTATAAGCCTCCCAAGAATTTTACCGTAGAAAACAATAAAAAGGAACGAATAAACAATTGCACGAAACCACAATAGACTTACCCAAATATAACAGCATTCCAAAGCATAATATTGTTGTCTTGAGGTGCACCGCTAATACCAGCAGGAGGGTCTTGCTGCAACCTTTTGAAATCCCTCATCAATCTCTTTCGTGCAGGGGTCGACATTATTTTTACTTGGGAACCTGTTTCAAACCAAAAACATATGACTTTAGAGAAGACAATACTGCATAGAACCAATTCAAAGAACATAAATCAAATCCTCTCCATATAAACCAAACCAAAGCATCTTATGTTTTTCACTTTTCTTTACTCTATTGATAATTGGTTAATAAAAATAAAATAAAATAATTAACAATAGTGACTTCCAAACACCCAAAAACACACTCAACTATTGGACCCACAGTCCCACATTATAACCTTTCACAGTGAAGTGTAATCATTCACACCAGGTCCAAGCACCATAAAAATAAGTAAATCTCCCGAGGTCTGAAGGTTATTTACTCAGTTGGCAATAAATTCACAAAGAGCTAGTTTTTAAAAGGTCTAAACTCTTGGAAGGTATGCTGCAACATAACAATCTGGGTTTCCTAGGGCTTTTTATTTTTTTAGTAGATTTCCTAAGGCTTTGCTTGCTTGTATTCACCAGACACCGAACGAATCAAGATTTGCAAAGGTTATCAATAGTACAGCACAACACACTAAGCAGAAGCAGAAAAACTTAGTGTTTCCTTCCTAAAGTTTTCAGTGCTGCACCAAATATTCAATTAGCAGAGCAGTAGGAATTCAGGATTTAAAGAACTCCAGCAAGTATGAGAGAAATACTTTCTGCAGTTAATGCAGATAATTAAGGTCATAGAGCAAAAATTCAACAGATAAAACAATATAAACAGGGTTTCCAATAGTTACAATGGTGACAGGACAGAACAGAACACTCGTGAATTGTACAAACAACAAGCAACTAAGAATATTACTGATTTTTATGCAAATAGATTCTGAACATACGAGTGGCAAACACTGATGGGTTCATGAGACAAACTAAAAATGAGATAGATTCATATAATGAATCAAAAACTACAGAGATTTTTTCTACCATATCAAGAGTTTCACAACCAATGCAGTAAGAATTACAGTTTAACCAACATTTCCATTAATGATCAAGATCCAAGAAAGCCCATAGATTCTGCAAAAATGAAGAGTTTCTTATGCAGAACTAGTTAGGGTTTCCAAGGGTCTCTCTTCCATAAAGAAAAATACACAGTAACATAAAGACTTCCTGATGCATTAAGGAATAGAATTGCAACTAACTTCACTGTACCAGAACCAAGGACTCAACATATGAGAAAGAGTTCAAATTCACAATTCATTTACCACTACGACCAAAGGACCAACCAAATCCTCAACAATATGAAGCAAGAGTTCAGATTTCCAATTTATTTAATACTACAAATTAATAAAAAATAGATTCATTAAATATTAGGGTTTCCATGGTTTAACAGAGAAAATACTCTTCATCAATTATGCTTTCATTGTGTCATCTCCAGCTAAATAGAAGATGCACAAAAACGACTATCAATAGGTTTGCCGCAAAAATCAATGACAGAACAAGCATACTACAACAAAATTAGGGCTTTAAGGAATCCCGACAGTTACCACCACATCCAAAAATCCATCATGTAACCAACATATCACAAAACAACTAGGGCTTTATGGATCACTACAATTACAATCACATACAAATTACGATTCTCTGCAATCATACAAATTTCGATTCTCCGCAACAAAATCAAAGCCGTGAGTTAGAGTTTCTGATGTATTTTTACCTCCACAGCGAGCTTCCAACAAATCAATTTGCTCTCCTCTCTCCCCGTCAAAACCCTAATAAAAATGCTTGTGATGCAGTTCAAGGGCAGCAGAAGAAGCGTGTGATAAAAGCAGGAAAAGTAGAGAGAGAGAGAGAGAGAGAGAAGATTTCGAAAGAATCTACAGCAAGAGAGGAAGAGAATCAGAATCTACAGAGAGAAAGAGAGATTATGAGAGAGAAAGAGGAGACTATATGAGAAGCTAGAGAGAGATAGATTATGAAAGTCTAGAGAGAGAAAGAGAAGAGCATATGAGAAGCTAGAGAGAGAGAGAGAGATTACAAGAATCTAGAGAGAGAAAGAGGGAGGCGTGTTTTGGTCGGCCGCCTCTATTTCTATTGTTCTCGTTTCTCTTCTATCAAATACTGACGTAGAAAATACGTATATAAAAAACTTTTGGAAGCGGTTAGAATGCGGGCCAAGCCCGCACATGTAGAAAGGCGGCGCCTCTTAAAAATCTATGTTTGAGATGGACTTTTTTGCTTAATTTTTAATGTAATACCTTTTTTTTTTTTTAAAGGATTTAATTTTTGAGATGGATTTTTGATTCGTTAACTTTTTTTTTATTTTTATGGAAGGATGATTTACACTTCTGGACTGCATTATGTATAAATGTCGGGTAGCTCGCATGAAACAATTTTCCAATTGAGTTTAAAATAATTATTAATGAAAACAAAAACTTGCCATGTTTCCAGTTGAGTCTCAAATAGTACGTTGACATTTCAAAACTGTCCGATGTCTACAATTAATGATCAAGATGTGTCATGACCACAAACAGAAATTTATGTAGTTTAAAGACGGAAAATAGTTTGATAGGGCTACTACATCCTTATCAAAATAAGTAAAGAGATTGTATATAAGGAGACCATTTACCTTTAATGTAAAGATATCACAATTACTTATAACCATCCGATGTAAAATATGATAGCTTGGATGTGTTACGAAATTCGAGAAATTTTCTTTTAAAGATTGGGCTTGGACAATGGAATAAATGCTGCCATTTAATTTCACATCCAATAGTCAAGATTAATTGTGATCACCTTGTATCAAAAATACGTAGTCTCATTGTATACTTTTTCTTAAAGAAATCCTCGCTTCATAACTGATTGAAAATTGCAAGTCAAGTAGTAGAAAACTTTTACATCGATCATCTCGACTTGAACATTATTGTTGTGGATAATATTAGGATTTTCAGCTCTAAAAATAGTGTATATTGTAACAAATTATATCAACCGTCTATTTTGCTTTAAAAATAAATGTTCACGTATTCGCAAGATCTGTACCATTTGATTAGTTTCAAATTAAATAAGTGTTCACAGGTTCTCAAGATCTGTACCATTTCATTAGTTTCAAATTTTATTGTCGTCGATGGAAATTGATTTTAGAGCTATTACAAAGATTTCCATTGCCGAAATGTATAGAGTTATCAAAATGAAACCTAAAGGGCCATGGGAAGCCTCGGGAGAGGGTAGTTTGAAAATGAATTTTGATGATAGCTAATTGGGAAATCCCGATCCAGTTAGGATGGGAGGGGTTGTGAGAGATTCTAGAGGTGTAGTTATATTGTGCCATACGAGACCTTGAGGTGAAACGACGGCAAATGAAGCAGAAATCCTAACAACATTACAATGGCTTAAAATTCTTAAGTAGAGGAGTTTATTGCAGCTTTGCATTATAGAATGGGGCTCTTTGAGTGTGACCAATTGGTGCAATAACATTTCAAGGTCTCTGTGGAGCCTTAGATTGGCATGGCTAGTTTTGATGGAGATTGAGAATGGTCTCCGCATAACATAAAGATATGTCTACAGGGAGGCTAATGAAGTGATTGACTTTTTGTGCAAAGAAATGAGTAAATTTGCGGTCTCTTTTGATTTCGGATGATTTATTTACTTAATGATGTTATAATTTTTTCTTGATCAATAAAATTCCATAACATTTGTCAAAAAAAAAGGAAAAGATTTCCATCTTCGAAAGCGTGTGAAGCGAGGCTTTATATCATTTTTATAAAGCTTAGGCCTTATAGATACCTCATCCTTTAAAGACTCGGAAAAAATAAAAAATGGTAAGAAAAAAAAGGAGAAGTTTGTTCCTTCCTTTTCCTTTTAGCCCATGGTTTTATGCGACGTCTGAAAAACCATAAGCGACACCGACAAACTTTCATTAAAGGCGATTGCATCTCTGCATTCGGAAGTGTTTCAAAACTCAGATCGTTGGATCGGATCGTTGATCTAAAAAAATTAAAATTTAAATTAAAATAAAGGTCTATAGGAGGATTTAAAAAGATTTTAAAAAAATATTAGATAAACTTAAAAAAAATAAAAAATAAAAAAATAAAAAACGTTATTTTTGAAAAATTGGGCTATATCCCGTTGATTCTCAATCTCGATTGAAAATTCCGGACCCAAATATGTGGGTTTTAAAAACACTAATTGGGAAATATATGTTGTGCACCATATGATATGGTGAATAAGATGGCTATACAGGGTCAACACCGTTGAATCATTTATTTTTGAACGGTGATTATTTGAAGCAGGTGAACATTCTATTTTTCCACAGCTTGCAGACTATTCTCACACCATCACCGTCAAAGATCTCTGATGGATGGTCATAAACTCATAACCCGAAGACCACAACACCTTTGGTGCTTTATAATTAATCAACTAAATAATTGTTCATGCAATCTCATATGTCAAAAAACATATTTAGGAGGATTTTCTCAAGGGTGTGGTTTCTATAAGGTTGCAACTTTAAATAATCTAATTAAGGCGTATCTCCAAATTTTATCATAACATCTAATTTTGATATAAAAAATTATTAAGATTATCTCAAAATCTATTTACATATCTAATTAAAAAATTTTAAACTCCAAAAATGCTTCAAATTAAGATCTATAAACATATGAAAATTTTGAAAATGGACAGTCTAGATGATGCATTGCAAGATGTACTATTTTTGGGACTCAATCTTTTTTTTATCTATATTCATACATATCGTTGTCAAGATGATCGACTAGAGAGTTTTTCAACATTAAAACAATCTTTTCCGATAGATTTTTGAGGTGAATCTCTAATTCTACATGTAAAGTTGCAACTTTATATAAATTTTTTCCTATTCTCAATATGAAAATTTAGAAGATTTTCGGGTCTTATGGGAGCATTTCCTCCCTTAACTCCGCAAAGTAAAACAAGAGCTAGGAGTACTTGTGGGGCCACAAATTTTGGAGATATATCTTATCAACCAAGCAGAAAAAAAAAAAAGGTTCAAACACACTATATATATGCCTGAATGCAATAACCTTATTAAATTAAACAAAAACCGTCCCAGTTTAGGGTAGTTATATCCAAGTGTTTAAAAATTCAAAATTCAAATTTTATTTTTTTAAAATTAATCATCTGAAACTTCTAAAGTGGATCCCAAAATTTTAGATCAAAGAGTCCTCCTCAATTGTTTTTATACTCCGGGAAGTAGGCATACACTATGCCCCGCAAAATTATGCCAAATGTACTCATCTTGAATTTTGAAATCCACTTTAAAATCACCGGATAGAATTTATAGAAAAGGGAAAAGAATTTGGGTTCCTAAGAACTTAAATCACTATACACGCATCCAAAGAAAACATGCATGGATACACCAGGCGTTCGCATGCACAGATTAAGGGCTCGTTTGGATCGCATGTAAATCGTTACGCATGCAATTCTTATTTCAGTCAAGAAATAAGAATCTGGTATAGGACCATTAGCCGGTAAATTTTTCCCCACATGAAACTCCACTTCTCAGGGATTGATGCAGAACTTTAAAGGCAAAGTAATTGATAAGGTGGGGGCTTTAATCAAACATTTGTACACTCCCTCATATCTCCATATTTCAATTCTTAATGACTCAAAAATCTTGATATTCATGATTAAGATCATGAAAAAATAAATGGATTTGAAGCTTTAAAAATGTTCTAACGTAATGTTATCTCTATACAATCTAGACTATCCATTTCAGTGGATCGCAATTAGTCGTTTTTTTTTTTAGACTTGCACATTAAAAATAGTTTTTGAACCCTCAATCTATAAAAAAAAATAAAATTAAACTTGAGTTTTGGAGTTCTAGGGTGGATCTCATGTTTTTTACTTGTGATGATGGAGACCCATGCCAGTACTACCAGACTTTAAAAACCTATTTAATGTTAATTATAATAATTTAAAAAAAAACTATTTTTCCCATCCCAATAAGCTGCAATAATAGTGGTCTAAGAAACCCACTCAATAAATATTTGTGTAGGGAACTCCACAATCCACTCGAAGATGACAATATTTTTTTATTTTTGAGCTGAGGATTAAGGGTGGCAATGGACCCACACCGACCCGGGACCCGAGGGGTAGACTTGATTTGGGTTCAGGAATAGGTTCAAAAATTGAATCCAACAGATCGGGTCCAAGTTCAAATCTTGGATTTGAACACTATAGGTCTGGGTCTGATAATATTTTTTTAGTCCCAATATATGAAATACATAGATATTTTAATTTTTGGGTCTGGTCCAGGTCCGGTTTGACCCAACCCGACCCGTTTCTACAGTCGTTTTCAGATGGCTAGGGTGATGTGAGAATTCCAACACAACCTTCCATGTTAAGGGCATATGAGCCCATCCATAATAGTGGTGAGCAAAAATAATACTACTTTAAACACTTTCTAGAGGGACTAGCAACAGGCAAGCCATGGCCTAAGCCTAGCCTGGCGGCCGAGACTGCTCAACCTGGCCCGAAGCATCTAGGCGCTAAGGGTTGGCAATGGACCCGGACCCAACCCCGGGACCCCGAAGTGTAGACTCAACCCAAGTCCAAGTATAGGTCTAAAATTTGGACCCGTTAGGTTGGGTCTAGGTCCAAATCTTGGACCCAAAACTATTTCTAGGTTCGGGGTCCACATATATTTTTGTATCCTAATATATGAAAAATAGTTAAATATATTTAAAAGGTGTGGTTTCTATAAGGTTGCAACCTTAAATCCAATTAAGACGCACCTCCAAAGTTTATCATAATATATAATTTTGGAGTGAAAAAATTCTTAGGATTATCTCAAAATCTATTTCCATATCTAATTATAAATTTTAAACTAAAAAAAATGGTTAAAATCAAGTAGATCTATAAACATATTAAAATCTTGAAAATGGACGGTCTAGATAAAGTGTTGCAAGATGCACTTATTTATGGGGCGCAAATTCTTTTTTCTTTTCTTTTTTTCATATTCATACATATCTATGTCAAGATGCTTAATTAGAGGGTTTTTTTAATATTAAAACAACTTTTGCCGATGGTTTTTTGAGGCACATATTTAATTATACATTTTAAGGTTGCAATCTTATATAAAATTTTTCCACATTTAAAGACATATATTTTAATTTTTGAATCGGGTCTGATCAGATCCAATCGGGATCTGGATTTGGTTCCCACATTATATTTTCCAGTCCGAGTCCTGTGACTTCAAGTCCAATCGGGTCTAGGTTCAGGTCCCATAATACATTTTCGTGCTGGATTAAGACCCAGCCCGACGCGTTGCGACCCCTATGGGCTAGTGGAAGTGCTATTTCAAAGTTGCCTAAGTGGACCTTTGGCCTCAGTTCATCTCAAGGCCATAGAAATCAGGATGCAGTACATTTATTCCCAATAAAATGTAACTCGCATAAGCTTATTTTCCATTTATTAATTCTGGAGATGCAAACCCTTCAACTTAGTGACCTGTTGGATATGGTGATATAAAAAAACACCTCCCAAAAAAAATCCTATATTATTGGGATTGATATCGATGAGTTTTCATATTTATTGAGATTTCTATTTTTGTAGGATGTGAAATCTCTTGTTTTTAAGAAGCTAAATTACATAGAAAATAAAAATATTCCCTAATATGATAATGATTTCTATTTGTTATAGGATTGATAATCTTATATAAGATAAAATAAGAGAGTGAAGCATTTTGCACCATCGCCTTAGGGGAAAGGTGGACTTCTCTAGAGACAGGCAAGGGCCTCCTATACAAAGAAGGAGCATCTGAAGTAGCCTCTAGAGAGAGAAATGAGCTTCTAGTGAGATAAACGATTTGTCTATGCCTCGTATAGAGATAAATGTTTGTTTCTTATAAAGACGCAGTTCTCATGAACATTTTGAATGAAGACGGTCGTTTCTTATTACTCTCACATATCTATTTGGTGTGCTCCGTAATGGTAGCTACCAGTAAAGAAAATAAAGAGTAGTTCCAAGGGTTGTTCGACTTCATATTATTGTAGTTAGTACGATACCTTTGTACCCCAAAACCTATTATAATGGATTCAGTTTGTCATGTCCGTAGATATAGCCCTTTGGGGGTGAACCACATAAAATTCTAATAATCTTTTTATATTATTTTTCAACTTTGTCTTTCGTGCTTATTGTTTGTTTATTTTCATTTTTTATTTACCAAAAATCAACCCATCGGGTTTTGAAGCTTATAAGCTTATATACGCAGCATGACCAACCCAATACAAATCTTACACATTTTACATATACATGTAAAAAAAAAAGCTTTAAAAAATCTAATTTTGTGACAATCAAATCTAAGTGTTCAAAAACTCAATATTCAAATTTTATTTTTATTTGAAAACACTCATTAGCCATTTTAAAGTAAATTCCAAAATTTTGCATCATTAGTAGCTCTTTCGCCCAAGAGAGCAAGTGTATAACATGCTCATCAGAGTATGCAATACGACATAAAAATCAGTTGAGTTGCTTCATTGGCTACGCTATTTCACATGGTTTTGTTAAGCGATTTGACATGTTTTGTTGGCTTTTATTGATTACTTCAAATTCATGCAACTGCCTACAAAATATCTTCCCATACTGTATTGGTGTTGGAAAGTAGGGATCCATTGGACCCCAAAAAGGAAAACGGTTTGATCAGCCCTATCAAAATAAGTAAAGCCTCACCTCAAAACTTTTCAAAAATTGCGTTGTGGTTGTGAAAAAAAAAAATTAGAATTTCAAGTTCTATAAATAGTGTATATTGCAATAAATCATCTAGACCATTCATTTCACCCTAAAAAAAGTTCTACAAAATATTGCAATAAATCATCTAGACCGTCCATTTCACCCCAAAAAAAGCGTTCACAGATCTGCAAGATATATACTATTTTTTTTAGATTCAAATTTTATTGTCGGTGTTAGAAATTGATTTTAGAACCATCATAAAATTTCCAATGCCCAAAGTGCTATTCGCATGAGGATTTGAGGTGAGGCTTTATTTTGTTTTCATAAAGCCTAAGCCCCACATAAACTTCATCCATATTTAAAGGAATTAATATATTCCAAACCATTTATTTTTGTTACAAATAAATCATAATTACTCATAGTTATTAGATGTTAAATTGAGCACCTTAGGGTGTGCCACGAGATTCAAAAAATTTTTACTTTGAACTTTGACTCTAGACAAATAGATACTTGATAAAAGTGATTATGACTGCCTTGTATTAAAAGTAAATAGTCTCCTTGTAAAAAACTAATAATAATAATTACAGATGAATATGCCATTTTTTATAATGACAAGCCATCATAGTGTATCTAAGCCTCCAAGAACTCAAATTTTATTTTTTTAGATTATTTGGAATCAAAATTTTAGCCCATGAAAGCCCTCCTGACTGTGTTTTCAAGCTCCAGTTGTATTGTATATATGAACCCTTTGGCTTATAGAATATTTTCCCATCTCCTAAATATAAAATTTCATCAATGAATCTCCCCACTATATATCTTCCCCACCAAATTCTGTAATTTCCCCCACCAATTCACTTTTTGCCACACTCCGATTTATTTTGAAGAAATTACCAGCAACACAATATACAATGGAAAAGTTTCTCAAGCCTGAAGAAATCTCTCTCTCTCTCTCTCTCTGACACAAACAAACTGAGTCTATACACCTCAAATATACATTTTTTAAGAAGAGGCTATATACACTGTCATTATGCATAAAAAGCCCACTTAAAATCCAAAATTTTTCATTAGATACCAAGTACCCATTTTTCTTTTACAATAATTAACAAAATTCCTGACTATTATTAGAAAAGAAAATAAAAAAATTTAAGCTATTGTTCTCACAAAGAAAAGCACATAATTTTTTCCAATTATTACAGCACAATATTGGGGTTACCAATTCAAGAGACTTTGAGCAGTTCATGAAATGCCTCCTGTGGAATGTCAACCGAACCTACTCGCTTCATTCGCTTCTTTCCCTCCTTTTGTTTTTCCAAAAGCTTCCTTTTTCTCGTAACATCGCCTCCATAGCATTTCGCGAGCACGTTCTTCCTCATAGCCGAAAGCCTAAAAAAGGGGGAAAATCAGATTTATTCT
>NW_006498085.1:1648522-1682870 GCF_000471905.2 Amborella trichopoda | reverse complement strand
CTCTCTCTCTCTCTCTCTCTCTCTCTCTCTCTAGCCAAACACTGCATATGTCCACATGACCAAGCCTCTCTTTCTCTCTCTTCCTCTCACCCCCACTCACAACACCTTAAGGAACCTGGTTTCCAATGGCTCCTACACAGAGGCCCTCTCTCTCTACAACCACACCAAGGACTCTCTCCCCCCTTGTACTCTCACCCACATATTCCCATTTCTCCTCAAAGCCTGCAGCCAGCTCTCCTCTCTCTCTCTAGGCCAAACCCTGCATGCCCACATTGCCAAAATTGGCTTTCTCTCTCATCCCCACACTCATACTGCACTCACTGATATGTACATGAGATTAAACAACACAGATGATGCAGTCCATTTGCTTGATGAAATTGAAGAAAGAAATCTTCCCTCTTTCAATGCTGCAATTTCCGGGTTTTCTCGCAATGGCCTGTTAGAACATTCGATTGCCATTTTTCGACAAGCTTTAATCGAAGGGATCAGACCCAATTCAGTTAGTGTAGCTGGTCTTTTACCTGCTTGTTCTAAGCTTCATGGAAAGCTTATTCATGGCTTCTCTCTAAAATCTGGCTTGAATTATGACATTTTTGTATCTACTGCTACTCTAACAATGTATGCTACAAACAGTGATTTGGGCTCGGCGGAAAAAGTGTTTGGATTGATTCTAGAGAGAGAAAGGAATGTCGTTTGTTACAATGCAATGATAGCCACGTACCTGCAAAATGGGGATTTTGATAGAGTGATCAAATTGTTTCGAGAGATGCGAGAGAAACCCAATTCAGTGACATTCATGACTGTTCTATCGGCCTGTGCAGGAGCGTTGGCTCTGCAATATGGGAGAGAAATTCATTCTCTCTCTCTAAAATTTGAAGGTGGTAACAGTGTCCTAACTGGGACAGCACTCATAGACATGTATTCTAAATGTGGGTTCATAAACCAGGCTCAAGCAGTGTTCAATACAATGAGTGAGAGAAACACAGTCACATGGAATTCACTGATATCAGGGCTAATACTCAATGGCCATCATGAAGAAGCAATGGACACTTTCTCTCTCATGAAAACACAAGGAATAAGGCTGGACTCGTCGACTTGGCTCGTTCTCATCGGCGGGTTCTCTCGACAAAAGCTAGGCCAAGAGGCCCTGGACCTCTTTAGAGAGATGCTAGCGAAAGGAGTGAAACCATGCTTAAAATCAATCACAAGCCTCTTACAAGCATGTTCTTCTCTCTCAAACCTTAGCCATGGCAGAGAGATCCATGGCTATACAGTGAGGTCTGGTTTAGACTCAGATCACTTCCTCTTAACTGCCCTTGTTGATATGTACTCCAAATGCGGGTCCATGGACCGGGCGCAACGGGCCTTCAATGAGGCCCAATGGGCCCACGATCCAGCCCCTTACAATGCTATGATTGGTGGTTATGGCAAGAATGGACAATTAGATATGGCCCTAAACATCTATAATCAGATGATAGAGGATGATATAAAACCAAATTCAGCTACAATAACCAGTGTTCTTTCAGTGTTTAACCATGCGGGTGTGGTGGATCAAGGGTGGAGATTCTTCGAGGAGGTGAGGAGAGAGTACCATGAGGATCTGACCATCGATCACTATGCTTGCATGGCTGATCTTCTTGGACGAGCAGGCAGGCTCGTGGAGGCTCGAGAGCTCATAAGAGGCATGCCTATGAAGCCTTTGAACTCCATGTTTGCTTCTCTTCTTGGGGCATGCAGTCTTCATTGTAATGTTGAAATAGGAGAAGAAATGGCTGATATTTTGTTCGAATTGGAGCCTGAGAACCCCGCGCCGGTTGTTGTTTTGTCAAATATATATGCGAATTTGGGGAGGTGGGGGAGTGCAGAGAATGCGAGGGAGATGATGAGAGAGAGAGGACTTAAGAAAGTCCCTGGTCGCAGTTGGATAGGTTTGAATTGTTAATATTTTTTTTTTTTGGGTAAGTAAAATTGTTAATACTTCATCACAGTTTTTTTGTAGCTTGGTTGGATAAAAGTTTTCCTTTATTTATTTCTCCGATAAAGTTTTTTGCTTTTATTTTTCTCTAGCATTTTAATTATCATCGTCAAAACCTTTTTTTCTCTCTAATTTGTAGCATTTTAATAATCATCATCGTCGAAGCTTTTTTCCAACTACTTAAATTCAACTACATGAATTTTGATACACCATTTTGTTCTATTTATGGCCATACCTTCAATGAAATCATAAACTTCCATATCTTTTCTCACTACTTCCAACTGACTTTTTGAACCTACCCTGTATCTTTTTTTAGCTTTTCACTTTGACAAACTTGTACCTCCTAACAGGAAGATACATGACCAGCCTACTCTCTCTCATCTTATCACCTATTGAGGCTACGCCTAATTTTCTCAAACGTATACTCATAGCATTTTAATCTATGAGGCAATTGGGCAGTGTTTTGAACACTTCTTGAAAGTGGAAGAATTAGGTTGATTTTCCTCTCTTGAAGTGATAACAAGATAACCCAACTCCATAAAATAGAGACATTACCGGAAAGAGAACAAAATGCCATGGTTTATCATAATTTCATCAGGAATTCACAGCAAAACTTAATAGAACAGAGTTTATACATATAACAAACAACATATCGCATTGGGGTAAGAATTCCTTCCAAATTGTGGAAGCATTCCTTAGCCACCCAAAACTCAATAAAAAAGGAATAGTGCATACATATAGAAGTTGAAATTGAATTATCTTCTACTCAAAACTCTGCATCTTAGTAATCTAGCCACCAGTTCTTTCCTGTAGACATTTATTTGATCTTGTTTCACTGGTTCAACATTTCCTTAACTGCAAAGCCGAAGTAGTCATCAAAGTGGTTCGGAGGCTCGAAGATAAAGCATGAGATCACATCTCTGAGAGTGACCACCCCAACTACGTCATAGTAATCATTGACAACATAGACCCTATCAAAAGACATGGCTGCCAAGGTTTCTATCACTTGCCCAAGACTTGTGTTGGCCTTACATGTAACCGGGGGTATCATCACTGTCTTATGAGATCCATCGAGGGTCGTTGCAATGGAAACTATGGTGTTCATGAAGTCCATCACTGTCAATTGCCTGCAAAATTCCACAAAAACAACATGTCGCTAAAATTCCTTCTTTTTCTTTGAATTGTTATTGCATTCCAGTCAAAGTCATACCCTTTTTTGGGGTAGGCAATGTGGGTGGGGGCTCCTAACCTCAGATTGTACCAAGTTTTAGCTGAGCTATTTTTAAAAAAACTAGTTTTCATATTGAGACATGGGCTCACAAAAGCAAAGAATCCAGGATAAAAATATGTTGCCATATAACAAGTTTTCATCTTGAGAAGGTGCTCGCTTCCATGCTAAAGCATAGAAGCCGCCTGTTCCATGAATTGTGGAAGAGAGGACTCCGGTAGCCCCTTCTTCCACATGTCAAACCCGCTCTTAGTGATAAGCATGTTGGCTAGTTGCACCTAAGATTGGGTTGCCATACCTGAAATCGTAGAATAGCCCATGATTCAACAGCAAGAATCTCACATCTCTTATGCTTATGTTCCCAATGATCTTTTTGCTAGAACCTTCTATAACAGGGACGCCACCAATGCGATTCTCCTTCATATGCTTGAAAGCTGCTAGAACAAGCTCATCCTTCTTGATGCAGATCACCTATAAAATTTAGTGTGCAACTCAGTGCTAAAAATTTGCAAAATAGAAATCCTTTCTACAGGGAAAGATAGAGCTTGTAGAACCATGCTATTATAGGGGTGGCAACATGTCAGGTCTGCCGGCAGACCTGACTGGACCCGAAGTTATTGGACCTGGACCCGGACCTAGACCCGAGCGGACTTGACTGGACCCAGACTTGGATCTGGCCGGACAGGATTGGACCTGAACCAAAAAATATATAATAATAATATATATATTTATATATATAAATATTATGCTAATTATTTAAACATTATAACTAAAAATATATAGTTATATCCATTTAAAAATTAATTAAATATTTTAAAAATATTATATATTAAATATTATTTTCATAATAACACTATTCGGCTTAGGTCCAGGTGGACCCAGACCCGAATAGTGCTCAGGTCCAATATTTGGACCCGGACCTGACCCGCTAGATCCAAGTTTTGGAACCGGACCCAGGTCGGGTTCGGGTCCATTGCTACCCCTACATGCTAAAATAGCTAAAAGATCATTATATCTTGACAGCAAACTATAGCTTGACAGCAAACTATGTAAACCTTCCTAGTAACATATATTCTAGTTAGCCTAGTTCAAGTTAGCTACTTCAAATTTTATAGAACAGTTATTTAGACAGGGTTCAATTTTCTAAACTGAGTGAAATGGATCAGAAGATCCATTGTGAATTTGAATATTTAGTGAAGGCAAACTTGGTCTAAAATCAAACTGCCAGTGAAGCATTATATTTTTTGGATAATCACTATGTACGAATGTTTGAAGATCAGATGAGATTTATAAAATGCATGAGCTATTATTTATCTCAATATATGAGCACCAAGAACATATATTTTAATGAGGGATACTATCTAGCACCTCATTTTCAGACATAAAAGGAAGTCCCATATCTGAAATAGGCTTGACTGCAATGCAATCGAACCAATCTCTTCCTTTACATCCCCGTAGACCATGTATCACTGCTGATTGAGTTATAAAGTTCTTAATGAAAGGATTTCCTGTCTCAATTACGGGAACATTTCTCAATCTGTACTTTGAAAGCAATAATAACACTGTCAACATGGAACTATCCATAGCAACAGGAAGGAAGGGAGCCCATCTGAATGACTTGATAATGGATTTCACCTGAAATAGTAAGAGGAGTAAATGAATAGCCAAGCAAAAACTCAATAGCGAACTGAATAAGATGATCGATAACATTGTAAAAAGTTGCAAAATCTCATATGAACCTCTCGAAAAGCCATTTCGTGGGAAAGAAATAAAGGAACTTTACATGATTACTAGTAATTATATGAGAAGATGCTCACAGCCTCATACGTACAATTAAAAAAGCATTTATTAATTTAACAAACGTCTTCTTGAATTTACTCTGACAAGCAGTTAACCTTGCTTTTAGAGGAGACGGAGCATAAGCATATAACTTAAAAAGGTTGTCATGTTCAGTTTAAAAGGTTGTACAGCCCTGATCATTCATTGATCCATTTTAGAGTTGAAACTCCTCGCCTATGGTCGACAAAAGCAATTGTAGAGCTCTAAGTATTTCACACTTCGCACACATGTAGTCAATAAGAGGCCCTTTAGTAATTTTGGACACAATTTTATTCATCTGTTATATGTTTGAGTAGTTTGTCCCTTTCTACTCATGCATGTGCACGTGTAACCCATATGATGATCATGGTAACAATATGCTCACAGGGGTCATCACCACCATAAGTAGTAGTTTGGAGTAAAGGAGGGAACGGAGGTTACGCCAGCCATGTCACTAACTCAGTCATACACGGCCGACTCTCCCACCATCACCATTGCACCCATTGATTGGACCTTGATGACATAGTCACCATGACCATATCAAATATCACATACTTTCCCTATATAATATGCAAATCCATAAGACACATATTTTAAACATTAACATGCAGAAAGCAATGGCCAAACATAATCCATAAGATGCAGAATATGAGCCCAAATGAAACAACATATGGATAACAGAATTCTAAATTTTGAATTCATTCACCGTGGTCGATTTGAATGGTTCTTCTTGCAATATGACTTTATAAAAGTCATCACCCATGTGATCAGCAGCTGTTGCAGCGTCCTTCCCCATACCCTTCTCTGCCGCCATGCCGCCGGCCATGGCTGCACCGACAGCGGCAACAGTGAGCCCTGCCACCGCAGCAGGGCCCGTTGCCCCCAATGCCAAAGCCCCGAGTGCCCCAACTGCTCCTACTCCCATTCCGGCCACTGTTGCTGATGAAGCGGATAAAGCAATAGCGGCGAGCTCTGCATTTTCCAATACCCACAAAACTATTGAGGAGTAGTCGATGATACCGAGGTATCGCTCTCTCCAATCGATGGTTGTTGAGGCGTCAGGGTTTGTTACAGGAGCTGACATTATATTGTGTTCGGAGAGGATCCGAACCGTGTCGGCAATTGATGTGTGGGCTGGGATTTCAATGACTGGAGAAGATTGAAGAAGTACATTTAGCCAGGAAACCAAGAGATTTTATTTTTCTCTAATAAACAATGTGTTGCTTGTATAGCATGGGCGTTGACAAAAAAAAAAATCATGTATACTTTTTTATTTTGGTTAATTCATCATTGGATTTGAACTTAGGACATAGTGTTGCAGCGTTAACATCTTAATCAATCAATCCAAAGCCCAAATCATGAAAATCATCAGTTTCATTCAAGGCTATTTCAAAAGAATTACTGTATTGTGATCCACCTTATCACTAGAAAATGATTTCGAAATGAAAATTGAAGCAGCACACGGAATCCTCTCCCTACAAATACGGAATACTCTTCCTAGAATTCCTTTTGATTTCGTATATAATTCCATGCAAATCTTGAAGATATTTTTCTATCCACTAGATGGGTTAACTTCTAATAAAACATACTCACGCATTTGAAGTACTTTGACTTGGATTTTGAGAGTACCAATGAAGCTAGTGTTTATTTGTAGTGAACAAAATACAAATATATAAATTCATTAGTAACAATGTATTCTTTCATCATTTTCCCCTCATCATAAGACACCATATTTCACATCAAATTTATATTAAAAAAAATTAAGTGAAATTCTAAAGTTAACTCTACCATGGTGATAAGACAAGGGAAAGTAGACTTAGGCAGGCTTGCCATATGCAACGCCAAGCTAGAATAGTACTAGTTAGGGGCGATTTGGTACAAGAGGAAGGCTCGAAGAGGGCAAGGGGAAGGCCCTAAGGGCACGAATAGAAGTACTAAGAAGAGATAAAGTGACTTATGGTCTAACGAGGGAATGGCCCCAGATAGAATGGAATGACGGAATAGGATTTGTATAACCCACCCCAAATACTTGATATAAGACTCGGATGATGATAACATCGAAGTGAAGTTCCAAATAGTTGATATTAAACTCAAATGATGATGATGAAGAAGTGAAGTTGTATCGCTCTTGGAATTAGCTTTGGTTTGCGATTATTTTCATTGAAGAATACCAGCAACCAAAGAAAGGAAGATGATATACCCAATACATTTTCGCATTCAGTATCTCAATATCATGTAATTAAATAGTGAACATCTATTCAGTATTAAAAAAAAAAACGCTCAATAAAATATTCAAGAAACAAGCATAAACTTGCCTTTTCCACCAGGGACTAAAGGAAAAGATGAAACAGGAATATTCGCAAAAGCACTTGTCAATGATTCTTGTAATTCATGAGGTAATTTTTTCCTTGACTGGATGGTCTCAAAGTAAGCATCAAAATTGGGAGAGCTTGAAGTCTCTTGAGCCTGATCTTGATCGGCCATATCTACTGTACAAGACAAAAACCCAACAATCTTTTAGTAATGTAACAATGGTTAAAGAAGGCAAAAAAATAAGAAAAATGATAGAAAAATCAATGTCAAACTCTCATGGGCTGGATCTAGATCTGCCATATCTACTGTACAAAACAAAACCAGGTGCAGTATGTATAAGGCTGAGGCCCTAAACAATCAAAATAAGGCGCACCCTTAAATAGTGTCGAAATATATTCAATATCAATGGAGTAAAAATTCATTTTCATCTCTAGTTATAAAATTTAAAGATTAAAAAATAGTGTAGATCGAGCAGATCTATGAACACTTGAAAATCTTGAAAATTGACGGTCTAGATAATTACAAGATGCACTATTTTCGAGACTTTAAATCTATTTTTTCTTATGTCCATTCAACTTAAGGTCGAGATGATCAAATTAAAGGTTTTCTAGCATTGAAACAACCTCTTTCAGTGAACATTTGAGATGCGCCTTAATTTGATGGTTTAGGGCCTCACCCTTATATAAACTTTTTCCGAAGTATTTTAGTAGAATAATAGTGATAAAATGCCAGTAGGCATAAAACTAAGAAAAACTAATAATGCCATTGTCATAGTAATAGACAAAATTATTGTCACTTCTATTAGCAATGTAACATTTCATATGAACTCTCTTGAGCTGGATCTTGATCAGTATCTACTGCATAAAATAAAACTCAAAACAGAAGTGTTTAAATAATAATGGTGTAAGATAGGGGCGATAATCAGGTTGCGTCGAACCAGAGGTCCACCTAACCCAACCCGGCAGGTCGGGTCCAGTTCCACTTGACATGGACAGGTTGGGTCCTGGTCTACCCTGGACCCTGGCTGGTCCGGGTCCAGATCCGGGTTAGGTGCCATTTACACCCCTAAATCCAATGCCATCATCATCATTCAGCATTTGAACTAGTAAGAATACATCACAATAATGGACACAATAATGATAGCTTCTATTATCCATGGAACATTTCATATGAAACTGGACTCATTTGATAGAAGAACACTGCCCAATTTGAATCTCTGAAACATAATTGAAGCTTTTCAGTTTTAAAAAATAGCAATAATTCATTAAAAAACACAAGAAAATATTCTCTATTAAAACAATGGAAAATCAACATTCACTTGGTCTATTGAAGAAGAAATGCATAGAGTTTTTTATTTGATTCCATTTATTTGCTTCATTGAATACTGTTATTAATTAGAAGAGAATCACATATCAATCAATTAAAAGTAACACTGCAACAATAAAAATTCATTCAGCAAAAACTATTTGTGAAATTGAGTTTTCTTAACAAATTTGGGTACATACTAAAATTCATCACTGCGCTTTTCCCAGATGATGCAAATCAAAATCTCAAATCTCTCACTTCAATGATACAGATCAAAACCCCTCTCTCTATTTTCTCTCTCTAAAATACACAGTTTGTCTCTCTCTCTCTAAACTGGAACACCTGCAGGGCCTCTGTACCTTTGAATGGGTCCACGTGTGCATATCAGATCATACGTGTATGCATCTATATCATACTTGTAAACCATGTAATGTGCCACGTGTCATCTGGTCTGTACAGGAGGGAAATAATTTTTTAATAAGATTTATACTCCTGCGGGAGTACACTGTTTATATACTATCTTGGTAAAACGCATGACTTTAGGACCCAATTTTCGTGATGCCAATTGAACTCTTTTACGTACTAAAAAGAGATAATGTCTCAAGATTGAATAGAAACCGTTCGATTATGAAAGGCCGAGATCTTATCTCAAAAACTTAAATTTCAAATTTTTTTTTTTGTAGCTTCAAATCAAAATCCAATAAAATGAGAAAATATGATAAAATTAGGGTAAAGAAAATAAAAAAACCATAGTGAATTGAAAGAAATATTAAAACAAGGGTGCAGTTGGAATACGGATGCATCCGTAGGTGTAGGGGTAAGGTGCACCTTCAAATTTTATCATGGTATATAATTTTGATGTAAAATGATCTTAAGATTACCTCAAAATTTATTTTTATATTTAATTATAAAATTTTAAATTTCAAGTAGATCTATAAACATATGAAAATCTTGAAAATGGATGGTGTAGATAATATGTTGTAAAATACACTATTTTTTAAACTTAAAATGTTTTTATTTTTCATAGTCATACATCTTGATGTCGAGATGATCAATCAAAGGGTTTTTCAACATTAAAACTACCGCATCGGTAGTTCTACATTATAAGGTAGCATCTTCATATAAACTTTTTCCTTAAAACAAAGACAAAAATAAATAAGATGGTAAAAAAAAAGCTAAAAGAAGGTATTCGAAATTTGAATGGATTATTAGCCATGGGTAGAAGACTTTTAATCCTAGTCATTTGAAATGAAAGATTGAAATCTAGGGTCTACAGACAAAAATATTTAAAAAATGAGAACAAATCAGCTTGTGTGATGAACATGCTGGTAAAAAGAAAACAAAATTGAAAATAGAATACCAAGACAATAGAGGGGGGAAGAAATATGAAGAAATAGAATACGATGAAATTTATAAAGGAAAATTTATTAGAATACCCATTAGAGATACGCTATTTAACATTTTATATATTTGCCGTTGTTCCAACTCATCAGCATTTGTATTCTTATGATTATTTTGAAATTAAATCAATTTATATATGTAGAATAGTAAATAGTTAAACTCTCATAATTATTTTGATTTTTTTTTTTTTGGATGACTCAGTGGGCAGAGTGCCCCTACCTTTGGTAGAAATTGAGCTTAGGATGTAGCGAAAACTATATACTCCACATCCAATTGTCTGAGTAGTAGATGTATTTATCATTTAAAATTTACATATTCAAAGCAAAAAGCTCAAAAATAAATCCAAACATGATCAAGAAGGTCAAAACACATATCAAGATTCAAATGATTACAACAAACAAGCTAACATTTTGGATCAAAATTCGAGAGGCTTGGAAAAACCTCAACTATGACAAAAAATTGAGGTTTTTCTTTAAACTTATAATGATGGGCTTTTTTTTATATAAAGCTGAGTCCAAATTTATCAGAACACATTCACATGCAGTGTTCAGAAATTCGCCTCGGCCCTTGGCCGATCCAAGTGACTCGGCTAAATCCAAGACTTTATCGAATCTAGCACAAGTCAGAAAAAGGCAAAAACAAGAGAGTAGATTTTTTAAAAATAATTAAAAATAAGAAATAGCATAAAAGAGGTAGTAGAAAGCATTAGAATTCTAAAAATATATATAAAAAAAAAGCTAAAAAAAATGGCTATTGAAAATTTAGATATTGAATATTTCTGAATTTGTTTTTCTAAAAAAGGAAAAAAACCTATGAATATCATCTTAAAAGCTATCAAAATCATCCAAAAAATGATTGTAAGTAATATTTTTGGTGTTTTCCAAAATTTTTACAGTTTCTTATTTTCTTATATATATTTTTTCCTCCTTAATAAGGGTGGGGCAAGTTGGCTTGGAACTAACTCCTACTCGGCCTCGCACATAGGGTGAGCCTGAGTAACTCGCATAAGTCAAGTCACATAATGTTGTCTGCATGTATGCAAATTTTAAAAAGAAAAAGTTATATAAGTGCGAGAATCTAAACAATCAAATTAGGGTACACCTCAAAAATTTCACTAGAAGAGGTTGTTTTGATGCCCAAATATCTTCAAATTGAACATCTCGACTTCAAGATGCATGCACATGTGAAAAAAATGGATTTCAAGTTTTGAAAGTAGTGCATCTTGTAATGCATTTTTGGACCTTCAATTTTCAAGATTTTCAACTTTTCATAGATCTTCTCGAACTACACATTTTTTTAAGCTTTAAATTTTTTAATTAGTGATGAAAATATATTTTAAGGCTATCACAAAGATTTTTAGTATTGAAACCACATTTCTCGTGTGCTTTACTTTGATTGTTTAGACCGTGGGTTCTATACAAACCATACCCGTTATAAAAAGTAATAAACATCATATTTAATTTGAGCAAAAAAAATACGATTAATCACATTTAAATGTGGTCAAAATAGGGGACTTTGTCCTAACCCATAGTCGAAAGTCCCCCGAGGGACTTTTGTCAAATAATACAAACTGTACTAAATGGGAAATCACAAACAATAGTCAATGCGTCATTTATTCTGACAATTACGACAAATCTCTTGGTAGCTGGACAGAAAGGCCGCACTCTCTCTTAACTACCATGTAAGTGTTCTCATTGTTTTGAAATTTAAAGTCCAAAAGAGAAAACCTGGATTTTCAAATAGAGGACCATATTGCAGAGTGATTCACAAAGAGATTAAGCTATTCAGATAGGGGTGTGGTTTGTATAAGGCCGAGGCCCTAAACATTTAAAGTAAGGCGCACCTTCAAATAGTATCGAAAGATGTTGTTACAATACTGGAAATCTTTGCAATGGCCTGAAAATTTATTTGCATCTCTTATTATTAAATTTAAAGCTTCAAAAAATAGTGTAGATTGAGTAGATCCATAAACACTTAAAAATCTTGAAAATTGATAGTTCGAAAATACATTATAAGATGCACTATTTCCAATACTCGAAATCTATTTTTTCTCATATCCATGCATCTTGAAGTCGAGATGATCAATTTGAGGATTTTTTGGCATCAAAACAAACTCCTCTAGTGGAATTTTTGAAGTGTGCCTTAATTTGATTGTTAATGGCTCCGCCCTCATATAAACTTATTCCTTATACAAAAGAAAAGTCTACAAAGGGTGATTTTGATTTGTTCTGAAATTTTTATTCTTTCTTTAGACATTTACATTTAATGTCTGTTTTGTTGGAGATTGGTTGGGTGAATTGGGGGCAGAAAATGGTACATTTTCAAAAATAGGATCCCGAACTGTTTTTTGTTTTTGGGCACGCAATACCGCTATCTTAAGATGATATTTGCCACCCTTCAATAGAGTATTTGATGTGCATAAAAAGGAAAATTCATCCTTGGGATATAGAAAAATAATGAGATCTTTTACAATGTTCCTAAGCTCTATGCACTTGAGTTTGGAACCCAAACATGAGACACCGGAGTCTTTATAGTTTAGAGAGAGAAAGAGACAAAATCAAGTAGAGAGAGAGACTTTAGCCCACTGGTTTTCTTGCTGGAATTGTAGAGAATGATCTATTGAGAGAGATGCAAAGTTTGTAAAAAAGGGTATCTTAGTATGAAAAAAGGACCCCTTAACATAGAGTCACAAGGTGGCTGCATATTTACTGTAGTGGTGGTTACATGCACCACCAACAACAATAAGTTACATGCAACCCCTTAACTCACTTGATGGCTGCTGCTACAGCCTCCTTTTGGATCTCCTATGAGCCGGGCTCACAAAAGGATAACGAGCAACGAGACCGACCCACACATGTGCGAGGGACGTCTCATGCGCTAATGCGAAGTGCAAAGTGCGTCATCAAGTGCCCTTGCGCTCATGCCTTCGCACACGCATACGCATACGCACATGCGTGTGCACATTACACGTTTCGCATGCCCCGCACATACGTCTTTTCTCTTCTTTTTACTTAGAGTATATTGCATGAGAATGCGTACTCTTAAATACACCTTAACAAACTCTCTCCTCTTCAATGTGGGACTCAAGCCCACATATTCCTCTCTCTACAAAGGCATTTTAGGAAAGTACAATAAAATCAAAGTGTTGTTTTGAAATACACTTAAGCATTTTTCAAACAAAAAATACAAATAATTTTATCAATTATTTCAAAATAACAAAACAAAACATAAGAAACATATTATTAACATACCATGAAAATATCTTTCGATTTGAACTTTCACTTAGAGTGTACACTACAAAATCCATCAAGTACTAGGGTTGTATATAGCTTTGAATCAGGTTGCTTATCAAACAGATCGATAATATAACTCATAAACAATATTCAACTCAGATGTCTTTTTAACTGCCAACACGTTTTGGGCCTTGTGCTTATATCCCGATTTCATAAGTGCTCTAGAAACAAGTCCATCTCATAGGAAGCGGCATCACTTCCACACTTATATAGGTGTGTCTATCAAGAGTGCCCTTGTATATAAAACACTTTGACTTATATAGTCTATAGATAACATTAAGAGCATAGCTCATCTTACTAGCATACAGGTTATCACTAGACTTATCCACCGTATAGATTTTTTATGAATGAGTGTTTTTTATATTTGTCGTCTAGCAACCAAACTAACCATACGTATAGTTTGTTTTTACCACATTGAACCTAGAATTTTTAGGTTACAAAAGACTAAGTTGGGTTCTCACCGTAGATGATTACTCGATGGACTCTAGCCCTATTTGTATTAACATCTTACTAATGTCATCCCTTGCAAGGTCTTTAGTCAAAGGATCGGCCAAATTTTGCTTTGCTCTTACATATTCTATACTAATCACTCATTCCCATTTAACATTTTAATAGAGTTATGCCTTCTTGTAATATGTGTAGATTTTTCATTGTATAGATCATTACAAGCTCTCACAATAGTAGCGTGATTATCACTATATATTGTTATTGCAAGTATTGATTTTGGCCATATGAGAATGTCATATAACAAATTCTTTAGCCATTCGGCATCTTTGCTTGTAGAGTCTAAAGCAATAATTTTATACTTCATAGTAGAGCGTTAAATACATGTTTGTTTATTTGACTTCCATGATATTGTACCACCCGCTAATGTAAATATTCATCCGAATGTTGATAGTGATTCTTGGATTTCATTATTCCAATAAGTATCACTATATCCTTTTAACACTCCGGGATAACCCACGTATTGTCATAATTGATAGTTCATTTCAAATATCTTAATACTCAAGATAAAGCATCCCAACGCTCTTTCCTTAGGCAATTTGTATATCTATTAAGTTTGCCAACTGCATATGTAATGTTAGGCTTCGTGCTAATTACCGCATACATCATACTATCAATTACCCTAGTATATTCAAGTTGAGATATACATCTCTCAGTATTATTATTTTATTTAATATGATGATCTATAGGGGTAGAGACTGGCTTACTATCAGTATGCTCAAATTTATTAAGCATTTTCTCAATGTAATGAGATTGAGTCAAGATTTTTTTTTTTTTTCTCACTATTTTGATACCAAGTATCACATCAGTCTCTCCTAAGCTCTTCATATCAAATTTAGATGTCAGGAATCTTTTAGTTTCCTTCACAATTTCTAGACTAGAGCCAAAGATAAGCATGTCAACTGCATATAAATAAATTAGAATACATAAAGAATTCATTTTCTTACTATATACATATTTATCAGTCTCATTTCTCTTAAAACCATTTGATATCAACACATTGTCAAATTTCTTATGACAGTTGTTAAGTGCTTGTTTCAGTCCATAAAGAGATTTAACCAGTTTAAAAAAAATTTATTCTCATGACCTTGCATTACAACCCTTCGGGTTGTTCCAAATATATTTCATCTAAGTCACCATTTAAGAAAACAGTTTTTACATCCATTTGATGTATGACTAGATGATTGAAAGAGGTTATTTCTAAGAGCAATCTAATGGTAGCAATTCTTATCACAGGTGCATATGTGTCAAAATAATAAATGCATTCTTTTTGTTTAAAACATTTAGCAACTAGTATTGCTTTATATTTATTAATAGAACCATTAGAATGCATTTTGTAAAAAAAAAAATCCTTTACAACAAATGGGTTTAGAACTTGGTGGAAGATCTACTAATTTTCAAGTTTTATTAGCTATTATAGAATCCATTTCATTATTTATAGCTTCTCTCTAAAAAATTGCATCTTGAGATGTCAAAGCTTCATATAGAGATGTAGGATCTTCCTCCACATTTGAGACTATAGGTAAATAATTCAAATTTTTATTTTGATTAATCTCAACAAGATAAATATAAAAATCAAATCCAAAGTTATAAGATGGATCTCCTCTAATTCTCTTTTTTCTTCTTGGTTCTATTATTTCATCATCATTATTTTGTACATTTCATGATTATTTTCATTTTGCATGCTACTTAATTCATTAACTTCACTTTTGCAGGTGAGATTTTCAAAAAATTCAGCATCTCTAGATTCCAAAATTGTGTTAGAATTTAGATCCAAAAATCTATAAGCTTCACTATTATGAGTAATATTCCACGAAAACAAATTTAGAGGTTCTAGGATCCAATTTATTTCTTTTAGGATATGGAAGTCTAACATATGCAAGACAACCCCAAACTTTGAAAAAATTCAAAGAAGGTTTTCTATCAAACCAAAGCTCAAAAGGGGGTTTTATCACACTTTTTATATGGAATTCTATTCAAAATAAAGCATACAGATAATAAAGCTTTACCCTACAAATTTAACGGTAAAAAAGAAGAATTGCATTTCTTTCCGTTGGTCCATTTTGTTGAGGGGTGTGCGGAGTAGTTACTTGATGAATAATGCCATTATATTCATAAAATTCATTAAAGCCATTTGATAAATATTCTTCTCCTCTATCACTTCTAATAAATTTGATTTTCTTATTAAGTTGATTTTCAACTTCTACTTTGAAATTTTTTAATTTTCAAAAGCCTCATCTTTATATCTAAGCAAATAAACATAAAAAATCCTAGAAAAATCATCAATAAAAGTAATAAATTATCTTTTACTACTTCTAGTTAGAACATCACATACATCACTATGTATAAGTCCTAGCAATTCACTTTGTCTTTCAATTGAAGGAAATGATTTTCTAGTTATTTTAGTTTGTACACATACTTCACATTTTTCTTTAGTTAATTCATCACAATTAGAAATCAATCATAATTTAACCAATGTAACAATATACACATAGAGCTCTTGATTTCATTAACATGATCAAACTTTAATCATCCCCATCATATGAGTATCATTTGCCATCAAATACGCCATTTTTGTAGGCATTAGACTTTTGGTCCTAATAATTTTCATTATGGACCTTAGAAAAGAAATGCTTCTTGTTATAAAGAGCACTTGCTATTTGCTCTACAAGGTTTGCCTTAGAGTGAAAATTAATTGGTTCATCTTTCTTTTCACACTGTCTATTATCTTCCTCAATTCGAAGAGATAATTGAAGTTGAACCAAATCAAGATCAACTTTCTTGTGTTTCATCTTCGTTTGATACTCTTTCTAAGATGGGGGTAACTTATGAATTATATATCCTACTAGGAAATATTCATCCAAAGAAATACCGCAGTCTAATTGAATTGGCCTAATTAAAGTCTAGAAAAATAGAGATAATAAATCTTTTGTTACTGGACTATTGCATTGCAATATCTTGAAATTCGGCCCGTTGAAGCATTCGAGTCGAGTAAAATCATAATTCATGACCTTCAAAGAAATCATGACAATCTTTTTTCTTTCACCTGTAAAATATCGTCTTGAATTGTTGGAGATTGGTTGGGTGAATTGGAGGCAGAAAATGGTATAATTTCAAAAATAGGATCTCGAACTCTTCTAATTTTTGGGCACGCAAGAGCGCTATCTCAAGACGATATTTTTCCATCTTCGATAGAGTATTTGATGTGCATAAGAAGGGCAATTCGTCCTAGGGATATAGGAAAATAGAAAGATCTTTTACAATGTTTTTAAGCTCTATGCACTCGAGCTTGGAAACCACATATGAGACACCAGAGTCTTTATAGTTTAGAGAGAGAAAGAGACAAAATTGAGTAGAGAGAGAATTTAGCCCACTTATTTGCATGCTGGAATTGCAGAGAATGATCTATTTAGAAATATGCAAAGGTTGTAAAAAATAGTCCCTTTGTATGGACCCATTAATATAGAGTCACAAGGTGACTGCATATTTATTGTAGTTGTGGTTACATGCACCACCAATAGCCATTAACTCACTTGATGACTGCTTTTACAGCCTTTTTTTGCCTCAATTTCATTAACGGCTATAAGACTGTCGGGTGACCCACATGCATTAACAGCTAGATGGACATTGGATCCCCTTATGAGCCGAGTTTACAAAAGGATAATGAGCCACGAGTCCGACCCACACAGGTGCTTGAGTGAGCAGCGCCCCATGTAAAGTGCAAAGTGCCACACACATGCATATGCACCTGTGCTACGTACACTCCGTGTGCTCCACACTTGTAGTTGTTGGTGGTGCATTTAACTACCACTACAATAAATATGCAACCCCTTAACTCACTTGATGGTTGCTGCATCCTTTTGCCTCCATTTCATCAATGGCTATAAGACTGTTGGGTGACCCACATGCATCAACGACTTTTGCCTCCATTTCATCAACGGCTATAAGATTGTTGGGTGACCCACATGCATCAACGACTAGATGATCGTTGGATCCCCCTATGAGCTAGGCTCACAAAAGGATAACGAGCCATGAGCCCGACCCTCAAATGTGCTCGGGCGAGGGGCACCTCATGCGAAGTGCTCTTTGCAAAGTGCTCCATCAAGCGCCCACATATACACACGCACACGCATGCGTGCTCCACACATGTGTCTTCTCTCTCTTTTGTTCTTAGAATATATTACATGGGAATGTGTGCTCTTAAACACACCTCAATAAACTCTCTCCTCTTCAATGTGGGACTCAAACCCACATCTTCCTCTCTCTACAAAGGCATTTTAGGAAGTACAATAAAACTTAAGTGTTGTTTTAAAATACACTTAAGCATTTTTCAAACAAAAAATACTAATATGTTTTAAAACCAGAATCGTCTAGGTGGATTGGCCCTTCATTGCACCATCTTGATGGGCCAAATCAGGCAATCCAGATCAATGATCCGACAAATTAAAAAATAAAAAACCAACAAAACAAAAAACTAAAAAAATGAAAGTTAAGAACAGAAAATATTGCATAGAGCCATCTAAATAAAAATAAAATAGATTTAAATCTGATTAAAAACTAGGCTCAAAAGGGAAAAGACCCCAAAATTCATACATTTCAATTATTTGAGTCAGACTCTCAATACAAAAGTCCTTCGTATGGATATGAGCGCTTCCAATCCAGATGGGTTATTCCCTGATCTGGATGAACATTTTTTGAAACATTGCATCTAAAGAATGCTAATTTCAAGCAAACATTGAGATGTGGTTTGCCATAACTGGAAGATCAGGGAAAGAGTTTATTGTCCTACTCTTTGTAAGTTTGTAATGTACTGATTTTTTTTCTTTTTAAAAAGAACTCGGGTATTTATAGATCCCTATTATAAGTGGACGAAGAGCAAAGGATTCCAATTCTATATTGTAGCGCCTGGTATTCGGACATTGGCTCAAGGCCAAAAATAATTTAGGATTAGAATTTAGAGTGATTTATATAGAGACCCTAAAAATTTTCCTAAAATATGAAATGCTTTATTTAAAGGTGAAAATTACGAAGAAAGTTGATCAACTCACCTTTTTTTTTTCGAAAATTGCCACCGGTCTGAGGACATCCTCGGTCTAAATTTTAATTTTATTTTTTTAGTTTTTTTTGTTAGTAGGGCACTGTCCTAAAGCTTTGGGCACTGCCATACTAACCAAAAAACTAAAAAGGTAAAATCAAATATAATTTGGACCAAGTATTCCATCGTCAGACTGAGGGGCAAGTTTGGAAAAAAAAAGGCTGGTTCACCGATCTTCTTTGTAATTTCCATCTATAAATGGAGCATTATGTATTTTAGAAGAAAAAATTGGGAAACTTTCGTATAGAATCATAATTCTTCATATTATTTCATGGTAGACTCTCTTTCTTTTTTTCTTTCAAGCGGTATAAAGAAACCCCTACCAAGGATTTCACTGTACCCCCTCATCTCTTATCTCTTTTTTTTTTTATAGACTTTTGACTATAAAAATTAGTCCCAACAAATCTTTTTATATCATTTCAAACCAAAAACTTTTTTAACCCTCTTTTCCCCTTTCCACCCATTAAAATTTTTTTTGAGTTGAAATGGTATAAAAAGATTTATTGGGGTTAATTTTTATGATAAAAAATCAATAAAAAAACGGAAGGGGAGTCTACCATGAAATAATGAGGAATTAGGGTTCTATCCTAAATTTTTCCAAAAAAATTTAGGGTCCGAACGTAAATCACTCTATAATTTTTATGAAGTTCAGACTAGGTTGAGAAATAAATCTCCTATTTTGAGTAAGTCATGAGTTCTTGGTGTTTCTATTTTTATCCACTAGAAGGTTTCTTAGTGTTTCACAAATAATTTGGTTCCTATGTGAATTAGACATCAAGTTTGGCTACTTTAGAGTTGTTAGTATTACAAAAGAAGTGCATATAGCTTTTGACTACTGCTATTTTATGCTTTGTGTTGATTTCAAGGAGAATGTGTTTGTAGGCTTCTCTCCACAGTTTTTGTTTATCAGGCTTATTCTTTTTTATTTTCCTAACAATTCTTGCTCCATAAAATGGCTGCTCCCATAATATGCAATTCAACTTAATTACATTTCTGCAAAAAAAAAATGAAACATACCTCTAAATACTTAAATTAAGAACATAAAGGTCATCTCACATTCCTAAAGACTCTCCCTCTCTCTCATATACACTTTACATAACCACCACCACCACAACTACACATGAACTAAACAAACATTGCCCTTAATAAACAGTCTCAATCAACTTATATGATCTCTATTGACCACTGGTGAAGCTGAAGCACTCTTCGAAGAACCGAAAGGCATCGATTGCGAGAGAAAAGTGAGCCCACCCGCTTGTGAGCCCGAGCCGGAGCCTGAGCCCGAGGGCTGGCTCATAAAGCTCGAGCCGCATGCACCAACGGTTCCGGACCCATGGTACGGTATGGCTTGTATCGGTCCCTCTACCCCCGCCTTCTGCGAAAACGATAGTATGTCGCCGCCACCTTGAGGAGGCCCATGTCCACCACTCACTATTGATGTGATAGCGGCTGCCAAGGCGGACCTAAAGTTTGGATCGGACGTAATCGCCTTGGTCGCAGCCGCTATCGAGTCAGTGAGAGGCAAGGAGGATGACGTCGAGGGGACCGAACTGGGTTTTTGTAAAAGTGAAGGGTAGAAGTGGTCTTGTGGCGTCCTCACGAAGGTTGATGGCACCATATGGTGGCCCTTGTTATAGAATTGGGATTGTGAGGCACTATTGAAGTAAGAGCTATTTGGCCATGGATTTGGGGTCATTATGTTGCTTTGCTCTGATGAGAAGTTTAGGGTAGAGAAAGAATTTGTGGGGTACCTTTGATTTTGGTGCAAGTTAGAGGGAGGAGAGAAAAAGTGCCTAGAGGGAGGTTGAGTTAGGTCTAGAGTGATAGTGGGGTAAGAAGGGGTGGAAGAGATAGTTGGGGTTGGGAAGAAGAAGGGTTTGTTAGGGTTAGCTCTTGAGCTAGGGTCAGTGAGGTTGAAAGCTAGGCTTTGGAGGGCAGCTGAGGAGGAGGGGCGCGTGGCCAAGGGGCCGGAGTTGAGCATGGAGGCGGCGGCAGAGGTGGTGGAGGCCATGGCGGTGGCAGAGATGGGGAGAGGGTGGTTGTGTGTTCCTTCGTAGGTGGTGATGAGGATGGACATGTCTTCCGCGTACCTTTGGACCTGAAAATTATGAGAGAGGTAGAAGATTAGTGATAGGTTCATGGTTTCATGTGCTTCTTCAGGTTTTCGATCAACTTGAGGTTTTTTATATCTTTGGACTGCATTTTAATTTTTCTTTTTTGAGATTTTTTTATAATAGGGTTGTGCCCTAATGTTTGGGGCAGTGCCCAGTCAGTCCAGTGTTGTATCG
The DNA here is from genome assembly GCF_000471905.2 of Amborella trichopoda. Next base: position 1,661,650 of record NW_006498085.1, on the reverse strand, counting down.
CCTTCTATGGTGCTCTCCAAAGCTGTCCAAGATTGGCATCCTCGGACTACATTAGCTCATTTCTTTGCTGAGAAATAAGGAGGTCCGAGGATGCAAACCTCATGCTGCCGGACTGTGTATTGCGCCTCGCACTAGGGCACTATGCTACTAGCGAAAAAGATAAAAATAAAAGTAAAAATTAAAAAGCGGTCCGAGTACCAAAGAGCAAGTTTTTTAAAAATAAAAACATGGCTTGAGTGATTTTCTGCATAATTTTCGTATCCGTACGTAAATTGCCCAATTGTGGGGAGTGGAGGGTGTGGGGAGTGGAGGGAGGGAGGGAGAGGAAGAATTATCACGTGTTAGAGAGAGAGGTGCTGAGATGCATGGGCATTGTAAATTTTGTAAAAAACACTTTTGTAAACTTAAAATTAAACTAACATATATGAAAATGGATTAAAGTGAAAATTAAAAAAATTTACCTGTTTTCTTACTGGGCAAGCTGGTGCAACTGTGCATCGATAATAAGCTCGAGGACATGGATTGCCCTTGGCAATCTTCTGTCCATATTTTCTCCATTGACATCCATCATTCATCTGCAAATAAAGAACAGACAAAAAAACAAATAAGTTGTATAAAATAACTCAAATAATCAAATTACCATCCAAATATTTTCTAATACAATTAATAGTGATAAACAAAATATAAAAAATGAAAAAGTTGGTGGCTTGAACATTATATCAAATATGAGATTCATAATAAGGATCGTATATAATGAGACAGTTAATTTTCATGGAAAGAGGTTGCAAGCAGTAAAATTGGATGGCTGGGTGTGTCATTTTTCCAGACTAAGTGATGTTAATTTCTTCAAATTTTAAATGCAACAAACATACACCTCAATGGTCAGATTTCACATCTTCATCCTCCACTGTAACATTTTTATACCAAAAGTAAATAATCTTATTGTATATTTTCCTTCCTAAGATACATACACACGTGAATGCTTACATACAAGAATACAGCCACAAATGCATAAACATGTGTGAATGTGGGATTGTATACAATGAGATCATTTACCTTTGGTACAAAGATGTCACAATAACGTATAGCCATATGATATGAAATCTAGTAGCTTGGATGTGCACAAAGTTCGAGAAAACTTCTATTAAACTTTGAGCTTGGTTAATTGAATAAATGCAACCACCCAATATCGCATTTAATGGTCGAGATTAATTGTGACCATCTTATATCAAAGATAAATGGTGTCATTGTATACTTTTCCTTCGGGAAAATGAATCAATATTTACATAATTACCATACGTACACATAAAAACAAGGGATTTTATACTCGTTGTGTACAATAAAACTAGTCACAATTACGCGTAACTGTCAGATATGAAATTGGGTGATTGCGATGTAACTGCTACACACAAAGTCCAAAAAAATTACGCACACAACCCAACCACCTAATTTTATATTTGATGGCTATAGCTGGATGTGACCTATTTATTACAAAATAAATAATCACGTAGCATGCATTCCCTAAAAATAAAATAAAAAACCCACATGCACATGCATATATGCACTCATGCACATAAAAGAAATGCAAGCAAGCATGCCCATGCACATGCACATAAAAGAAATGCATGCATGCATCCATGCATGCCCACGCCACATGCCACATGCGCCCATGCTCATACATATACAAAGTAACAATGACAGAAGGAAGCAAAATTTGAAATTTAACTAACCGTTGGGGCATCACATCTTGCTCTAACCGAAACCCTAGCTTTCTTCACATGGGCTTGTTGAGAAATCTCATCTTCAGGTCCCCTTGAAGTCTTGAGAAGCGTATTTGGATGCCAAGCTTCAGTGTTGATTTCCTCTTCCTTGGACTCTTCTGAGATATTTTCAGGGCTTTCCCTCTCCGGAATTTCAACTTTTGCTGAAATTTCTATCGGATTTCGGTGCGGTTGATTGAATCGACAGTCTAAGCCTAGACTAAGGCCTTCATCTACTTGTCGATCCTCTTCTTCTTCTTTTCCTTTCTCAAAATTGCTTGTTTTTTCTTCCTTTTTGTGAATTGTGGATGAATTTGTAGTTCCTAGAGAGAGAGAAACCAACTCGGGTTCTTCGGTTTTGTGGTTTGAAACCTCGGATTCAGGCTTTATCATGATTTGTTCTTGGTGAACTATGTCGAAGAAGTGCATTTGCAGTGACTGATAATCCTTAGCGATTTGTGCTAAGATCGTCTTTAATCGCTCATTTTCTTCTCTCACTTCTCCCATCTCGGCTTTCGCAGATATGATCTGGTCCTCCTATAGATCAACAAGGAGAGGAAAGAGATAATGAACTACATTTCTGGAGTTCTTGAATGGAAAAAGAAAAATAAAAATGAAGTATTGATACGGTTCTTTAAACTCATTTGAGTTTCATTGAATTAGTTGAATATTGATCATGCTCGTGAGTCCAAGGCTCTCTCTCTCTCTCTCGTTCATTGAATTCGTCTAATATTGATCATGCTCGTGAATCCATGGTCTCTCTCTCTATCTCTCTCTCTCTCAAGTTTCATTTGAGTTCATGGAATATTGATATGCTCGTGAATCTTGGCCCCTCTCTCTCTCTATAAAGCTGGTGAGTAGTTGTGGTTCTTAGGTAGAGAATGGTTCTCTTTAGGCTTTTGGCCATATATATATATATATATATATATATATATAGAGAGAGAGAGAGAGAGAGTACTTTATGCAAAGGATTTTGATTTTGAAAATTGTGAATAATTTTCTAAATCAAAATTTTCAAGTAATTTTCAAAATCGAAATTTTCAAGCAATTTCCTAAAATTATCAATCTTGATTCCTAATTATAGAAGAATCAGACGAAACTTTATTACTTTTTGGTAGGTGGGGATAATCTTTGTTAATCATTAGTTTACTAATATTTATCTTGAATAACCTATGTTCTCAAAGATCTACTATTAAAAACCTAAATTTTATATGCATGCAACAGATAGAAATGCAAAATATAGAAATTATGTTAAAAACTATTTGTATCCTTGATATTAGGTAGATTGACTTTGGCACTTTGTCCTTAAAGAAAATTTATATTAAAAAAAAAAATCTAAATTTTCATTTGATAAAACCCATTTCATTACTTATTGACTAATGATCCTATGAGACCCTCCCACACCCATGTGTGTAGGACTTCAAAGGATCACCATTAAATTTGGCACAGATTTTTAGAAAAGTTATCACATCGGTGTGATACTTGAATTTTTTAGGGATCTGTGCCAAAGTTAATGGTGATCTTTTGGGGTCCTACACACATAGGTGTGGGAGAGTCTCATAGGATCATTACTCTTTCTTATTATATTTGAGTATTGATCGGAAGAAGATGGCCTAGAGGAACAGTTTTCCATTGATGAGAACGAGAGAGTATTATAATCCAACGTTCAATATCAGATGAACTAGAACATAATTTCACAGAAAACAAATACCCAAGATCTAAAATAAGGATAATAGGTTTTAGATGCAGAAAATCTTTGTTCATGGTTTATGAAAAATAGAGAAATATAGTATATGGGGGAACAAAAAAAAAATTGTGGGTAGCTTGAAAACATACAAATTTATTCATTTGATTAATATCTTGATATGAAAATCTAAAACTTAAACGTGTATAACTCTTCTTCTTTTTTTCAGTAAAAAGCATGTTTTTTTCATTAGTAAAAATATCAGTATATCTGGCTATTTTTATATCACATCTATGTGAGGATATCTAAGAAATATTACCTGGTTGCTTGAATCTGTCTGATTTGGTGACGTTGGCTTCGAATCGCTTCGCCCGATACCCATTTTTTCACTCTTAGATGAGACCTACTCATAATCGAAAGAAGAAATTTCAAAATTTAGAGATAAAAAATAAATAAAAAGGAGAAGATGCACTGAGTTGGAAACATATTAACTGAATTCATAAATGGGAGGAAGGTTGAGCCATTGAAGCATTGTAGTTTTAAATTTTTCTCTCTCTCTTCACAGCAATATTAATAAAATTTCCTTCTCTTTTTTGTTTTCTCTCTTTCTATTTGAGTAAATCAGACAGTACTAAGGAATTCACAAGAAAAGTTTCTTCTAAAAGATAGAAGAAGAATTATCTCACCTTGAAATCTGTAAGATCTCCATCGCCATGAAGCCCCACACCTTTCTCATCCTCAACATCCTCTGTTCCTCTATGAAAGGACCTCTTCAACACATCCATGACCAGGTCCTCTCTCTCTCTCAAAGGTGGAAAAATGAAAGAGAGACTTCAAAAAAAAACCAAAGCTTTTTCTTGCTTTTCAACTTCCAACTCTTCTCCTATCTCCCATATATCCTCCTCTTATAGACCCAGCTCCCATTGCTGACTCTCCCAAAACCAAAATTCAAAGCCTTAGAAAACTATGATAAGACCAATGGCAATAATAATACAACGTCAACCATGAGTTTCTTACTCAACAAAAATAAAAAATAAATGAAGAGAGAGAGAAGACAAAGAAGAGAGAGAGAGAAGAATATAAGAATTCAAAGTCTTATATGACACAGCTGCCCTTGCATATGAGAGAGAGAGAGAGGAGAGAGAGAGAGAAATAGAGAGAGAGAATATAGAATTCAAAGTCTTATATGACACAGTTACCATCGTCTCCATATGCAACCCATGAGCTATTCAAGCCGCACTCTGCGGCCCCCACCACCCCATTGAAATTTTCTTTTAATTGAAATTTTCTTTTAACCATAAATTAAATGGAATAAAAAAGTTCAAAAAAAGAAGTGGAAATTTTTTTTTTTTTTAAACAATCAAAATTAGTAACCCTAAACCCATGGTAATGGATGAATATTATTATTGTGGTATAAGTTTACAAAAATGACCCTAGCTAGTAATTTAGTAGTGCCCTTTGTTTTTGGTTTAGTAGTTTAACAATGGGATTTGAGCCTAAGATGTCATGCTACAATGGTCAACACCCTAACCATCAAGTGGATCTCAAATTTCAAATATGCCCCCTCCCATAGGGGTTAATCATAAGAAAAGGAGAAGTATACTATAATACCTATTTATATTGATATTTGATGAAAACAACTCCTTCAATCATATGATGTTAGGAGAGAGGCGGACGTCCAAAATTTGGTGTCAAAATATTATGTAGAAAAATTTAAAATAAAATAAAATAGAGATGTAACATTGTGATTGAGACCATCTCAACTGTCCATGTAGAATGGATGGTTGGATACAGGAAAGTATATAAGTTCTATACAGTAGGGGAAGTATAGAAAGTTTGCCCGAGACAATTATATGTTGTTCTCATCATATATAATTAGACACAAAACCATTCATAACCAACTTGGCCTAAAAATGGTACTACAGTATACGCCCATACGAAAAAAGTATAGTATACATACTAATGCGTGTATACAATGATAACTGTGTATAATTTATAAGATCATCTACAATGCTCATCTCAACAATAGATGGTGGAGATGGATCATTCATGTACTTGACCTAAAAAACAATAAATAATAATAGAAAAAATATCGTTTGAGAACTGGTACCCATATCCTACCCTTGATGGCCTCTCATAGATGGTGGAGATCAATTGTAAATTTGTAAAAATCTATCATTGTCTACCAAACAGAGCTACAAAACAATCTCAGACCATAATAGGCTATTGCCTGTGGAGATTTATATCCTGTACAAGATCCTTTCACTTGATATTATTATTCCCTTGTTTTTGATAATATGAAATAATGAAAAGCCTCCCACTATTTGTTCATGTTGACGGAAAGTTCTCAAATAATACCATTTATCTTCGATACAAAAAATCACAGTTAACTTGGCCATCAAATGTGAACATGGGCGACTTTAATTATTGACCTCATTCATAGTTCGAAAAGTTTTGCAAAAATAATTTAAGGGGAAATTAATAAATATAAAACCTTTTGATTTTACACTAGACAACTATAGGTATTTGTGACCAGAACTTATATAGCCGATTCCAATTAATTGATAATTAATTGATGATGTACCAAAAACAATGGTTCTCAAGACAATTATTTTCATGCGTGTGGTCAATTTGGTATTTGTTTAAAAGGTATTGGCATTTCCTGTACTTGTACGTTTTTTTACAAGTCGGTGGTCAGATGCCGTTAACCTTACCCCCTTGTTTGCTCTTTCCATCAACCCTTGATATACGTGATCGACGGCTCCAACTTGCCAATCGCTCGTCTAATCGCATGTGCAACTTTGAATCGTATTTCCTAGGGTTTTTGAAGGTGTTGAATTTCGCCGACTGGTCACGGGTTATGACGCTTTCATACCACTGCTCAACCAACTTCTAATTTACCCCTAAATTTTCCACTAATTTCATAAAATACCCTTTTCTTTCTATCTTTTTTTTAAATATTTTTTATACGTAACATTTGGGCATTTTGCATGTTAATTGATTTTATTGAATTTGACTTGCCTCTAAAAGACGTTGAATATGGCTCGAAAATAGGGGCGTTAATGGGCCGGGTTGGGGACCAGCTTGGCGTACTAGATGGACCGAGATTCAACCGGATCTGACTTGACTGACAAGGTCCAAGATGAACCCAAACCTAGGTTGGGTCCTAGTCGTTTGGATCAGGACCTGACCGCCAGGTCTAAATACGGGACCAAACTTAGACTAATGTTGGGTTGGCTTGTTCGATCGCAGGTCGACCCTGCATAATTACCACCTCAACTAAAATTTATGGAATATTAAAAAGTATTTATGGCAATAGTAAGAAAGAAAGAGAAAAAATAAAAGAAGTAAATGAAATAGGAAATTGGAATAATGGTGGATAGGGTATGTTGACCAATGGATAAATTGAATCTTAGACATATAGGGTCGTGGTGTCCAATGAGAGACTATGACATTTCTTTCATCAGCTGCCGTACGTTAGATTGCTTGGACTTTTCTTAGCTCTTGGATTCCCATCTTATGTGGAGAGAGAGAGACAGAGAGGAGGAGAGAGAGAGTCTCCCACCCATATTTTTTAGAGAGAGAGACCCATGCCCATATTTTCTGAGAGAGAGAGGGGAGAGAGAGAGAGAAAGGGGAAGAGAGAGAGTCTCCTACCCATATTTTTTAGAGAGAGAGAGAGAAAGGGGAAGAGAGAGAGTCTCCTACCCATATTTTTTTAGAGAGAGAGAGAGAGTCTCTTGCCAATATTTTTTGAGCTCTTAGAATAATTGCACACTAGTTGCTTACATTATGTTTCTTCTCCATTTTGTTCCTATCTTGGGTGGAAAATAGAAGGGCGCTCTTGTATATAAATAGAAGGGCCACCTTGGCTTGGAGGAATTTTTTCGTCCTTGGTGCTGATGAATTCGTTAAACATGTATAAAATTGTAGGGGCTCCACTTTCACCTTGGTTTATGAAAAAACAATAAATTGAAAGGGTCAATGAGTCTACAAAAAGGAGTTGATAAAAAGAGTAAGATGCATGTGCAAGGCATGCCTTTCAACTATTTTGTCAAACCCACTTTCAAAGGATCCACTTGCCCATCACATTTCAACCAAATTGTCCAATTTGACATGCCAAGTCTCCAATTATAATTTATAAATAAAAAATAATATTAATAATTAAAATAATGCCTCCCTTCTCACTCCTTGTAAACAGCTATAAAAGTCCAAACCAATTATAATATAGAACAATAACAATAGAAGTAATGAGAAGAAGAAGTAAGATTTTCTATGGTAAATAAATTTGTAATGAATCTTAAATATTGATGATAGTAACAATATATTTCTAAAAAATATTGAAGTTAGTGTCAATGATGATCGAGATGGTGATGTTTCTCAAGAGTTGGTGAATTTGAGAGGCTCTAACTTATTTTTATTCTTTTTAGCTAAAAGGGATATTTGGACTTGTGGCCCATTTGTTATATTTTTCTTTTGTTTGATGAAAGGGTTAGTGCTTGTTCTTCAAACGAAAAAATTTATATAAGGTTGCAACTTTAAAATGTGGAATTAAAGATGCACCCAAAAAATACGTCGTAAAAGTTTGTTGTAATGTTAAAAACTTAACTGATTGATCATTTCGACATTGAGATGTATGAATATAGAAAAAAAAAATGTCTCAAAAATAGTGCATCTTGCAACACATTATCAAGACCGTCCATTTTCAAGATTTTTACATGTTATAAATCTTCTTGATTTTAACCATTTTTGGAGTTGAAATTTTATAATTAGATATGAAAATATATTTTTAGATAATCCTAAAAAATTTTACCCCAAAGTTACACTTTATGATAAAATTTGGAGGTATGCCTTAATTGGATTGTTTAAGGTTGCAACCTTATAGAAACTACACCCCTTTTTTACACCAAAATTACATATTATGATAAAATTTGGAGGTGCGCTTTAATTGGATTGTTTAAAGTTGCAACCTTATAGAAACTACACCCCTAAAAACTTACATCCAAATATAATATAAAATTATTATCAATAAAACAAAGTAATACATACTATAAAACTTTTATTTTTAGTACAAGAAGGTCACAATTGGTTTTAGCCATTGATTAGAAATCTGACCGCTAGGATGGTCAAAAAGTCAAAAGAATTTTTTTAAACTCTAAAAAATCGGACTTTTCTGACTGTTTGATTTCACATCTTCCAGTTAAAGTTCATTGTGACATTGCACTAAAAATAAATAATATTATGTCTAGTTTTTAAGGAACTCTCTCCTAAAATCATGGTGATAATTTACAAAAGTTACTTAGAATCAAAACCATCAGATGGGTTGGAACCAAGTTTATTTATCCAAATTTTTATTTTTTATTACTAATAATTCTTGTTAAATTATTAGTACTTGTATCATTGTAGTCGTCATCACAAATGGACATATATATTTGCTCTGGGTTGGACTTTTTAAGTTTTATACGAATTTTAAAAGTACTATTTAAGACTTTGTCTCAAATTAGTCTTAAGGCATCATAAAATACAAATGAAAATAAAATAAAAAAATATATGCCTAAAGGCATCATTTACTAGTACCAACAAACCAAGGATTTTGTTGGAGACTGTTGATACTTTTCAACATGAGTTGATCTTGTTTCATCTAATATTTATAGGAAAATATTTGGATAGGGCTGCAGCCCTATCAAAAAAAATAGCGCTTCACCTCAAAACTTACCTAAAATTACAATTTTGGTGTCGGAAAACCTTCAAGTCGATCATCTTGGCCTTGACCATTACGGTTATGAAAAGAAAAAAAAAAAATCTCAAATGCTAAAAATAGTGTACATTATAATACATTTTCTAGAGTGTCTATTTTCCGCAAAATCTTTAGCATTTTTTTAGCTTCACATTTCATTGTCCGTATTGGAAATTGATTTTAGAGCCATCATGGAGAATTATGATGCCCAAAGTGCTTTTCAAATGAGGATTTTACTTTTATAAAGCCTAGGCCTTATGAAATTTGAATCCATTTATATGACACCATCACTTACTTGATATGGCTTTTAATTATCGATATGGCTTTTAAAGAGACCATTTATATGTACATGGAGGTCACAATCATTTCAACTCATTAGTTATTAAATTCGATGGTTTGGGGTAAGTCATGAAGTTCGAGAATTTTTTTTTTGGAACTTTATGTCTATTCAATGACACTATTATATCTACCCATTTTGAAATTTAAGAGACAAAAACGATCGTGACCTCCATGTACAAAAGATAAATGGTCTCTTTGTAAAAAATCCCTTATATTATATTCTACATTACTAAATCCAAAAAGATTCATTGAATGAAGTCCGAAATTTTTTTTTTGGAACTTTATGTCTATTTAATGACACTCTTACAACTACCCATTTTGAAATTTAAGAGACAAAAATGATCGTGACCTCTATGTACAAAAGATAAATAGTGTCTTTGTAAACAATCCCTTATATTATATTCTACATTATCAAATCCACAAAGATTAATTGATCCCGGAGAATATAGGCCATTCATTCCCTCAGGCAAAAACCTAACAAGGAACATTTTACATTTTTAGGACTCCAGATTTTGGAATATAACCTCAATTTAGCGACCACCGCTAAAAAAGGATGGGCACCCTCTCTATGTGTGTGCATGTAGAAAATAACTTCCTCATATTTAGTACACATTGTCCAATTTTTGGACAATTAGGCCAAAGTTTTAGGAGCTCAATTTTATTTATTTAATAAAATACTCATATGATAATTCTAAAGTGGATCCTTCTAAATCGCTCTTTCGCCTTAACATGTTGGTATACAATATGCTCCTATGTGATATGCTCTTTATCAAGATGCCTATCAAATGTTATTTGGGTAATTTATTTTTTTTAAGGAAATATAAAGGATTTTTACTAGAAAGTACGTAACAGTACCAAATACTTTTGATAAAATGTCACAATCACCTCTACCATTAGTACCAAATAGTTTTGATAAAATGTTACAATTACCTCTAACCATCAGATATGAACTTAGTGATAATTGAGCTTAAAAAAATTTCCCCCTGACTTTATGTAGAGAAATGACATACCCCCAACCATCTGACTTTACGTGTTAGTTTTGTCCCATGGGAACCACGGCACACTCTCTTAGCCAAAAGAGCTACTTAAAGAGTATTTGCTCCATAAATTTTGGTACCATTTATAATTCCAAGATTATTATTTTGATGATTATTTTTATAGTAAAATATTGAATTTTGAGTTCCTATATACTTTGAACTTTTGGGATCGACTTTAAATTCATTACATTAGTATTAAAAAAAATAGATCAGTTGCTTAAACACTTAAAGTTGACCATTCAAATATTGGATGCTCTCTGTTCAATTTGTTAATTTCTCAAGAATAAATAAATTTTCAGTTTATTAATATTTGAAAATCTTGAAAATTGATAGTTCATATAAGTATTACAAGATGTACACTTTTTAAGACTAAAAATTATTTTTCTTCTTATCCATACATCTCGAGATCATGATGATTAATTGGAAGATTTTCTTGCTTCAGAAGCACCATTTCCGGTGTTTTTTGTAGTGCAAGGTTGACAAATTAAGTAAATTTTTGTCTTCATTAATGGGAGAATATACTATTGTTGCACGTGGAGAGTATATTACCGGCACATCACCCTCATCAAACTTTCGTCATTGATGGACGGTGGAGATAACCCTTACCTTCCATCAATGCACCATTGTAATATACACATTTCACATATGGTATAATTTCCACTTTTAATTATCGCTCATCGCTTCATGCCTTCATAGGCATAAAGGTTGAATTATTGCAGGGGTTGTTATTATTCTCATAAATTTTATCAAAATACACCAAATTTATCAACTATTTGATATTTTACTTTTTTACAACTTGTTAGTCATTAGTCAAAAGATATGGGTCAAATGTTAAATTGTTCATCTCAATAAATTTTTCTTTTTCTTATTATCATTGGGATTGTTATAACTATTGCACGTAAACAGTAATAAAAATATTGCAATGGTAGTAATCTATGTCACATAGATATATATACATGTGTTAATGTTAGACATAGATACGAGTGTAAAAAATACCAAGTTCTAAATTGACTTTCTAGATATGACACGTCAATGTACCATTTAGAAAAGGACAAAGTTAGCAACCTTATACTATAAAAGTAAGGTGCACCTCAAAAAATCAACAGAAAAGATTGTTGTAAAGTTTGCAAACCTTCCTATTAATCATTTCCACCTCGATATGTATGATATAAAGAAAAATACTAATTTCAAGTATTAAAAATACTACATCTTGTAACAAGTTATCTAGATCGTCTAGTTTCGTGATTTTCAAGTGTTTATAACTTTCCTTAATCTATACTATTTTTGAAATTTTAAATTTCATAATTAAGGTTGGACATGGATTTTCAAACCATCACAAAGTTTTCGATTTTAAAACTATATCTTCCAACAAAATTTAGAGTTGTGCCTTTCTTGTACAGTATAAGGTGTGCACCTTATACCAGCCTCACCCTTTTTCAAAAAAAAGGAGGCGGTGGAATTTTAGGTGACACTAAATATTTTTATAGTGAAATTTCAAGAAAATATGTTCAGAAAGAGTGCATAGATTTGTAAAGTACCAGAAGCAAGTGTTTTGTCTTTGTGTGTTAATACGAACAAAAGATGCCTTAAATACATGTGTTGATGTTACATTAGTGACAATAAGATAATCTAGGTTTCAATATTCTAGCTTGATCAAGAGAAAAAATCCTTTACACTAACAATAAAGAATCTCCCTAAGTTCTAAACAATTGATTTTTCCAATAATATCAGTCCCTCAAAATGGATTTCTTAATATTTAAAAATGCCCAATTGTCAAGAAATGACTTTGACATCCTCTTTGCCAAAAAAAAAAAAGAAGGAAAAATACCTCACAAGGAAAAGACCTGACCTCATTACTGGCTTTGAGAGAAAGAAAGAAAGAAAACTATTAAAATAAATTAAAAAAGAACAAAACAAATTTGACCCTTTTCCAAATTACTGTCATACCCTTTTTTCACTGCCGAAGGATGAACTACATGGACACAAGGCATGGTGGAAGACATGTCTATTTCTTGGCCATCTGTCATATGCCTCTCCCAAAAAAATAATAACCAAAAATTAAAATAAATAAATAAATAAAGACAATATTGTGATTAAGATAGACCTTGGGAAGTGTATTATTTTCCATAAAAAAATGTTGAAGCATTGACCTATACATCAACCTTTTAATACTCTTAAGCATAGAGTTGTTTTAGTCACCCCTGGTTCATTTTGGATATACCTAGGGATTGTGAGCTTAAACTCACTATAAACGAGGTAAACAAATCATTTAGTGCATAAACGAGGTAAACAAATCATTTAGTGCATAGTTCATTTAGGTATTCATAGGTTTTATATTATCTGCTCTCTGTCTCTCTCTTTCTCTCTCTCTCTTACATAGTTCATTTAGGTTATCATCTTTTCTTTTCTTTTTTTTTCTCTCTCTCTAGTACATAGTTCATTTAGGTTATCATCTTTTCTTTTTTTAACTCTCTCTCTAATGTAACTTATTAATCTCTCTCTCTCTCTGGATTATCATCTTTTCTATTTTTATTTGCTCTCTCTAATGCAACTTGTTAATCTCTCTCTCTC
>NW_006498085.1:1636040-1647882 GCF_000471905.2 Amborella trichopoda | reverse complement strand
TTATTATTCTTTTCTTATTTTTTGTTCTCTCTCTCTCTCTTCTATGTATAAGTTGTTAACTCTCTCTCTCTCTCTCTCTAGTACCTAGTTCATGTAGATTATCTATCTTTTTTTTTTTTTGCTCTCTCTCTCTCTCTCTCGCTCTCATATGTAAGATGCCAATAGAATATAGGCAACTTGTTCGTATTCAAGGGATGATTTGTAGAGAAACAAATCAAAGATGTGGTTGGCATGTTATTTAATCTTCTCTTAACCATCTCAACTAAGATTTGCGTTCTTTTCATGGAATGATTTGTAGAGAACCAATGACATTTGACCTTTTTTTGGCTTCGTTTTTAATTATTAAATATCAAGAAAAAAAATACGAGTTGACATACAAGACTTCTATGTATTTAACGTGCATATGTGGATTAATGCTTTATTTTATTGTTATTTTTCTTACTTATTTTCTTGCTTTTAATTTTATAACATGACGTATATGCCACAATTTAGAAGTTTTTTTAATTAAAAGAATTATTTTTATATAACATTTCCTCTAGTTTAAAAATGTATTTTATATGACATTTTCTCTATTTTGGGGAGTGGTTGATGGTTGTCAACAAGTAAATACTAAATAGAGCATGGTTGTTAATATGTTATGTTTGAGAGAGAGATGAGTGGTGAAGGCATGGAAGATTTCAAGTCAATGCATGGGAGGGGGACCATGGTTTTGGTGATGGTGTGCTATGATGCCTATGGGGTTGGACATCTTCCTTATGGATTGCAAGAAATGTGAATCTCTCTTTCTCTCTCTATCTGCCTCTCTCATGCATGCCTCTCTCTCTCTCTACCTGCATCTCTCTTTCTCTCTCCTCCCATCACACACACAAGCATGACTCCTCCCTTCCGTCCCTCTTTATCTCTCTTCCACGCACACACACATACACATGCATCTCTCTCTCACACACACACATGCATCCCTCTCTCTCTCTTCCCCCTCACACACATGCATGCATCGCTCTCCCTCCCCACCCTCCTCCCTTCCCTCCCCTCTCTATCTCTCTTCCACTCACGCGCACACACACACATGCATCCTCTCTCTCACGTGCATACACACACATACATGAATCCTTCTCATCCTCACACACACACACATGCACCCCTTTCTCTTTCACATACACATGCATGCATCCCTCCCCCTCCCTCACTCTCTCTCTCACCTACGCATCCCTCTCTTTCACACATGCACACATGTGCGTTGATCCTTCTCTCTCTTTCATTTGCATGAATCCCTCTCTCCCTCTCTCTCATATCGATTCACACAATACACAGATTAGTGTGTGTGCATGGATGCTTGGCATGGGCAGGTTTATGATCTCTGTGTGTGTGCCCCTACAGTTCTAGAGAGACAGAGAGAAGAAGACCAGGTCAGATGTTTATAAAAATTTTCAATTATATTAAATGACTCTTGAGATTCTATGAACCCCATCACAACGGTATCTCTGTTTCCTTGAAGTTTCTCAGTTTCAAACCTATTTTTCTTAACGGATGTCTTAACACCTGAAAATTAAAAGTAGAAGTCATTCTCCAAATTTATAACATCTTGCATAGACCGGGACAGATGTCTATGAAAAAATTCAATTATATTAAATGACTTTTGAGATTTTATGACCTAATTGAGAGGATTTTTTCTATTTGAAATTTTGGTAATCACTTTAGAATCATATATGATTATTTTTGAAAAAGTAATTTTGAAATTTGGATCTCAACCTCTGGAAATTAGACAGTTTCTATTCAATCTTGAGACATTATTTTTTTCCAAGTGTTTAGACTATACGAATAGGATTTTTTTACTTAAGTTAACCTATGTGTTAAAGAGGTTATGTACCCAAAATTTAGGCTCATAAAACTAATCTTAGGTGGGCTTTTGCCCCGTGGAATAAATAGACAGTATACTCCCAAGGGAAAATAATATTTGTTGCCAATAGATAAGAGTGTGATATAATACTTCCTTGAAGCCGTGCTCCTAGGAGGAGTTAAATTATGAATTGGATTGTGCAGAACAAGAACTTTCTAGGTCAGAATTATTCTTAGCTGTCCTAAAATTTGAGGGTTTGGGTTTTGTCACAGAGCTCGAAATTTTTTGTCTTTGAAGACGGGTTTTGTCACAAAGCTCGAAATTTTTTGTCTTCGAAGACTTTAAGCCTGGCCAATAGCATACTTTGAGCCGCCTGGTTTTACATCAATGATTTTGACCTCTTTGTACAAAAACAAGTAGTAGTGTGTATGGTATATTATAAACTTGATAAAACTTTGGATCTTTCGTTGACCCATTTTTTAAGTTTGGGTGTGGTTTGTATAGAGCTGAGGATCTAAATAATCAAAGTAAAACGCATCTTCAAATAGTATCAAGAAATATAGTTTCAATACTGAAAATCTTTGTGATAACCTTAAAATATATTTTCATCTTTAATTATAAGATTTAAAGCATAAAAATACTGTACATTGATTAGATCAATGAAAACTTGAAAGCATTGAAAATTGACGGTCCAAGAATGCGTTACAAGATACACTATTTACCAAACTTAAAATCTATCTTTTTTTCTCATGTCCATGCATCTTGATGTCGAGATGATCAATTTGAGGATATTTAGACATCAAAACAACCTCTTGTAGTAAAATTTTTGAGGTATGCTATAATTTGATTGTTTAGAGGCTCGGCTCTATACAAACTTTTTCTTTTAAGTTTTGTTTCGGAAACGATCTGCATGTTAGGTAGAGTTTGAAGTCCTTCTTATATAACGTAGTAGGCCAGGGCGTTTACTTTTGTCCACGACAAGACGTGTACGGCGTAGCATGCTTGCCGGTTGATACCTTGCTTTGTTTTACTTTGTCAAAAAAGGCAAAAACTGTATGCTCTTGCGTGATCATATCTCACAGCTCCATTGCAAAAATCCTGATTTAGGAGAATTTTTAGGGGAATGTAACATCTTAACACCTTAGAGAAAAGAAAAAAGAAAAAAAGAAAAAAAGAGAAAGAAAAACATACACACCACCATGTATCATCTAGAAAAAATAATGTCTTCACATTAATGTAGATTATAGGATGTTCATAGATATTCAAAATCCTTTCTTCTTCTTCATTTTTTTTTTTTTTGTGTATGTGTGTTATACGATGATTTGAAAGTAGGGGTGACAATGGGCCAGGTAGTTTGGTCTAAACCAACAAAGGCTCCCGCCATTAAATTTGGCTCAGGCCTCAAAGGCCTAAAAAAGGCTAAGTTAGCTTAGTTACTTAATAAAGCATGGTAAGAATGGCTTAGTGAAAGGAGGCCCTTTTTTAGGCCTAAGAAAGGAAAAACACTTCGGTACCAAACCAAAGGCTTAGTTAGCTTAGTTACCTGGGTTTTTACCTGAAATTTAGGTCGGTAACTAGACCAAGCCTGGGGTCCTAGCCTAGCCTAGTCCTACCCTATTAAAGGGCTAAGCTATGTAACCTAGGCCAAGAGTAGGGTCGAGCACGGGACAGGACCCCTGTGACGTGGTCTACCCCCTGGCAGGGACAAGACTGCCAGCCTTGTCCCGACTCAAGCGTGGTTTATTGTCACCCTTAATTGAAAAAAATACTCTGCCAATTCCTTAAATCATCTATTCAATATTTTCATAAGGAATGGTATAACATCAAAGCATGTGGGCACTTCAAAGGTGTACATGCACCCTTCTATAGTTTTAGATCGAACTTACACTCATCTAAGGGCTATAAAACAATTTTATTTTTTTTAAATTATATATATAAATTTTGGGGTGTAGATTGATTTTCATAAGAGGACCCAAATAATGATAATAAAAAACATTTTCAACAAAAATATTGACCAAAATACATTTAGGATATTTTTGAAAATTTTTATTTAAAAAATTATATTTCTATTTTTTATTTAGTTCCCTTATAAAATTTAATTTACACCCTAAATTTGAGATAAACATAATAATAAAACAAAATAAATAAAAAATTACATTAGAACTAGATTTTTGGTTGTGGTCTTATTTAATATGAACCTTTGGAAGGATGCAGACACTTGACTTTCCTTTTTCACAAAAGTTTGTATCGGGTGAATAACAATTAAGGCAGGAGAAATATGCTTAGAAAAGGAAAGAAAACAGGACATTCCTTCGTAGATGTCAATGCTTCCATTGTGGAATGTTGCAACTATGGGATCTTTTTTCATTTCAAATGTAGGGCGACGTAACATAGTCCTGTAGGAACACATTATACACTTACTCTTGGGCAAAAAACCCTATTTAAGAAATAAAATTTGAGATCCGCACTAGAAATACCATGTGATTATGTAATAATCCTAAACCTTTAAAAAAATAAATAATTAATTAATTCTTTATAGTGTGATGATTCATATAAGTATTATGATCCTTAAATACCATCACCACTTTTGTTAACTTTTCTTGTTAGACGTGGGCTTTAAAGATTTCACGTTTAATCACATCTCATATATAAGGTGAAGCTTTATAAGATAATATAATAATATGTCTTACGAGTTTAAATAGGAAAGGTGATGACTCCTACTTTAGAAAAACTTTTGAGATCATTCTCTCTCTAGTTGAAACGCAGTGAGCTCTTTCTCTCGTTAGCCAAATTTTTATCGGAAGCTCACTCTCAAATATTTTAGGTAAGTGACTTCATTATCTTGAAAAATAATCCGTTCTTTTTAAAAATAAAATGAAATAATTACTTCTGCTTATTATCATGAATTTTAGGCACGATAAATATTATGAGCAAGCGACCTCGTTACTTTGAAAAATAATCTTTTAATAAAAGTATGATATCTTATCTATGTTATAAATTTTAAATGCTGTAAATTCTTAGAAATAAATTTATTTATTTTTCTTGTCTATTATTAGAAAATTTTAGATATTGTAAAATTATTAGAAATAAATGTGATATTTCTGCTTTTACTAAAACTGTGAGATTTCTTTATACTGTTTTTGAATATTTAGATATTGTAAAATTCATGACTGCCTTATTATTTGAAAACTGATATTTTTGCATTTGATTATAGCATTGTCTGTTAAATGTTTATTTGCGAATTGACATCCCATAAATTGTAATAATTCCGTATTCGTGGATTTTTATAAGAGTTTTTCTATACATACTAGATTGGCAATTATGCTAGAATGTCCTTACGAACTGCTACCTTCCTAAATTTGAGCCCAAAATATTTGATTGGTTATTTTTGAAATGTTATTGAAAGTGACTGTTATTAATAGTTTCAGTGAAATTCATATTAATAATTTCAGTGATATGTTGAGTACATGATATTGTTGCTTTCGAAAGTTTAAACAGATTTAGAAATACTTTAAGTATGCAAGTGGACTCATCCGATTAGCTGGTGAGGTATAGGTGGGCCTATCCGGTATGCCGGTAGGAATTAAGTGGACTCATCCGGTACGCCGATGAGGTATAAGTGACCCTGCAGGGATTAAGTGGACTTATCTGAGACGCCGATAGAGATTAAGTGGACCCATTAGGACGCTGATGAGATATATATGTGACTTACTTGGGACGCCAGTAGGGTAATTTGTGAAATCCTTTGAATTATGCACTGCCGTTAAAATGTTATTTGCATTTCAATTATTCAGATTATACTTAATTATGCATTTTTTAAAATGAAACTGTTAATGCATTTCTATTAATAAATCTCATTTTTTAAAATATTGATATCTTTCAACCATGATTATTTTTAGGATTATGATGATCACTTACTGAGTAGCCAAACTCATCAAATTATGGTAAACATTTTTTTTTTCAGGATAACTGTGGTTTCATTTTGAATGTTCGTCAGGATCAACTCTGGAAGATATTGTTGTTGTGCTTAAACTTTCTTTTGCTACTTTGTAAGAATTCGCCATTGTAAATTTGTCCTATCAAGAGATATATATATATGTTTTGACTGTCACATCTCAGGAATTTCAATATTGTAAATTCTTGGGGTGTGACAAATATGGTATCAGAGCAATAGGTTTAAGATTATTAGGAAATTTCAAAAGAATGTACTTAAAATCACATTTATTGCGTGTACAGACTGGGGCGAAGTCAAGATCCAGAATAACTGAAGCTAATATGGAAGGAATTCACAAAGCTTTGGAAAATATGGTTGCTCTAATGCAACATCAGATGGAAAACAACAATTCACCCAGGCAGTCAGTTACGGGGAATGATGGGAGAATAATTTGATAAATTGAACCCACCTTCATTTAAGGGTGTTGTAAACCCACTGGAAGCCGAGGGATGGATTATGCAAATGAAGAAAATCTTCGAGGTAATGGAATGTCCTGATGATAAAAAGGTGGCTATGGCAGTTTTTATGTTAGAAGGAGAAGCACAACATTGGTGGCGAATAGCAAAAAGAGTATTGGTCAAATAAAATAAACTCTTGACTTGAGAGGTATTTCTAGAGGCATTTAATGAAAAGTATTTCCCAGATTTTATTCGAGATAAAAAAGAAATGAAATTTCTGGAATTAATTCAAAGAAATCGTACAATAGCACAGTACGAGGCCAAGTTCACTGAATTGGCCAGGTTTGCACCACATATGATTAACAATGAGGCAAGAAAGGTGAAATTTTTTGAAAGGGGTCTCAGACCAGCTATTAAAAGCATAATATCAATCTTAAATTTGAGAACTTATGCTGAAATAGTGGATCGAGCCTAAATTGTCGAAAAAGATTTCGAAGATTACCAAAAGATGAAAAAATAAAAAAAGTCAGGTTAGACCCACACCATCTAATCGACAACAGTTTGAAAGGGAAAACAAGAAGCCAAGGCCTTTGCCACTTCAAAGCTCAATAGAATCATGTAAAATTGTGAGAAAAACTATGGATCGAGCCCTTGTTATTGGAATACTGGAGCCTGTTTTAAATGTGGAAAATTGGGGCACCAGATTAGAGAATGTCCTAGCTTACAGATGCAACAGCTTCCAAAAGCAGGGAGAGATAGCTCAAAAGCCTCAGATGAAGGGAAGAGTATTTGCGATCACCCAGCATGACGCTTAGGCTTCAAAATCAGTGATCCAAGGTATTCTTATTATCTTCCAAAAAGTAGCTCATGTTTTGATTGATCTTAGATCTACTCATTCATTTGTATAACCACACTTTGCATGCCACTTAAAGGTAGAACCAGAACAATTAGAATACATTCTAGAGGTAGCCACATCGATGGGAAATTTAAGTGACACCAACATAGTGTACAAATCCTGTATAATGAAGATAGAAGAAGATGATGTGTTGGTTGATTTAATACTCCTAAAAATTCAAGATTTTGATGTAATCTTAGGCATGGATTGGCTTTCTGCATACCATGCAAGTATTGATTGCTACAAGAAAATGGTTACTTTTCGTATTCCGAATCAACCAGTATTTTACTTCTATGGTATCAAAGAAGACTCCCCATCATATTTAATCTTCTGTATTCGAGCTAATTGCCTCATTCGAAAAGGGTGTCAAGGTTTTCTTGCCTATATCAAAGAATATATGAAGGAAGAGATAAATTTGGATACCACTCCGGTTATTCGAGAATTTCCCGACGTTTTCCCTGAAGAATTGTCAGGATTACCGCCTGACAGGGAAATTGAATTCTCTATTGAATTATTGCTAGGGATAGCCCCAATTTCTAAGGCACCTTACAGAATGGCACCTGCAGAACTTAAACAACAATTAGAAGAATTTATTAGATAAAGGTTTTATTAGACCCAGTGTGTCACCTTGGGGTGCTCCGGTATTGTTTGTTAAAAAGAAAGACGGGACCATGAGATTGTGTATCGATTATAGATAGTTGAACTAAGTGACACTAAAAAATAAGTATCCATTACCTAGAATTGATGATTTATGTGATCAATTATAAGGATCACAAGTGTTTTAAAAAATTAATCTTAGATCTGGATACCATTAGCTTAAGATTAAAAGTGAAGATGTTTCCAAAACAGCTTTCAGAACAAGGTATGGCCATTATGAATTTTTAGTCGTGCCTTTTGGATTAACCAATGCATGAGCTGCATGTATGGATTTGATGAATCAGGTCTTTAAGCCCTTTTTGGATAAATTTATTGTGATATTCATCGATGACATTTTAATTTATTCCAAGAATCAGAAGGAACATGAGCAACATGTATGAATGGTATTAAAAATATTAAGAGAAAAGAAATATTACAAATATTAAGAGAAAAGAAATTGTATGCCAAACTTAGTAAATGTGAATTTTGGCTTGAACAAGTGACATTTTTAAGACATGTCATATCAAATGAAGGTCTATTAGTTGATCCTTCAAAGGTTGAAGCCATTGTTAATTGGAAACAACTAAGTAATGTGACTGAAGTTCGAAGCTTTTTGGGATTGGCAGGATATTACAGAAAATTTGTAGAAGAATTTTCTTGAATTGCAACCCCATTGACTCGATTGACATAGAAAAATGTCAAATTTGAGTGGACAAGTGAATGTGAGGAGAGTTTTCAAGAACTAAAAGTTCGATTAACTTCAGCACCTATTTTAACTATTCCTAAAGGGAGTGGGGGATTTGTGATTTATAGTGATGCTTCACATAAAGACTTGGGCTGTGTATTAATGCAATATGGAAAGTAGTGGCATAAGCATCCAGACAATTGAAAGAATATGAGAAAAAATATCCAATTCATGACTTGGAGCTGGCTGCAATAGTATTCACTTTGAAAATGTGGAGGCAATATCTATATGGTGAGCAATTCGAAATATATACGGATCATAAGAGCTTGAAATACCTCTTCTCTCAGAAAGATTTAAATATGTGGCAGATAAGATGGATGGATTTCTTAAAAGATTATGATTGTACAATCCATTATCATTCAGGAAAAGCTAACGTTGTAGCCGACGCCTTAAGTAGAAAATCTACGGGAGTCTTAGCTCATCTAATGATCCAAGAAATGAGATTGTTAGAGGAAATAGTGGATTGGCATCTGACTCTGTCCATTAATGGTGTGGTAAGTATGATTGCCAACATTAAGGCAGAACCCCAATTAATCCAACAGATTCGATCGGCACAAAAGAAAGACCCTCAGCTTATAACAATTGTAGAAGAGGTGAAGCTGAGAAAGAGATGAGAATTCTCTATATGTAGTGAGGATTTGCTAAGATTCAAAGGTTGCGTTTGTGTCTCGAATGATGAGAGTGTGAAGAAAGCTATGTTGGAAGAAGCACATAACTCTCGTTATACGATACATCCCGAAAGTATTAAAATGTTTCAGGACCTGAAGAAAATCTTTTGGTGGAATAATATGAAAAAAGAGGTAGCATTATTTGTGTCTAAATGCCTAACATGCTAGTAAGTAAAAGCTGAGCATCAAAGGCTCGTTGGGTTGTTGCAGCCTTTACCCGTGTTAGAGTGGAAGTGGGAGCACTTCTCTATGGATTTTGTCTTTAGCTTGCCTAGAACAAATTCAAGACATGATAGCATTTGGGTCATTGTGGACGGGCTGACCAAAGCTGCCTATTTTCTGTCGATTCGCACGACGTACACTTTGGATCGACTGGCCCAGTTGTACATTAAGGAAATAGTGCGGTTGCATGGAGTTCAAGTCAGTATTGTATCGGACAGGGATACTCTGTTTACTTCTAAATTTCGGGCTAGGGTACAGTCAGCCATGGGGACGAGACTCACCTTTAGCACTGCCTTTCACCCCCAAACTGATGGACAATCGGAAAGGACCATCCAAACCTTGGAAGATATGCTGAGGGCCTGTGTCATTGACTTTACAGGAAGCTGAGATGACCATTTACCCCTGATTGAGTTTGCTTATAATAATAGCTTCCAAGCCAGTATTCAGATGGCACCATATGAAGCCCTATATGGAAGGAAATGCAGGTCATCCATCTGTTGGGACGAGATTGGTGAAAGAAAGCTTTTGGGGCCAAAAATTGTCCAGGTAACCACAGATAAGATAGCATTAATTCGAGAAAGGCTCAAGATAGCTCAGAGTCGGCAAAAGAGTTACGTCGATAACTGACGGAGAGATCTTGAATTTGATGAAGGTGATCGAGGTTTTCTAAAGATCTCTCCAATAAAAGGCATCATGAGATTCAGCAAGAAAGGAAAGCTGAGCTCACGTTACATCGGACCATTTGACATCTTGGAAAGAATGAGAGGTGTCGCTTATAGACTTGCCTTACCACCCAAATTGGCAAACGTCCATAATGTCTTCCATATATCACCACTACGAAAATATCAGCCCGACCCATCCCATGTATTGAAATATGAATATTTACCGATCAAGAATGACCTATCCTTCATTGAGCAGCCAATTTTGATACTGGATAAAAGGGTACAAGTGTTGCGCAACAAGGAGATTCTTTTGGTCCGTATATTATAGCAGTACCATTCAAGAGAGGAGTCGACTTGGGAACGAGAAGACGATATCAGAGAAAAATATCCCTATCTTTTTCAGTAATCAGGTACACAAATTTAGAGGACTAAATTTCTTTAAGGGGGGAAGAATGTAATAATCTTAAACTTTCAAAAAAATAAACAAATAAATAAATAATTCTTTATAGTGTGATGATTCATATAAGTATTATAGTCCTTAGGGACCAACACCACTTTTGTTAACTTTTCCTTTCCTTTACCACGTCCTTTAGTTGACGTGGGCTTTAAAGATTTCACGTTTAATAGTATTGTCACACCTCATGTATGAGGTGGAGCTTAATAAGATAATATAATAATATGTCTTACGAATTTAAATAGGAAAGGTGAGGACTCCCATCATAGAAAAACTTTTGAGATATTTCTTTCTCTAGTCGAAACGCAGTGAGCTCTTTCTATCTCTGGCCGAATTTTTATCGGAAGCTCCCTCTCAAATATTTTAGGTAAGTGACTTCATTATCTTGAAAAATAATCCGTTCTTTTTAAAAATAAAATGAAATAATTACTTTTGCTTATTATTATGAATTTTAGGCGCGATAAATTTTATGTACAAGCGACCTCGTTATTTTGAAAAATAATCTTTTAATAAAAGTGTGATATTTTATCTATGTTATAAATTTTAAATGCTGTAAATTCTTAGAAATAAATTTATTTATTTATCTTGTCTATTGTTAGAAAATTTTAGATATTGTAAAATTATTAGAAATAAATGTGATATTTCTGCTTTTACTAAAACTGTGAGATTTCTTTATACTGTTTTTGAATATTTAGACATTATAAAATTCATGTGCAAATGACTGCCTTATTATTTGAAAAATGATATTTTTGCATTTGATTATAACATTGTCTGTGAAATGTTTATTTGCGAATTGACATCCCATAAATTGTGATAATTCCGTATTCTTGGATTTCTATAAGAGTTTTTTTATACATACTAGATTGGCAATTATGTTAGAATGTCCTTACGAACTGCTACCTTTCTAAATTTGAGCCCAAAATATTTGACTGGTTATTTTTTGAAATGTTATTGAAAGTGACTATTATTAATGGTTTCAGTGAAATTCATATTAATAATTTTAGTGATATGTTGAGTACATGATATTGCTACTTTCGAACGTTTAAAGAGATTTATAAATACTTTAAGTATGTAAGTGGACTCATCCAGTTAGCATGTGAGGTATAAGTGGACCTATCCAGTACGCCGGTAAGGATTAAGTGGACTCATCGGGTATGCCGGTGAGTTATAAGACCTGCAAGGATTAAGTGAACCTACCTAGGACGCCAATAGGGATTAAGTGGACCCACCAGGACGCTGATGAGGTATATAGGTGACCTACTTGGGACGCCAGTAGGGTAATTTGTGAAATCCTTTGAATTATGCATTGCCGTTAAAATGTTATTTGCATT
>NW_006498085.1:1609860-1635710 GCF_000471905.2 Amborella trichopoda | reverse complement strand
ATATTGTTGTTGTGCTTAAACTTTCTTTTGCTACTTTGTAAGAATTTGCCATTGTAAATTTGTCCTATCAAGAGATGTATATATGTTTTGACTGTCAAATCTCAAGAATACCAGTATTGTAAATTCTTGGGGTGTGACAGATTATTTGAAATACCAAATGATTATTTCTAGAAAGAAAAACTTGGATTTGGAATTTTTGTACTCTTATAGATCAGATTGTCCTTAAACATCTTTTGCTCAATCCTAGGATATTAATTTTTAGGCACATATACAATAGGGAAAAGTTTATATACTTCTCCTATTGTATGGAAGATATATAGTTCCCTTCATCTAACCGTCCAATTTTGATCAAGTGAGCCACAGACCATTTAAGCTAGATCCAACACCTTATAGTATTTTATTTTTAAGTGTTTTTTCTACAAATTATATGAATATAAATTTTGGTAAGTGCCATCATCTCAATGGGCCGCACCTAAGAAAATATTAAAAAAAAAATTTCAATAAAATAAAATAACCAAAATATCCCTGAAGATTTTAAGAGTATATTTGTCATTTTATTTTATTAAGAATATTATTTTTATATCTTTTACATGTGTGAATTTAAGATAAGAGTGGATGCCCAAAAGAGGTATGGAACTAATAGTCTTAAGTAACTATAGATTGTTTTACATGTATGGAAGTTTTTTAGTTCTCTCCATACACATGATTTGAATTATACATGTTCGGAGACTCGTAATCATCTTATCTTGATCTGACAACTAGAAGTGAGTTGACAATAATATTAAAATGGGGCTCTAACTATGTTTGTTAAGCCCCAACGAATAAATGATAATCTTGTCTGATCACTCCTTGCAGTCTGATCAAAACCAACAATTTGATGTTTAAATCAAACGACCAGATGTCTCCAAATGCCTATAAATTGTATATATGCACATGATAAGCTACAGTAATTAATGTGCACATTAATGACTTATTTGTTATAGTAGTATATTTTTTAGCCATACTCACAATACTTGTAAACTTGAGAGCTTGAGATTTCACGTTGTAATTTGGAAAACTACTCCTAAGGAAACTATATATGTAGTAAGGAACAATTTCCCCTCAGCTATTGTTCTTGGTTTTTTATATAAATACTAATTTAAAATTTTTAGGAAGTTCATTGGTAACATGTGGAGGGTCCCTGTACTGTAATATGGGCAACTTGGCAAGAGGAAAACTCAATAGATATCAAGCTTGGATCAAGGTGGTAGCAATTGGATTTTCATAACTTAATGTCTTAAGTTCCATTCCTATGTAACCTTGTGAAAAAAACCTGTGTATTCATGAGATGAGAACACACAAAAATAACATCGGATTGCTCTCTATTTTATAAGATATAATTGAAAGTTTTGCTGCTTTTCCTATCTTTCATATTTTCAAACAATGAAATGTACTTTTTCATTAACAAGGATCACAAAACCTTAAGTCAATAGATGTAAAATTGGATGGTTGAGGTGTGTTATTTCTACATACATAGTTTATAGATATTTCCTCATTTGACTTCAAGTGCAATCGGTGGTATCATTAAGCTACCCAATTTCACAGCTAACGACAAAAAGATCATTCTAATATTGTTTTTTTGGGAAAATATCTCCTTATCCCCTAGTTTTAACTTCCATATCTCGTGAGACCCACGAATTAATTTTTTTTTATTGTAAGCAAAATGTCTCTATCTTTTCTATCATACAACCCCCTGAACCCTTTTGACCATAAATTTTTGACCCAAACAAACACTAAAATGACACCATATTCAAACTCTATCTCTCTCTCTAAGACCCCATCTCTCTCTTCACTTCTCGGTAAGTTTACCAGCTAAGGGGTTTAACTTGAGCTCGAACACGAGCACACCTTCTTATATGTAAGACAAAGATAGAATTTTAGAGTGAGAGATATGGAGTTTTAGAGAGAGAGAGAGAGATAGAGTTTGAGTTTTAAGGAGAGAGATGGAGTTTTGAGAGAGATGATGATGTGTGTGAGAGAGAGAGATCGAGTTTGTATTTTAGAAAGAGAGAGAGAGACGATGATGTGAGAGAGCGATGGAGTTTTAGAAAAATAAAGTCCTTTTACTTACAAGTAATATTTTCAATTATTGAGTCTGATGAGATATAAAAGTTAAAAATACAAGATAATAGGATATTTTCCCCTTTTTTTTTAATACCAAACACAAATGCTTTTTTCTTATGATTGCACTTAGGGGATTACGTAAAATGAGACCATTATTATTTATAGACAAACATCACAAGCACCTCAGGGCATTGGATGTAAAATCTAACAACTAAAACTGTCATTTCCCTGGACGAAGTCAAAGAAAGTTCTTTATGGACTTCGATCACGAACAATGTTACACGTTAATCGCTTGATTTCACTTCTCATGACTAGGGGTGGTCATCATCATCATTGGAACCTTTTCCCACCTATTTGGGGTCGGCTATACGAACTTGGTATGTCATTCTGCTATATCGAGGATCATACCCTTAGTGATGCTATGAGTCGCCATATATTTTCTTACTACTTCCAATTATATCATTTCAGGTTATCCCTTGCTTTTTTTTAGCCTTCCACTTGAGCTAACTTCAATCTTCTAACATGTGTTATACTGGGTTTGTGCTGCATATGTTCAACCCACCTAAGTCTGTTTTCTCTCATTTTTACAACTATTCTCATCCTATGGGCATGTTGTTTATTGATTGCTCAACATTCTGTTCTATAAAGCAAAGCTGGTCTCAAATATATCCTATAAACCTTCCTCTTCAGCTTTATTAGTATGTGGCGATCACATAAAACTCCATTTGCACATCACTACTTCGTCCATCTAACTCTAATTCTATGTGCGACAATTTCCTCAATCTCTCCATTTTTCTAAATTTGACTAGGGGTGGTCAAGAGTTTTATTACATAAACAAATTTTGTTTGTATGATTTATTACTAGCCCTTTTACCAGGAAAAAAAAAAAAACCCTTATCCATCAAGTGGTCCAATTATTCCAATTATTTGGACATTGTCAAGAATGATGAGGTGGCCTTCAATAACCAGGAGTACAGAAGTCCGGACCACCATTGTATGAGTCGGTTTCAAATTCCATCCACATCCATCTGAAGTACAGTTGGATAAATAGCGTGACAACTGAACTGAGTGGATTTTCCTGGAAATTTTCCCATGGGTCTTTGGTACTATGGTAGCATTAGTTTCAAATAATATGTTTGTAGATCCCCAACCTTCCAATGTTCACAATGGACGGATGAGGTTTATCATTCCAAGATCTACAAGCATTCTATTTAAAACTCAAAAGCTATCGTGGTATGTTTTTTCTTAGATAGTTGTCAGCGAGCAGGCAATAATACTACACATTAATTGCACCTTAACAAAAATGATGGTTGTTTTTGATATTGTTGTTTGGTCATTGATAAATCTTCAAACAGAAAAATTTATTATGTGTGCAAGTAAGAACAAAAATTATAATGGGTGAGGTTTATATGAGGTGCCCACCTTATACTATACAAGACAGGCACCCCCATAAATTTTGCTTGAAGATGTAGTTTTGGTATCAGAAAGCGTGTGATGGCGTTAAAATCTATGTTCAGCCCGAGTTATGACATTTAAGATTTAAATAACAATGCAGATCATGCAAATCAAGTAGATCTATGAAAATTTGATCTTGAAAAAAGACGGCCCAGATAATTTGTTACAAGATATACTACTTTTAGGACTTGAAATTTTTTTATTTTCTTTATATCCATACATCTCAAGGTTGATATAAGCAATTGGAAGGTTTTCTAACTTCATAAAACTCTTTTCTAATGGATTTTTTAAGTGTACCTTACTTCTATAGTATAAACTGGTCACCTTATATAAACATTTTCCTTATATATGGGACATATTTTAGGCTCGGTTTTTTGGATAACGTTTCTATAAGGTCTAGACTTTTTGAAAATAAAGTAAAGGCTCACGTCAAATCCTCATTTGGAAAGCACTTTCGGCAACATAAATCTCCATGATTGCTCTTAAATCAATTTTCAACATCGACAATAAATTTTGAAATTCAAAAAATGGTACATATCTTACAAATATGTGAATACTTCTTTTTAGGGTGAAATGGACGATCTAGATAATTTGCTATTTACACTATTTTTAGAGCAAGGGGTAGTCCCAAAAGGATTTGGTTGAAGGTAATCTGAAAAAATTCGAAGACTTATGACTTCACTGAGGGCAGATAAATGGCGGACTAGGATTTATGTAGTTGACCCCAATTAATTGGAAAAATGCTATGATGATGATGACACACTATTTTTAGAGCTTGAAATCCTGAAATTTTTCACAACCATAACCATCAAGCCAAGATGATTGATGTAAAAGTTTTCCAATGCTTGAATTGCAATTTTGTATGCTTTATTTATTTTGATAGGGTTGCAGCCCTATCAAATCATTTTTCATGTTCTAAAACCCCGCTCTGGTACCCTATTAAGTACCAGCCATTTTGAGTCAACCCAGTGGACTAGGCAAATCGGTCTGACTGACTCGGATTAAAAAAATAGAACGATAGATAACATAGAAAATGGCAAAAAAATGCCTAAAAATAAAAATAGTCATTCAAAACTATATTTAATTTATTTGATCTAAAAGTGGTATACAACAATATTGAAATAAAAAATATAGAATAAAAAACAATTTTTGAGTAGAAGGCAAGAAAAAGGAGGGAAAATTTTGAAATTTGGGGAATTTTGTTTTGATTTAGAAAGAGTGTTGGGGCTTTTGTATATCACTACAATGGAAACAATTTAGGATAAATTTGAGCGCATTTGGTTAATAAAATGAGAGAGAAATTAAATATTTCTCATGGTATTTTAAGAACCATATAACATTCGGTATTCATTACAGTATTTAAAAAGTACCGTAATTGTTCTTTACAGTAATACAACTATTGTGAATGTTATTTTGGCCACAGAACGCCCAAAATTGAAAAGCAATAGTATGGACGAGATTTATGAAAGCTAAAAGTTTTTTTTTTTCTAAATAGACGAAAAAAAAATGAGGATTTTGACTTTTGAGAGAGAGAGAAAACATAATTTTTACCATTGGAAAGAACATGCAATATAATGTTTATTAACTAGCAACTTTTTTAATGCCACCATAAATATTACATATTATCATATTTGCCCCTGATTCTCTTCGGCCGAAACATCATTTTTTGGCCGAATCAACCCGAAGCAGGCCGAATCCAGCCGAAGCAGTTGATTTTTTATTTATTTCAATTTGGTTCAAAGTAAAAAATCAAAGGCTTCGGCCTCTTTGGCCGAAGTGAAGCGAATTTAACAACATTGCCCAAACCATCCTACGATTTTCATCTATTCAATTTTGGGATGGGACTTGGTCAGACTAAATCGGTTCTGGGAATGTATGTGTTAATTCACCTAAATCCTATATTTGTTATATTTTTATATTTTTTTAAGTTTGTCTAATCTTTTCTTATGTCCCCTTAAATCATCACCCCATAAAACCTTATTTTATTTTTTTATTTATTTTTAGTATTTTTGAATCTTCTATTCGAACCGATCCAGATTGCCAATCCAACGATTGGTGATATATATGTGATGAACAATTTGCCCACTGATTTGGGTTTTCATAAACATCATCAAAGTTTTTTTTCCAACTAATTGGAGGCGGTTGCACGAATCTTGGTTCGTCATTATGTTCTATTAAGGGTCATATCTTCATTGAGGCCACGGGTCCCCATATATTTTTCTCACTATTTCTAA
This sequence comes from Amborella trichopoda, assembly GCF_000471905.2. Next base: position 1,629,918 of record NW_006498085.1, on the reverse strand, counting down.
TCACGTCATTTTGAACCTATTATTTAAGCATTTCACTTGAACTAACTTGCACCTCTTGATAAATGTCGTACTGGGTTTGTACTGTACATGACCAATGGACCTAAATCTACTTTTTTTCATTTTATGGCCTATTGATGCCAAGCCTAAATTTTATTGGATATATTCATTTTGAATTTTGTCCCTTCTTGGCTTGCTACTCGTACATCTTAACATCCACATCTCGCCATACTCATTCTATAAGTATGTTATTTTTTGACCGTCCAACATTCCGTCCCATAAAAACAAAGTTGGTCTCACAAATTCTCACATAAAACATTAGCTTACGACGATCCTATAGAACTTGTCCACTAATCTAGATTTGTAAATATTAATCATAAATAAATTAAACGGCTTGGGCTAGTCACAAAGTGCAACGAATTTTTTTTTTAAGATTTTAAGGCAATGACAATTTTACAGACACTCAAAGTAAAATCCAAGGGAGAAGAGTAATTGCGATGTTTTTGTACAAAAAGTAAATTTATATACTTTTCCTTATAGAAATATGAAACAATTGAATGACCGATATTAAGTGAGCGATATTAAGTGCCTTCATGTTCCCGCATGATGAGCTGAAATTGGCGAAACGTTACGAAATCTCGGGTGCCGTGTCCGAAACTATTTATGGTGGCGCCGAAACGTAATTTTGGCGGAAGACGTAATTCCCGGAAATTTAAAACCCATCCTTGGGAAGCAAACAGATGCTGACGTGTCATTGCCTCGCACTTTTGGCTCCGCACCAAAAACCACGCTCTGAAACTTGATCTGTCCTTTCATTTGAACCCCTCACTGTCTCTCTTCTCTCTCTCTCTCTCTTATTCTCTCTTCTCTCTCTCTCCTCTTTCACGTAGGCGTTCTGTTTGCGCTCTGTTATCCCCTCTCTCGCTCTTATCTTTCTCCTGTAATTTGATATCATTATTTCTCTCTCATCATTTCTCTCTCCCTTTTTAGTGTGTTTATCTCCACCTGCTCTCTCTCCTCAATCTAGTTGCTTTTACTCTCTCCTCAATCTTGTTGCTTTTACTCTCTCCTCAATCTTGTTGCTTTTACTCTCTCTCCTCTGTCATTTAATATTATCCATCTCCATTACTTCTCTGTTATCTATACTCTCTCTCTCCTCCATCTTCACTTTACCTAGACGGTCTGTCTCTCTCTCTATCTCTATCCTACCTATTTATCTATACTCTGTTTCCATCTCTCACTCTATCATCTCTTTTCTCTTTCATCCATACTCTCTCACTACCTGTTTCTCTCTTCTCGATATTCATTTTACCTATTACTCTCTCTCCTTTCTCTCTCTTTCTCTTACCTTTTATCTAAGTTCGATCTCTTCACATAAACTGTTTCTCTCTCTAAGCTTTCTCTTCTGTCTGTAGTCGCGACTGAGTATGTATCGATATAACATTTGTCGAAGCTTGAGGAATGTTTCAAGGCAAACAGCTTATTATTCGTTTAATCATGGGAGGTCAGTGTGAAATCCATTCATTTTGTTTATGGATTAATCATTTCCATGTTGTTGCTTTGAATTTATCTTTAGCCTGATGAATTATGAGCTTTATTGCATTTGAACTTTCGAATTTTCCCGATCACGTTTTTTTGTGTGATGATAGTTGTTGATGGTTCAGTTTTAAGGTTAATGGTGTATTACTGGTATGATTCATCTGTTGCAGTGATAGTGTTCATGTCATTTGTCAATTTGTCAAAAAATGAGTGTTTATTTTTATTTTTAACCATTGTTGTGTTCAGTCTGATAATCAAATGCTGATGTGTTTTCATTTTGATGTTTGAATTGAATATGGATAATCCTGGTTTTCGTTACATCTGCACATTATTTGAGTAGTAGTATTCAATGATATCATGATTAATGGAATAAGGGATTGGGCTTTACCTTTTTTTTTTTTTGGGATTATTTGGCATCAAAAGTGTTGTACTCTTGAGAGAGAGAGAGAGAGAGAGAGGGAGGGGGGGGTATATTAGTGTATGGTTTGAAAGAGTACTTGCTTGGTTTGAAAGAGTACTTGCTATTTGAAGCATTAATATGTGAAAATTATTTAGTTAGGCTGATGGATTCCCTTATGAGTTAAAAATACCAACCAAATTGTGGTAAAAACCTGATCTACCTTCTTTTGTGCTGAATTTTCCTTAATCCACCAGAAAATTTCATATAGCCCTTGTCTTTCTTTGTTAGCTTTGTATTTTCCTCAACTCACTCAATTTGTTTTATTTATTTTTGTATGTTGATTTTACGTCAGGGCTTCCCATTCCCTATCTTTTTCTGATATAGCTGTTGAAGAAATTTCAGGCTCCAGACCTGCAGAAGTATACAACTTAGGTAAGGAATTTGATAACTCATGTTTTATGCTTTGTTTGTATTTTGAGTTTCTTATAAGGCTAAGTATTTTAGAAAATTATTCGCTTTTAAATCTTTTTTTTTTCTTTTTCCCACTTCAAGTTCTTTCTTGGCGTAAGAATTAAATTATATTCTTTTGGTAGTTGTATCTTCCTACTTTTAACTCATCCAATCTACAATTGTGAAAACAAGTAGTCAGAGGCTTTCATTCCATCTCTTCTCTTCCCTGTTTTCTTCTAATTCCATTTTAGGTCAGACTACCTTCTCCAATAGTGTGCCCATTTTAAAGTTCAGGATACGAAGCTTAAGTAGTGAGCCATTATACAATATTTGAATTGGCTGTGAAAAAACATGGTCTGTTTGGGTCACCATTGTCCAATTACATTATGGATAGTTATGCAGCAAGAGTGTGACTCATACAAAACGGGAGATTGATCGAGATTGGTCCCATTGTCCTCTGTGCCCCTTGTTTTAATCGGGTAGTGATGATTCCCATGGGCTAAGGTTTCCAAAAGTCCATTAGACTAGACTTCCCCTAAAAGATATGAGATACAGACAATCTGGCTACATAGTGGCCTTATCAAAGCATGATTCTGTAGTTTATTTGAGTTTTATGGTACTCCATAGTTGGGCTGGGCTCATAGTTGTTGGAAGTTGGAGCACCTGCGAGAGCAATTTAGGAATCGGAAGCGAAGAAATCCGAGAGGCTACAAGATTCTTATGGTAGGAAGCATTGTCCGTGTATTTTAAGAATCAAGAACCCAACCCTTTTTTGGATTGAAATCCCAACCTTTTGGGAATTGTGCTTCCAACCATTTGGGACCTCACAATTATCTGGAGTATCCTTAACCATGAATCCCTTCGTATTGGAATTAATGTATTGAGTGCCCTTATTCTGTGTTCCCTAGTATTGGAATCGAGACCTTCTACTACCTTAAACAAGGGTTTACCTGGTACTTGAATCGATGTATTGAGTGCCCTTAATCATGGTTTGGAATCAAGATCCTTGAGTGCCCTTAACCAGGGTTCCTAAATATTAGAATTGAGGGATAACTAGAGTTTCTAGACGTGCCACTTCTTTGTTGATTTAAGTGCAGTTAATTGATTAATCAATAATAAATTTTTTAAAATAAGGCATCTATTTTCGGTTTTCCATGTAGAAGCGGGCTTGCCGCTCGATATTTACCTGCAATAGAGAATAATGTGGTACTTTGTCAATAACTTAATAACCCTAGACTTTTGCATTTGAATCTCAATTTTGTGTTATGGAAACTTTGATCTCATGTTGATCATGGTTCGGTGCAACTATGAACCCTGGGATTTGATGCTGTGGAATCTGGATGCCAAATAACTCACGATCAAGATTCCTAAATGGTGGGGGAACGAGAGTCCTAAATTACAGAAATGAGATTCCATGAAAATTCCTTGTCCGGAGCGATGAAGCGAGATTTTGAAGTGGAATCGCCACCTGGGGTGGAAGATTCCTATAACTATGGTTGGGCTTGAAATAAAGGACTGTCCCATGAAAATCTTCTTAAGGCTTTCATATGGTTATATTTGATATAGATTTCATGGCAAGTTGACAACTTTTTGCATGGTTGTAAATACACCTAATGTAATCTAGAAAAGTTCAAATATGAAGAACTCATGCATTGAGTGATCCTCTAGCATGAACATAAATATCAAGTATAAAAGATATGATCAGTTACATTCAGACTAGTATGGACATAAATTTCTGTGAATTCATAAAACACATTCTGTGCTGATTGAGAATATTGTTTTAAAACAATGCAATATCTAGTATATTGATCCCTGGCTGTGATGAGAAGAAGAACTTGGTGTGAATGTTTAGAAACGCAAAGTTATAAAACTCAGAAATGTAAATTCAATTTTTGAAAGTTCCATTTGTAAAAGTTCCTTTGGGCTTTCTTCTAAAGTCGCCGCATTGTCAAACATGGAACTGTGATGTTGTTTAGTGCAGGGTAGTTGGAAAGGAGTGTCTAATTGGAGCACAATCTTGGATCCCTTGAATGGTGAACCATTCATTAAAGTTGCTAATGTACTTCAGACTGAAATAAATGTGAGTAACTTTATCTACCTTTTTCTGAGACACTAGGCTCAATGTTTTTACTTGTATAGTTTTGGTCGGACTTCAAAGTATGTTTCCTTCCTTTCTTTCTTCTTTGTCACTTTCTTCTACTTCTGGTTGTACCTTATGCATTGAATATTTCCTACATATTGATATGTTTATTTGATGCAGCCCTATGTGGAGAGCTTGTCTAAGTGCCCTAAATATGGTCTTCACAATCCACTTAGATCGCAAGAGAGGTTTTTATGTTTTCTTTCTCTTTTTTTGCTGTTAGCTGTTTATCTATCTATAGTTCTATCTACAAATACATATACTCACACATATACCGATTGGATTATTCAGACCTTTGCTTGATTGGGTATCATTAAAGTGTAATGAGCCTGAAATATTATATGCTGTCGGATGCTGGAATATTTGAAATCATGAAAATGGAAGTGCAATTTAGTGCTTTTTATAATGCAGTCACAATCAAGAAATCTCAGAGAATATTATACAATAGAAGTTTAGAGGAAACTTCTTTGTATTTGTCTGACTTTGGAGCCATCTTCCTCTGCCATGACTTTAGGTTGATCTCTATGCATGCAACAATATCTCAGCAACCCCAGTTTCCCTTTTGCCTATTGTGTCACTCCACTTATTATAATTCAATGTGAAGGGGTTGTCAACTTGTTCCTTGAGTCTGCAGGATAAATTTGAAACGGAAAGATCACCATTTCTGACTTTCTGCTGTTAATAATTGGATATAGAATGTCACTTAGTGATCACCTTTTAATAAGCAGTTTTCAGCACCCAAACGTAGCGGGGAAAAAGAAGTTTTCAGTACCACTTTTTTGACAATTTAAGCATGCAAACTTAAATTATCAAGTGGGAACTTATTAGATGTATTTCTTGTAGATATGTTTTATTTGGGGACATAACTGCGAAGGCTGCATCTTTTCTGGCTCAACCTGAGGTATAACATTTAGATTTATGTTTCATTTTTTGATATTGCTTCTAATATTGATCAGCGAGTCGTTACCTTTAATATTTTAGGTGAATTTATCAAAATACCCATTAAAGTTGAACTATTTAACATTTTACCTATTTGCAACTATTCCAAGATACAATCATGTGTATTTTGATGGGTATTTTGAAAATAAATCAAAAGTCATAGGTAGAATGTTAAGTGGTCCATCTCCAGTAGGTATTTAGATAAATGTTTTTTCAATATTTTATGGACCTCTAATGTGTCTTGCTATTATTAGGTAATATATTTTTTGACAATTTGCTTATGATAAATATGGATTCGTCACTTAGGTTTCACATTTCTTTGCAAGGCTGATACAAAGGGTTTCTCCAAAGAGTTATAAGCAAGCCCTGGCTGAGGTCCAGGTCTCACAGAAATTTTTGGAGAACTTCTCTGGTGACCAGGTACATCACTTACTCTTTTTCAGGTATTGTTAATGGAAACATGTATTTTTGCTTCATTTTGTATTTGTGCTTAATCTTTTTTAATGTAAAAATGCTATTGTTTGCTTCTGTATGTTCTCTTCCTGCATACAGTTCTGAAACCTGATTACTAGGACCTTCAGGTACGAGCATTGATTCTCAGTACTCCCCAAGAAGAGCTGGGATAGGATAGTGCGTTCCTTGATTTTGCAGATCTTGCCGTTTATAGCTATAAGGGAAATTAATGTAAATATACCCTTTTCTTGTGGTATTTAAAAAATATCCCCCATTTTACATATTTTATGCTCATGTCTCCCGCTTTTCTCAAAATGCTTTCGGTTCAGAACTCGAAGTTCCGAACCTGGTGTTTCTTTTTTTATCGAGTATGTTGTGGACCTTCAAGTTCCGAACCAACATTTTCGTAAACAAACCAGTTTGGACCTTCTTATATTTTTGGTCCAGAGTTCAGTTCTGAGCTTTAAGTTCTGAAATGATCTTTTGGTGAAGAGAGAGAGATTTCTTTTTTGGGGGCGGGGGTGGAGTCCTCTCTCATCATTACTAAATATGATAGTTCATTGCTCTGTGAACCATAAGAAATGTTCTTAATTAGTTCTATACCTTAGAATCCTGGGGTTTTCACATGTTACTTGTTCTAGTTTCCAGTCTTATTTTTCGTAAATAAATTACTCAATCTGTCTGTTATAGGTGAGTGTTTGTTGGCGTATTCATCGTTTAGATCTCTTGGTCCTTTATCAACAACATGTTATATTCTATAACTAAAGAGAAACTTATTCTATAACTAAATAGAAACTTTTTGTAACATTCAGTACCTTGCCCCTACCAATCCCTTTCATGTCCTGATAGTCATATTTAGCCTCAAAAGGTAGTTGTTTTAGAATGCATTGTTGCATAGAATTTGCATTGGGTTTTACCTTTACATGGACTCACTTTGTGCTTTTCACCTTAGCGAACCGAGGGACTTATGCTCTTTCACATCAATTCTTTGTCACTTGTTGCTGTGTTTGTTATACAGGTCCGTTTCCTTGGAAGTTCATTTGGAGTGCCAGGGAATCATCTTGGACAACAAAGTCATGGCTTTCGTTGGCCCTATGGTCCTGTAAGTCCCTTATCTGTGCATGGGCCCTGATTGCTCCTTCTTAAAGCTTTGATGCATAATTTATTAAAAAATTGAGTCTTCAAGAGTTGGATTTGCTTTTATTTAGCAAATTCCATATGAAGAGGGTATTTGTTTAGATCCGATCCAAAATTCTGAAGTCATTGCTGTTTCTTTTTTATTTGTGGCATGGAGATGCATAAATTTTGCTGCCAATGCTTACGATGTTGTGGGAATTCATCTTGATAGCTTTCAGAATGACCAAGGGTTGAATCTGGTTGCGGAGAGAGAGGGAATTGGTCAAAGTTTGCTTCTATTTTATGGTTTTTGGCACCATCATTGGGTCATTTTGTCCTGGCATGACTAGGGATGTTTGTCCTCTTGGCAATAAAAATCATGGGTTTGTCTTTTTTTAGTATTTTTTATTTATGATTTTTTCTTATTTTTGATATTTTTTAATGCGTGGGAAATCAAGTGTCCCCATGATGCCTGCATGGATCCTCCTGGCACCTTGGACCCAGAATTCGGCGGGGTCTGTTAGGTGCCTATGAGTCAGCAGCTATTATATTTGATCAATTTAAGCAATTCCGTATCTTTTTAATGTAATTTTGTTTTTCTTTCCATTGTTTACTCTTAGCTAAAATTCCATTTTTTAGAAAAATAAGAAAAGATGACCATCTAATTTGGCCTATTTTTCAATTCGAATTGGATAGGCCAATCTAGGTTCAAGAATATTGCTTTCCGATTCTTTGGTGATGAAGGGAGACTTCCTTAGTGCTATTAATCAATGTTCAAGAAGACTGGAGTTCCTTGAACGGTCATCATTGTAAAGATTTTAGGTTACTAGGGAATGTTGGATGTAGGACATTATATAAAAGATTAGGGAGGCTACACCAAGTTGTTAGTGTCTTGCTATCCTCAGCCTACAATTTTTTTCATTTTCTTTGGACGAATTTGCCAATTTGGAGCCCTAAATGGTGTAAATTGCTTATATTTGTACCTTTGAGGAAAGTAATCCCTAATTGCAAAGAAAGAACATCAATGCCTTTGTTTGTAAGTGGCGTTGAATTTCAGTTTCAATAAAAAGAAAAGAAAAAAAAGTGGCGTTGAACCTCTATTAAATGTTGTGCTTCTTTATTTCAGTTATTTACTGACTGTGTACATCTTGTTATGATATATGCAGTTCTCAATATTTTATTGAATGTAATCTTATTACGATGTCTTATTTTGAATTCTCTTTGTGCTCCATGTTAGTTATGTTAGAGAAACTCCAAGATATTTAATCCTGTATTTCTTACAGGTGGCAATTATCACACCCTTCAATTTCCCACTGGAGATTCCTCTGCTGCAGCTAATGGGTGCACTCTACATGGGGAACAAGCCCATTCTCAAAGTTGACAGCAAGGTTGGCATCGGAGATATAGTTTAACATGTTATTAACTATTGAACTTAGATTTTGGAAGTTAAAACTATCAAATGGTATGTATGTTGATGCTCCAACAATTGCTTGAAAAATAACTTAAGATTTTAATTTCTATAAAATTAATATATTATTTTTTCTTTTTTTTGTGTATTTTATAAATGATTAACTATTACTTCTACAGCATTTTAATATTCTATCTAATGTTTATTTGATTTCCCATGTTTATTTTTATTTCTTATATTCTGAAGTACTTCTAATTTCTTTAGTTTATTAAATTTTTATTTAATTATTAAATTGAGTTTTAATTCTCATCTTCCAAATATTTTTTAGTTTCCTTAGTTAATATTTCATCAATTCTTGAGAAATGAAATAAGGGATTCCTTAGTTAATATTTCATCCTGGGGAATTCTTTAGAAATAAAAAAAAGGGAAATTTATAAAACCCCACCTATAAGATAAAGTATTCAACATTTTACCCCTTTTCCTATATAGCTTCAAAAAGCCCACAAAAAATGTATCATCAATTCCCCAATGTTGTTGGAGGGACACTTACCATTTTTTCTCCATCAAAACCATGCAATGCCCATACCAATCAACCAAAAATTACAGGTTTTGAGACAAGGTGCATACCCTAGTGAGAGAAAGAGCCGAAAAGGCCTCAAGAGCCTGGTGTGATTCCTTGAACTGAGAGCAATAAAGAATCAAACAAAAGGTCAGGAGCTGAAGAACCAGGAAGATGGGCTCAAATAAAGCTCAAAAATTTTATAAATGGGTTTCGGGGCAAGAAATTGAAAACAAAATGAGGAACTTTCCATTGATCAATCAAATTAAAATCATATGAGTTTGTAGCATAAGAGCGAGAAAGTGCGTGAATGAGAGAGAGAATGAGGTGTGAGGATTTGGTGGGCATGTCAAATGAACTTGAGGCGGGGATGGGTTATAGAGTAGTGGATAGATAGAAATTGGTGATGAAGTAATTTTGGGGGGATTGTAGAAATAGGGAGTGGGAATTTGGAAGGGCGATATCGGTTTTTGGAGAGGATTAGACTAAGGAGAGGGAGTGGATCGAGGGGTTCAGAGAGCGAGCAGTTGGGTGAGAGAAGGGGCAGTAAAGAGAGAGCCGTCAAGTGAAAGAAGGGGTAGAGGGAGCAGTTGGGTGAGAGAAGGGGCAATAAAGAGAGAGCCGTCTAGTGAAAGAAGGGGCAGGAGAGAGAGAGAGAGCAAGAGTGAAAAAACGACATTGAGGCACTGCACTTGTGCTGGCTTGGTAGGGATGGAGAGAGCGTCTATATGTGTTTTTATGTGTGTGTCGACATGGTTGTGAGGGTGAAGATCTGCAGGGTAGAGAGAGATCGAGATATGTGAGAATGGTGCAGGTTAGCTAGAGAAAGGGGGAGTGTGTATGTGATTTCATATGTGCATGCAGGTAGGTGTGGTTATGAAGGTGAAGATGTGCTGGGTAGAGCGATTAAATGTCATTTTGTTTGCAGGTGTGGTTGTGAGGGTGAAGATGCGGCTTGCAAGAGAGAGAGAATTGATCTATGAGTGGGAGAGGAGAGATAGGGAGAGCTACACATGGAGAGAAAAATATTGAGAGATGGTTTTTTGGTGTAGAGAGAGATGTAGTGTGTGTATGTTTATGTTTGGTGGTAGGAGAGAAGATGTAGCTCGTAACAAAGAAAATTGATTTACAAGCAACACTTGCATATTATTAAGATATTTTCTTTTGAGAGAAATAAGTTTACAACGAATCAATAGTGAACCAAAGTGACAAACACTCCCACAAAAATATCATGAGTTTTATAATAAACATATTTCTTTTGCTCGCATGTGAAATTTTTTTTAATAGTGTTTTTAAGAAATATGCTTCACTAATCATAATAAGGAGACCATTTACCTCTCATAGAGAAAAGTCATATCGGATTGTTTTGATGAAGGGGCAAAAGTTGAAAGTGCTCCTCCCACAATTATTGGCATGTGATGATGTTTTTTTTAATGGGTTTTTGGAATTATAAACAATTTTGTGGGCTTTTTTGAACTCATCATCATCATCCGAGCCTTATTCCAACTATTTGTGATAGGCTACACGAATCATGTTCTGTCATTCAGCTCTATCAAGGGTCATATCCTCAGTTAGACTATAAGACGTGTTGCTTACAGGGAACGCCCTAGTGTGGGCTTTTTTGAACTATAGAAAGAAATTGGGGGAAATGTTAAATACTTCACCTTTTAGGCGGGTGTGATAAATTTCTTATAAAATAGTTGTAGCTCATGTTATTTTTGAAGTATTTTCTTTGAACAAAAACTTAATATTATTATTTTATTTTATTGAGTTTTGAGGTCCATAGCTTTTCAATTTTGGTCTAATTTTTATTTCATAGTTAAATTTATTCATCGACAATAATTATCTAGAAACATAATATAATAAATCTTTGGCTTTTATTTCTTCTCTCTCGTTATTTTTATTAAACATTAGATTTTGATAACAAACATAAGATCTTCCAAGGGAGGAGATATGAGTCCTTTAGGAACTGTATCTTTAACTTTAGATAACAAATAACGGATTTTGAAGGAATTCGTTTTTAGGAATGAATTCGTTTGTGAATCTTTTGAAAGAGAGATATCTTCGGATTATTAACAAGAGCTTTCAATAACAAATTAGAGATTCTAAGAGAGTGGTTTTAGGAAATATTGATTGGCGGAGTTTTTGGAGGGAAAAGGAGAGGGAGTGAACAATTTGAAAGTCATATCCTTACTTTTCTTTCCTAATGTATATATTCCCACCGTTAAGGGGTGGACATGTGGCATTCAACTAGAATAGAACCCTACGGAGACAAAGACTTTAGGTTAGGGTACTTGTTGTGGAGACCTTACATATAGAGGGTTTAGGGTGGTGTTAGATCTTAGTCTAATTCAATATCTATCAATTCCTATAGTCTCTCTGTTCGTTATCATCATCATCATCATCATCATTCGAGGCTTATCCCAACTATTTGGGGTCAGCTACAAGAATCCTGTTATGGGATTTCGCTCTATCAAGGGTTATACTCTAAGTCATATTATAAGTCATGTCTCTTCTCGCTACTTCCAGCCATATCTTTTGGGCCTTTCCCTTGTCCTTTTAGTGCTTTTCTCTTGAACCAAAGCACTCCTACTAACCGGTGTTGTTCTAGGTCGACTCTACACATGGCCAAGCCAGACCACCCAAGTCTAGTTTCCTCAGCTTATTGCATGTTGGAGCTACCCCTAATTTCCTTCGGATGCATTCATTCCAAAGTCTACTCTCTCTAATGTCTCATCTAAATTCAATTTGATACAGAGACTCCCCATTTCAGAATATCTTATGTTTCTCCCTTCTTATCCATCAATGCGTATCTTTTTTGACAAAAAGGAACTCTCCCTATCAGAAAAACTTATCTTTCATTTGCTCAAAAAAAAGAAAAAACGCAACATACTTTATCCAAACCCTTTCACCTGTGACCCTTTTTTTTTTTTTAATCATATTTAGTGGTAATAATATTACTAGTAGAGATAAAGCAATTCATGGATGATGGATCATTTGTCATATAGAAATCTGTTTTTTCTGGTGGAACTATCTTTCATATCCTAATAGACTCTTGTCAAACTCTCCCTAAGACAAACTGGTCCCTCCCGTTCACCTCCCTTCATGCCTGGAGGAAACTTTGGGAGGTGCATGAATTAAAATCAGTTATCATGGAAGTCAGCTCAAAGTTAAACGAATAGGCTCAAGAATTCTTGGGCTAAGCCAGCAATCTGTCCTCATGAGAATTTTCCTCCAAAATGTAATATTACTGACTTACCGTGCGTAGGTTATCATTCCAACAACTGGTGGCAACTTTTTTAATATTGGACTGTGAGATCCATGTATGTTGCCACCCAGTTCAGAAATCTATCCTTTTAGTTCCTGTAACGGAGCATCTACTTCTGCATTGCTTCCTTAAAAAACATTTGACTTGTCTAATTTAACATTTGTTAGTAGTCACTAATATTTTTTGGTTTTTCAATACTTATTTGGCTCAAGTGTACTTATTGTAGGTAAGCATTGTGATGGAGCAAATGCTTCGCCTCCTTCACCAATGTGGTTTGAATATGGAGGATGTGGACTTCATCAACTCTGATGGGAATACCATGAACAGAATCTTATTGGAGGTTGGATGCCCTTTAGAATGTCTTTGTAGACACTCTTCACATTTAAGTCCTGTGGTGGATTATAAAAAAAAATAGACTAGTATCATACAAGTTTGATATTTGTACTTGTAGAGTAATATCCTTTTTGTGTTTTTTCCCCAACTAAAAAGATTGTGATTTTGCATGTACGTTGTGCTCTACTTGTTTTATTTTATTTTATTTTCCCCTTAAACCTTGCCCCGATAAGCTTGGATATTTTCCCAAGTTTCCCTGCTGTCCACTCCATTGCTGCTAACAGCACAACTTCTAAGAAGTTTAAAACTTCAAATTCTTTCATTTTAAAGATGGATCTGTGACCCACAGAGTCTGCTAATAACCTTCTTGCCCTTACTCCCATTCACATCCCATCATCCCACACTATTCCCATTTACACCCATTCCTCCATCCTTATCTAAGCAAATTATGGAATTTATGTTGCCACCAGACCATCACTATAACCTGTATTTTGGGATGCGTCACTCATTCTGTGATTGTTTCCTCTAAATGCTGTAAACTGCACTAAAAAATACAGCATTCCATCACATCTTGATGCCGTAGCACTCCCTGTATGCATTCTGAGAATTTGAACTCTTAAATTCTTTAACTTATTTTGGCAAATGTTTACATGTTAGAGAAATAGGTTGGCTTTCTAGACATCATTGACCACCCACTTGGATACATTCTACGGCCACCGGGACTGGGCTATGTGCACTTTTCATTTAAGGGGAATTATAATGTTGATTCTCATCTGCTCCTAGAGATCTCTGGCACAGGTCAAAAGAAGCCTTCATTTCTGTTGAAAAATATTATTGTACTGTCTGGACAGAATCCTATGAGTGGATTTAAGTGATAATATATTCTTCAGAATGCAAGTTTGTTATGCCAAATTGCCTCACAAATATGGTCTTTGATCTGCATTGTTCTTTTGCAGATATTTGGCCCAAGCTGATTGATGCCTTCTTTTTTGGCTGAAATTTATTTTGGCTATTGCTATTTATGCTTGCTTTTTGCCATCTACACCTATTGACATGAGTGGAAATTCTATCCAACCTGTGTTCTGATATTCCCACTCCCACCTATGTTTTATTTTGGGTGGAATAGCAAAAACATGGGTGCAGATACAAAAAATGTTGTTGCAAATAGCTGTTCTCTTTATTATTCGTAGTCTTGTATTTCATCATAAAGTAATACTAATTGAGTTGTTTTACCATTGTATAGTCCTAATTAAGAAGATTTTGGTCGAGAAATGTTAAAATTTTTATTGCCTACTTAGTGTTTTGTCTGTTCTGCCATTTGCTCAGGCAAAACCACGAATGACACTATTTACTGGAAGCTCTCGTGTTGCAGAAAAGTTGGCTGGTGACCTAAAAGGACGCATCAAACTGGAAGATGCAGGTTTTGATTGGAAAATCCTTGGTCCTGACGTTCAAGAGGTTTTTGTCATAGCATTTTTTTTCTCATACTACTTTCTTGATCTTTTTTGGACAGATAACAATGCAATTGATCTTTATAGATGTTGGTTTTTTCCTATTTAGTTTTTTATCATTTCTTAGGTGTGTGTATACTTGTTTACTGGTCATCATCATCATCATCATCATCCAATTCTTATCAAAATTATTTGGAGTCGGCTACATGAATTCTATTTTGCCATTCCGCTCTATCACGGGCCATACCCTTAGTTATACTGTACGATATCATATTTCTTCTCACTACTTCCTTCTTCTCGCTCTACCTTCCTCTTGTTCTTTTAGGGCCTTCCACTTGAAGTAAATCACGCCTCCTAATTGGTGTTGTTCTAGGTTGCGATGCACATGACTAGCCCACTTAAGTATACTTTCCTTCATGTTGTTGCCTATTGGAGCCAACCCTAAGTTCTCTCGGATGTATTCATTCCGAATTCTATCTTTTCTTTTCTTGCCAGTTGCCACTCATCCTTCTCAACTATAGTTATTGTATGTATACTTGTTTACTAGTAAATATCAAAATTTCCAATGCTTACTTTCTTGTTTTTGAAATGTCAATTATAGGTTGATTATGTTGCTTGGGTTTGTGATCAAGATGCATATGCATGCAGTGGCCAGAAGTGCTCTGCACAATCTATTCTTTTTATGCATGAGGTGAGCCACTTCATTTGATTTCATATTTTTATTGCTATTAGTTATATATAAAGCTATGCACAGGAAATGTCACGTACAAAGAGACATCATCCATGAAATATGTTAGGTATTGATTTACACCTGGCCCATTTTCCTGTCAAATGATTATCATGTGGTATATGTTGCATAGTCTTGTAGTTATGGATGTCTGCATAAAGACATAGAAGAGAAGGGGTGTAATTAATAGGTGTCCAAGAATTAGGTGGCGGAATTTTAAAAATGAGAAGATAGACTTACTTAGGGATAAATTAGTTAAAGAAAGAAAATGAAACTCTGAACATGAGGTCAAAGTTATGTGGGAGATAGTTGTCTGTATTAAGAAAGTGGCAAAAGAAAAAGATCATGTTATAAAATTTGGCAAGGTATTAGGATCAAAACTTAGAAGAATATAAAACTGCTAAGAAAAACGCTAAACAAATAGTAAGACCTAACTTAAGGCATATGATAATTTATGCAGTAATCTGGGAACAAGAAAAGGTGAAAAAGACGTCTTCAAATTGGCAAAAATGATGGAGAAAAAATGTAGGGAACCGAGCTATATTCAATGCATTAAGGGTGAGGATCAAAGGGTCTAGTTGAAGGATGAAAAGGTTAGCGAAAGTTGGAGAGTTTATTTTAAAAAATTATTAAATGACGAACACAATGGGAACATAGCAAGAGAAGGAACCGTTGACATAAATGAACCGTTGACCAGATGATATCTAAATAGAGGTTTGGAAGTGCATGGGGAGATTGACATTGACTGGTTGACCAAGTTGTTCAACAAGGTGTTGAGCAAAAAGAAAATAGCAAATGAATGGAGGTAAAGTACTGTGGTACCTAATTACAAGAACAAAGGAGACATAGAATGTGTGAACTATTGAGGGTTTAAACTTATGAGCCACACTATGAAGCTGTGGGAGGGGGTGATTGAGCAATGACTAAGGCATGAAATGAGTGAATCAGAAAACCAATTTGTTTTTATGCCAAGGAAGTTAACAATTGAGGTTATTTTCCTAATTAGCCAACTGATTGAGAAGTTTAGGGTTAAGGGGAAAAAACTCCACATTGTTTTTATTGATCTAAAAAATGCTTATGATAGAGTACCTAGAGATTTGATTTGGTGGGTGTTGGAAAAGAAATGAGTCTCCAGACAATACATCGACTTGCTGAGGGATATGTACAAGGGAGCGCAAACTAGTGTACAAACAACTAGTGGAGAGACGAGTGAGTTTTAATGACAATTGGTCTACATCAAGGGTCAGCATTGTGCCCATACCTCTTTGTCTAGGTTATGGACTTAACTAGGCACTTGCAAGATGAGGTACCATGATTATGTTATTCGCAGGCGAATAGTTTTGATCGATGAGACTCGAAATGGCATCAACACAAAGTTAGAATTTTGGAGGGATGCTCTAGAATCTAAAGGTTTTTAAAATTAGTCGAACTAAGATCGAGTATATGGAATGCAAGTTTAGTAATAATAGGAGTAGAGGCGAGGAAGCGCTTAACTTGACGGCCAAGAAATACCAAAAAGAGCGTGCTTTCAATATATTGGGTCGATAATCCAAGAAAATGGAGAGATTGAGGAAGATGTCGCACATAGAATTAGAGTTGGGTGGGCATAGTGGAGATATGCAACTGGAGTTTTATGTGATCGCCACATATCAGTGAAGCTGAAGGGCAAGTTCTATAGGACAACTGGGAGACCATCTTTGCTTTACAGGGCGGAATGTTCGGCAGTCAAGAAACAACATACTCATAGAATGAATGTAGCTGAGATGAAGATGTTGAGATGGATGAGTGGCAAGACAAGAAGGGATAGAATTCGAAATGAATACATTCGAGAAAATTTAGATTTGGCACCAATTGGAGATACGATGAGAAAAAGTAGACTTAAGTGGGTTGGCCATGTGCAGCGGAGACCCAATATAGCTGTTGTTAGAAGGTACGAGCTAGGTCAAGTGGAAGGCTAAAAAAGGGTAAGGGGTAGGCCGAAAAGGATATGGTTGGAAGTAGTGAAAAAATATATGGGGACTTATGACCTCACTAAGTGCATGGCCCTTGATAGAGCAGAATGTGTGCGTAGCCAACCCCAATTAGTTGGAAAAAGGCTCAGACGATGATGATGACATGGCTTGATGACCATTGTTAAAATTTGCGTGTGGAATGATAAGATGTTGTCCTAAAATGAAATAAGGGCCTGGTTTCTGAACACCCACCACCTTGCAAACTTAATCTTGTCTAATTTCACCCCCAACTGGAGAATAATTGACATTCATACTTCAGACAATTATATATATGTTCAAAAGGAAGAAAATCTTGTTGGAAGTCCATGTACATCACTCTTTATTTTGTTGTTCTTTATTTTTTCTTCCATTATGTGTTCATAGGGTGTGCATTTCATGTTATTATCAACAATGCCGTTAATATGATAGCCTCAAGTCTTAATGCAGAACTGGATTTCAAGTGGGCTTGTTTCTAATTTGACACTCCTTGCTGAGAGAAGGAAACTAGAAGACTTAACCATTGGCCCTGTTCTAACTGTAAGTTTGCTTTTATTCGTTTTCTTGATCATTGTCTAGCATAATATTTTTCCTTAAAAGTTTACTATGGTTGAGATGATATTGTGCCATTTAATGCAATTTACTTGCCATTTTTGTACTCAGTTGTGAGTCAAGTCAGCCAACCTAATCCAATGTTTCAGAACTTGTTTTTGGGCCCTTGTAGAGAAAAACTTGGGGCAAGTCCAACACCATTTTTCTTCCTTTTTTTTTTTCCCTGTCTAGAGAGGTTCATAAACTTCATATGATGTATCCCAGCCTGTGAAAGAACAATGCATAATGGATTTTTGAGACATGTCCGAAGTTTGAATTGTACACACTTGAATATTAACATTGCTTGATCTAAGGATATAAGTTTCCCATTGTATACATGTTTGCACATATGCCCCCCCCCCCCCCCCCCCCCACCCACCAGCTCCCCACCTCCCTTCATCCTTCCGTTACATTTCTAATGGTGGCATCTTGGATGCATTAATCATTTAGATGTATGTACCATGAAGTACATATGTGTATTTACGAGAGTTAGTTGGGATCTATGTTAAAAAAATTGATGTGTGTTGGTGTCTAGCATGGATAAGTATGTCAGAAATGCCAACTTCAAAGCCTTTTAGGCATGAGACCGCCATACATCATTTAGAGAAGGGGAAAAATAGGTTTTCATGTGACATAAAATACTTTCACATTGACATTTCAACAAGAGAGGTTAAAAAAAAGTGAATCCATTGTTTGAAAAAAGGGCCGGCCTAGGCCTAGGCACCCAAGAGGCCAAAGACCACATTGCCTAGGCCTGGGCGGGCCTTCCTGGTCGAAAGTTCCTAGGTGGGTGCCCAGAAACCTACGTAAAAATGGCATTTTTTTGGGGGTCCATTTTGGGTCATTTTGACTTATGAAAGGGGATATTCTAAACCCTCAAAGTAAAAAAAATAAAAATAAAAAGTCTTCCTATGCCTTAGAAACACCCAAAACTGATGGATTTTACAAGTGTTTGAAAACGAGAAAATTTGAAGTTCATAGAATCCATCCAAAACCATACCATATCTTATTGCATTCAATTTTAAGGTTCAAATGCGGTTCTTAGAAAATAGAAGACTTTTGGGGTGATTTTGAGCCTGTTAGACAACTGAAAAATTGAGGATAGAACATCCAAAATATTGAATAATTAAAGATCTTCTCTTTCTTTTCATTTGTATGGCATCTTCTGTACAACATCATTTTGTGTTGGTCATTTTGGAGTCTATGAGTATGACTATGAAGTATGGACTACGAAGTATGGTGCATGGACACTAAATCACTGATACACTATTTACTGTTTTGTTTTTCAGTGTTTTAGTTATTTAAAGCAGCAAATTTTTCAGTAATATGAATGTGTCAACATTCATGCACATATACTTGTATAAAAAAGTTAGTTGGTTGGAATACATATTAATGTATAAGCATATACATATAGAGGCATATAAAAATGTTAACAGTTTCAAAAAAAAAAAACACATATAGAGGCATATACTTGTGTTTGGATCGGACATATATGCATGTATGTGTATATTTCAAACCTCTGGGTACTTGACGTTCTGGGCGGTCGCCTAGGCGCTGGTCAGCCGAGAACCCCCCAGGGTGCCTAGGGACTGCCCAGCATTTTTTAAACTTTGTCTAAATTTTTAAAATGATAGACATGGATGTCATGACCTTGGTGTGTTGGCACGTGCCAAAAATGTTGGAGGCATGTGTCTCTGTTGCATAGATTTGGGTGAGGTGAATAAGTTGCCTATCAACCCTATCCAAGCCCCCTGATTGGCTCTGAAGGCAAAATGAGTTCTTGAAGTTTCACAAACATTGCCTATACGCACTTGGGGCCAATTCTCTGTAGCTATCGACCAGCACCAAACACCAAATAGAAGGAGCTGCACGTATGACGTTGCGCTTATTTGCTACCTCTACGTCATCCAAAGAGGCCCTATATTTCTAAGATTGATGTGATGCATACATTGTTTTAAAATGCGGCCGCATCGCTGCATATGCGGCCGCATCATGCGGGATGCGCTCGCATCCGCATCGCGAACTGGCGCATATTCGCTTTTGACAGATGCGGCCGCATATGCGCTGCATCATGGCCGCATCCTGCATCGCACCGCATCAGACCGCATCACGCCGCATCTGTTACCACAGAATTTTTTTTCAATTTTGCACCTCGGGGAGGGGCAAAATGGTCTTTTTGTAGTTCCAAAGTTTAGGGAAACTGTTTGGGGGGTTATTATACCCCCTAAACGAAGATTTCCAGAGACTTTTGTGGCTTTTTTTGCATCAAATCGAAGGAAAAAAATAGTTTTGACGAAAAGTTTTTTTTCATCAAAATCTTAGATTTGGCGGTTGTTTGATACTTGGATGTTCATTTGATGCATTTGATTGTTGATTTGGGGTTGTTAAGGTGAATTTGTGATAAGAAATTGGGGATTTCAGAGGCCGTGAAGAAATCGAGCACTACTTCATAGAGTCGGTGACTTTTTATTCCTTCTTGTACAATAATATTGTTATACTTATTTTTGGGGCAATGTCTTCTTCCTAATCTTCTAGTAACAAGGATTCGGCTTAGAAATATGCTAAACTAAAAAATCCGAAAGATAGAAATTGTGTGATATGCTTGCTCTGTGGAAATACTTATATGGGTGGTATTTTTTGACAAAAAGAGTATTTAGCCGGAATTTCTGGGAATGTAAGAGCATGCCCACAAGCTACAA
>NW_006498085.1:1587597-1599962 GCF_000471905.2 Amborella trichopoda | reverse complement strand
GCAAAATTCACTTTTTGTTATTAAAAAAAATAATCTCATAAAAAAAAAAGGGGATAGGTTTTTATTTTTGTTTTAAAAAAAAAAAAGCTAAAAATTTTTTTTTTTAAAAAAAAAAAAGGGGAAAAAGAAAAAAGAAAGAAAGGTAATAATTTCATAAAAAAAAATATCATAAAAAAAAGAAGAAGATAGGTTTTTACATTTGTCTTAAAAAAAAAACTAAAATTTGTCTTCATAAAAAAAAAAAGAAAAAAAAGATAGGTTTTTACTTTTGTCTTAAAAAAAAACCAAAATAAAGAAAATAATAGAAAAATAATATGATAAAAGAAATAAAATAAAAAAAAAGTAATACAAAAAAAAAAAAAAAAAAAAACTATATAACATCTTCTTTTTTTTCTTGACAAAAAAAAAAAAGTAATACAACAAATATCATATTTTCTCGTAAAAAGAAATATAACAAGTATTTATTGTCAAAAAAATAAAAGATATTTCTTAATACAACAAATATTTTTTAATACAAACTAGGAATAACTGATATAATTATAATTTTTGTTTTTATAATATGATAAGCTTTAACATAAATTTAAGAATATTAATTTTAAGATATAATTCATATACATTTGAAATATTTCTATGTCTCGAACAATCTCTTCCATTAAATTTATTCTAGAATTCTAAAAAATTATATTTTTAGAAATTTGAAATGTTATTTTAAAAATTGATGCCCATTCGAATAATTTATATATTGATAATCAAATATTTTATTTATTTATTTATTTATTTACATTATAAATCTTGTAATGTATTATTTTTTTTATATTTGTCAATAATACATTTTAAATTAAATAATATTATAAAATATTTTAAATTTACTATTATTTATATAATAAAATATAAACCAACCATTTTCGTTGCAATATATAATAGGGTTTCTTTGAACGGAAAAATGTCATGAATCGTAAGAATAAGAGCTTGAAGAGAGTAATGAGGCAACATTGCACCACCATTGTCACAGATTTCAACAAAATTTTGACTTTTTCCACCCAAATCAACTATAAATTCCACTAGAGTGTTCTCCCACAGTCCTATATGTACTTCTAATTCAGAGCACACTTTCTGTCTTCTAATTCGGAGCACACTTTCTGTACCATGGACAAGTACTCGAGTTTGTTCAGTGCATCTTCACTGCAGATGCCATGGAAGCGTGTAGGAGAAACCCTAGTTTTCGCAGGAAGAATGACAGAGAGAGATGCCATGGAAGCGTATAGGAGTAACCCTAGTTTTCGCAGGAAGAATGACAGAGAGAGGAAGCGTGTAGGGGAAACCCTAATTTTCGTAGGGAGAAAAACTGAGAAAGGAAGCGTGAAGGTAAACACTAGTTGTGTAAAGAGAGGAAGCGTGAAGGGGAAACCCTTGTTGTGTAGGGGAAACCCTAGCTTTTCGCAGAGAGGAAGCGTGAAGGGGAAACCCTAGCTTTCGCAGAGAGGAAGCGTGGAGGGGAAACCCTAGTTTTGGCAGATTTGGAATGAGGTTACATGGGTTTCGCAGATATCCTAGTTTTCGAGGTTTCGAAGATATGCTGTTTCGTAGCTGTGGTCCTGCGGGTCTATAAATCAGCAATGGTCTCCCGCTTATTTTATAAATATCAACTTTTTCTTATCTTTCAAAAAAAATTTATTTATGTATCATCTTCTATATACTAGTAAGACTTAAGAAACCAAATTATCCAACAAAATTAAGATAATTGATAACAATATTAAAGAAGACATAATCACGATCTGAAAAATAAAGAAATGGTTATGATTACGTACATAAAATTCAACCAAAGAACGATCATCATAGAATTTGAATACATGTCTGCAAAAAATTGAATCATTCTAATTTTTACATGTTACAGGTCCTTAAGAAAAATTTTAAAAGCATTTAAATCCAGATTCAAGACACTCTGAAAATTATAATTTTTAAAAGTTCTAAAATATTGGTAAATGGAAGTAAAATTCTCAAAAAATATATTTATTAAGAAATTTGTATTTAAAATTGGAAATTTACACAAACCTTTGGTCTCCAAGGTATTAAATTTGGTCTCCAAGGTATTAAATCTTTGTAAGGGAAAGTCTCACCCAAGATTCTAAGTATATTAGTGTTGAGGAACAAGTGGGAATGTTTCTATTCACCATAGCTAATCGCATAATACAAGAATGATTCCAACACTCTAGTCCAACAATTAGTTGGTATTTTGGAAGTATTCTTAAAGCTATTTATACATTAGCACCTCGTTAAATTGCCTCTCATCAACAAATACTCCTCTAGATCCGATATAGTGATATTTACTTCCCTTTCTTCAAGGTACAATTCATACAACATGATTTCCAAATTTATATTTTATTATCATCAGTATCTCACCAAAATTGTATCTTATGAAAGATTGTATTGGAGCAATTGATGGAACTTACATCCCTGTGACAATCGATACTAAGAACCAAACCCCATATCACAATCGAAAAGGCCTTCTTTCCCAGAATATTATGGCAGCATGTCCATTCAATCTTTTATTCACGTATACCTATGCAGTGTGGGAGGGCTCTGTTGATGATTCTACAATTCTCCAAGCAGCTTGACAAAATGGCTTCCATGTTCCCCGAGGTACTTCTAAATCGTGACTAAATTAATAATACTTTTGTAAATAAGTCATTGATCGTTTAGATGTTTTCAAATAAACTACGTAAATACTACCTAATTGATGCAAGTTATGAAAACACCCCAAATTTTACTGCTCTATATTGTGGAGTCCATTACCACCTTATTCAATTGGAGACATTTTTATCTAAGAAATGTTATAGAGCCCATATTTGGTGTACTTAAAGCACTTAGTTATGCTTTCAAGGCCACCTGCACGCCTAATTAAATAACAAGTCGAGTTAGTTATTGTAATGTGCTTCTTATATATTTTTATTCGTACACATTCTGGAGGTGATGACTGGCTCTATAAGGAACATGACAAGGAAAATCAAGATCAAGTACATTGACCAGAGGATTTTGAAGAAAAATAGTATCCCAAATCTTACTTCAGTAAGTAATCCACGTGATACAGGTAGTCGATTATGAGACAACACTTCACATGTATGGGCTGATTATTGTAACTGAAGAAGCTAATTTGTGAGTTGGTTAATGATATTACGTTAGGTCATAAAGGTTTTATTCTTTTACATATGGGATTGTGTACCTCTTTTTTAAAAATAACTTTTTCACTACTAGCTTAGATATTAAATTGTCTGATTATCCACAAATAAATAAAAGCACACATGTATTTCCACGTTCTTTTTTATTTATTGACATGACTTACCTTATAGTGACATGTAAACTACATGCGCAATGTTTAGATTACAAGAGAGAGAGAGAGAGCATTTTTTTTATCTAATGTTACTGCCCTTCTTATAAGGAATTAGCTCTATAAGAATTTTAAGAAGAAAATAAATAAAGATACATGACTCTAAATTAAGATGCACAAGCTAAGCACAAAATATAAAAGTTACCGACTAAATCAATACATCCAATAAAGGATCTTCTTTTCGTTTTTTTTTACAATAATCAACCCACATATTATGTCTAATGCTATCTCATAATCAAGTACCTGCAACTTGCTTAAGCTAAATCTTGGTCATTCTCATCTTAAGAATCCCCCAATTGATATGCTTGACCTTATTAATTGGCATGATTGCCATCCAACTTGAAACATTGCTGAAATCATGATTTTTGCCTCTTTAAATGCTCATAACTCATTCAAAACATGAATTTTTTTATCGATTATTGGTACAAAACAATCGTAGGGCCGATGCCTACAAAAATCTGCAACTAAAATTACAAAAAAATCATAAATCTTGCTAAATAAAGGGAATTTGTGTATAAAAAGATGCATAAAGCTAAAATATTTCAATGTTCATCACAAAAAGACCAAAAGCTCCACCAAAACTTGGAGTTTTTGGATGAAATTTAACGCGAAAAGACAGTGTCACAATGCTGGTGGATTTGGAGGAGATAGATCGCTCATTTTTTAGGGATATATGCTAAAATCTTTACCTTTCTTAGCCTAGTTTCACTACACTTTTGGGTTTGGACAGGAATGAAAGTTGATAATCCACCCACCTATCTGCCCTAAAGTTAATAATCCACCCATATTTAGAATAATCACCATATAAAATCATAATTACCTCACCTCATTTTAGAGAGACAAAATCGTTTGGTAAGGTTTGAGAGCTTAAAAGTTCTAGAGAAAGAAAAACCTCTCCCTTAGAGTGAGAAACCCTGAACCCCCATCCTTAACCTTGGTTAAACTCCACCCAAAGCCCTAACCCTAGTTAGGTAAAATTCCCAAAATATACTTTGACAAGAAATACAAAGGCAAATGTACCCTACACTCGAGGCATAAAACATTGGGGGCCAATATGTGCCAAATTGCCTCTTTTCTGAGAGAAATTATGGTACATTTTGAGAGTCCATAACTCCAGAAGCATTGTAGGAGAGTGTTGGGCCCCTCCCAGTATCTAAATTTGGGTTGGTTAAGAGGCCCACAAAAGACCCAGGGTAGTATGAATCCAAAGTTCCAAGGTAAGTATTCTGCAATGATTTCGTGCAACGGTTGTATAGTAATATGATGTAATAACATTAAAAAAGCATGGTATGACAATTTGTTTGATCCAAAATTTGAAATATACACTCTTATCATTCTAATGAACAATAAAAAAAAAGAAAAATTTGAAAACATAGTCTAAAAAGTATTTTTTTAGCCCAATTAATGTAGGCAGTTCATTTTGGTGAGATGCTTAGATATAGGCTTTAGAAGGAGTTTTTTCATCTTCAATTTTATTGGATGGCTTTATTATTATTAGATGAACAATGTTAAAAAGCAAAAAAATGATTTTGAATTTATAAAGGCTAAGATCTTGAAATTAACCAAATGAATGGTCTAGATTCGTTTTTGGAGGGGGCTTATTTTGGCCATATCTAGGGTTCAAATTGAACTGTTTTTTTGGTGATTATTGAGATGAAGAGTATGTGTGTTCAAAATTTTGAGTCATACAAATACCACAAACATGGTTTCCTAGAAGTGTAGTTGCATTATACTATGATACAACCGTTGCATAAAATCACTGCTCGTAAGTATTTTATATTTTGTGCTTATTTATCTTTTTAGATGAAAGTTTGATGTTGTTATTTTATGTGTCTGAAATTTAAATTTTTGCTTTAACTAAAAAAAGAGTCATAAAAAAAAAATTTTAATTAACAAAATCACACATGCAGACCAATGCCATTAGCTTATGCAAAGACACATGCAGCACAGACCAATGCCATTAGCTTATACAAAGCCCATAAGATAAACACATCCATATATAGAAAGGGAGTTTCCAAAAGAGTAGTTCATCATAGTGGATCTCAAAAAAAGAAGAAGAAGGTTACTGCTAAAAGGGATACAAAGAGTTCAAAAAAGCATGTGAAAATAAGAAATTACCTATGTAGAAGCTTCTATAGGCTCATAGCTTTGGAAAATCTCCTAAACAGACCCCAAGATGAGACCAAATGTCATATTTAGTAATAAACCACATGTGATTCAAGAGGGAATTTTTTTGGGGGGTCTTTTTTGAAACTTAAACTAATTATAGAAATAATTATATGTTGGATTTATGTGGTCTTTTTTGACACCATACTTGATCCTTGTGACTTGTCGGGCCTCGAGAATCCGGGGCCCAAAAATGGTACCTAAAAGTCTCACAAAACCCATTGTCCATGAGGGCATGGAGCAATTAGCCCGATAGTTACCATAGAGGATTGTATGTTATCCTCTGTCGAGGTCAGCATGTGGCCTCGTGGATGTGTGTTGCCATGGCATGTGTTAATGGTTCTTCGCTATATATGTGTGTGCTCCTGTGTGGGTAGGCTTAAGGGCAAGAGCTAAATCTCAATATTTATCAAAATATCGTATGTGCATATGATAGTCGTTTTTAAGAAGCCATCTGATCTATCACATTGAGAATATATGCATGTGCTCGAGAGAGGAGCTACCGCACCCGTGCTTTGTGATGCTTTTCCTTTAAAGTTCACCTCAAATCCATTAAATCCCGATACTCCATTAAATCCTAAAACCCCGTCATCTGTTGATTGACTTTGATGGCCCAACCATTAGCTCCATTAGCTCCTACTTAAGATTATGAGTCCTTGCGTTGATGTTTTTTGAATAAGTAGTCCTTGTGATGATTTGATAAAATGCAAGCTAACTAGAATGCCTCAGTATCAAACCCTAAAGGTACCTAATTTACTCGAAAGATTTTTCTGACAACCCATACCAATTTAAAATATTAAAATAAGTTAAAAAATGATTATTCATAATTGTAAGCATTTTATATAATTTTTTTTTGTAACCTAAATAGGCTAGGGAAATTAATTTTAAAAAAATTCAGTTAAGGATAGACAAGGTACCTAGACGTGTGAGGGACACATGCCACACCCTCAATTCCATGAGCATTCCATGTGCTAAGGGAGAGAGGATCTTTATTTTCATTTCAAATTTAAAGTGAGAGACTTCCAATCTAAGGGGCATGCCACCCCCAAATTTCAATCACTCTCTCATCCACTAGATTCTCAAATGGGCAATTAATAAATTATACAAAAATTTGAAATTGATTTAGTGCATTTAACTGTTGAGATGTATGTGTTCATTGGTGTTTTCATCCTGAGATCGCTTGCCTTTGTATCCAATCCACCTCTGTATCAAGTCCAACTCAAACGATTCCTGAGTCAGCCGGGCGACTTTTGAGCCATTGGTATAAATCTATCTAAAAAAAGCTACAAATAATGAAGGAAAATGTTTTCCACAGAGAACAATAAGCAAAATGGGGGGCTTAAGTCCAGTGAACAAACCATTATATGATAAATAGTACAAACCAAACATCAAATGGAACTAATGAACTGAGCAAAGAAACAGAGTGTTTCTAGTTTCTAGAGGCAAATTCAAGAGAAATTGGTCCAAAAAGACCAAAAGAACAGAGATAAAAGAAAAGGAAAAACCCCCTCATGGTTAATAGGCATTTACTTCTTTTCTTCCTTTTGGTTCTTTTTTTTTTCTGTGTATTTACAGGACTGGGCTGTATGGCCATGAGAAATGCTCCGGTCAAGAAGAAGGTGAAGCAGTAGCACAAACCGCCACTAAAATTGCAATACAACAAAGAGAGCAATGGGTTTGATCGTACAGTTTTTTTTATAGAGTGTCAACAATTTTTGGGCCCTCGTACTCAGCACCCACAACTTTTAAAGAGCCAGGCCTCTCGATCTCTTCCAACCATGCGTACTCACCGCCATTCTCTTGAACTGAGACTGCATCACCTTAGATAGGAAAGAAAGAGAAGATCAAAAGGGGGAATATCAGCACTGAAATCAGAAATGTAAGGACAAATTTTTATAATAGTTATTGTGCTTTGCTTATTAGGAGAATAAGCTAGTAGTAGCAATAAAGAAAACTCTAATTTTCTCCAAAAATGTAGATTGTCCTTAACTCCTAAAAAATTAGCTTCAAAACTTCTCTCCTTTTTCTTGAATTTTTTGGTGACAGGAAAGTATTTGACGCGTCTAATGACTCATGCATCCCCTGCACAATAAACAACATATTTCCGGACTGCAAAAAATGGGACCCTATAAAAAATTTAATACTGACAGTCCAAACAAAGTTGCCAAAAATATCACATCTTAAGTTTCAATATTTATTTCATTTTTTGTATTCATGATCCCCATGATAGAGATCATACTCCAAAAATTGCATCCAAAGCCCATGTCTAAGATGGATCTTAGAGGGAGGACTCGTGCGAATAGATTACTCAGAAAATTCATCAAAACCAGACCCTTCAATGAAATGTGTATGATCGAAATTGAACAACAATGCAGACTTAAACTAATAAGCATTCAAGATGCAGCTCTGCGAGTTTCAACACAATTTCAAAAATATCAGGTCCAAACATTGCCCCCAATGTACTTTAATTTCACTAGGTCCAAAACAAAATTTTGTCCAAAAAAAAACACAAATCCGAGGTCTGCGATGAAACCAATTTTTACGGCATATAATGAAAACCTTTCTCCATGGGCAACCATTCGACTAAAACAAAATTATTAAGGATTGAGACAAGTGCTCCAATCCACTAGGCTAAAGAAGATAAAGTGGTGTACCCCAATCCTTTTCCAGACTGCACTCTAATACCATACACATAAACAGAAATTTCACATGCCTCTCTGTGCACAAAGAAAAAAGAAAAAAAGGAAATAAAAGGAAGATGCTTGGATCCTTGATTACCTGAGAAACTAGGATATGGAAATTCATGAAAATATGTGCAATGCCGGCCCTTGGAGTCATTATAAGGTGGGCCAAACACATCGAGCACAGCGCATGCCGTTTGGGCATGGAAAGTGTGCATGTTGCCACCCGAAGTCGGATAGAGAATGGAAGTCTTACATGGCGCATTAAAGTCTGAGTCCACCTTCACCTTTGCTAGTCGAACAGAACTCGTGGTCTCTGCCTTGGCTTTTGCTGGCCAAACTGCCAATTAAAAAATTGCAACCATAAAATATTACTAATCAAAATAAGGGATTTTTATTTTTCTTATTTGGTAATACAACAAAAATATAGGAACCATTTTTCTACTGTGATCTGAAAGTTCAAATAAATATATCAAGCAATAAACTGGAAAAGCAAAAAAGGAGAAAAAGAAAAAGGGAATCCAAAGGTCTTATTAAACGTGTTTGAAAAAAAATTCCTTTCTATTCTCTTTCTTTTTGTTATTAAAAAAAAATGTAAAACTGAAAGGAAACTACATTGCTAGAATCACCTATCAATTTGATAAAATTAACTTTGGAAAATACCCAGAGACAAGTACCAAAAGATGAACACAAATTTTAGATGAACTCGGAATGAGAGGAAATGATGGGCTCACCGGCGTCGAAGGGAGGAGGAGCCCAATCAAATGACTTTATGTGCATTGAACCAAAGAGAAGCTTACTGAAGACTGTCATGTTGGGGTGGTTGTGGAGAGGAATCACACCTGAGGGAGGCAAGCAGAAAATACCAATCTGCCAAAGAAAGATAAAACGGTGAGAGATCGAGAGATTATATGTTACATAGACACAAATATGTGTGCCAGCATATGATAAACAAGTGTCACATATATCGATCTCAAAATTGGCTTTTCAGATACAACTTGTCCCACCGTTTAAAAAGGGTGGGACCTATTAAATGTTTAGAAGTGTCTTTTCCTAAAATGTCATACATTCGCCTGGGTCCTTGGTGTGTCAAAGACAAAAAATACGATGACACCCATGTGCATGTCACATAGGAGAGAAGAGTAGTTTCTTCATTTATGTGTGAGAGAGAGATTCTACCGTCTTAGAGGCCTACATTTTGAGAAAGACACAGTGTATTTCAAAATGGAGTATACTTGAATGGAGAGACAAAACTGTACGCACCAATATATCATAACCTTAAAAATCTCACAATGGACATTCCAGAAAGTTGTATATTGCCACTTATCCAGATTTAGCAAAGAAAGATAATATAAATTTGGGCACAGTTAACTTACTGAGAAGTTATCACACTCATATACGTGAAGATAGGTAATTGGTGGGTAGCCTTCATTTTTCTCTGCCTCAAAGTATGGCATAAGCTCATTGAGACCAACATCCGATGGTTTCATGCTATCTGCAAATAAGAACTGATTCTCAGAAAGAAGTCCTCACTAAGAGCCTTAACAAAAAAAATGCAGAAGCAAATATACAGTTGGTTAAGCATTGCAACGAATATACAAAAAAACAGATGGATAACAATCATAAGTTCTTGTGAGGAAGAATAAAAGAAAAGACGGTCCAACAAACAGAAGCGAAGGCACTATATTACAAGTATGTGTGTGTGTACGCGCGCGCATATACACAAGCACATTTATACATTATGAGGATAAATTAGGGAAAAAAATGGAATAGTTGGGTCATATTAGAGAACTTCACATGCATGTGGCTAGAGTTATAGGAGTAATAAATATAATGAAAAATTCACAACTACAAGTTAGGGCAAGAAAGATCTCTCAAGATCAGATATCTTAAGTTTAATCTTCTACTGTTTCATACCTCGTGAGACCTTGTTCAAGGCATGTTTTGGGTTTCTTTGAACTTTTTGTTTTTGTAAACTATGTAGCATACAAACAATATCTTATCAGTTATATAATATATTATATGTATTTTACCATGGCATACTAATGCTGTTACTAAAGTACTATACAGTCCTTTATTTTTTTTGGAGAATAAACTATACTATACATAGTCATTATTATACAAGTTATAATATCTGTCCTATTATAAATGAGCTTATTGGTTTTGTATAGTGTTAAATCCCATTAACAAGTCATATTGAAAATATAGTTCATTTGTATTTTTTTGTTTAATGGATAATATTTGGTATCATCTATGTTCAGCTATCGTTTAAAAAGTTATTATCAGTACCTTATTACACTAATAAAAAAATAAAAACTTGTACTCAATTACAATGTCCTATATTAGTAATAATATTTTCCTCGATGATTACTATAAGAAATTATTATTATTATTATTAAGACAAATAATTAGCATATTAACATTATAATATATTTCATTTTTTAATGATCTCCTCCTTTAAAATTCCAGGCCTGATATATCCCACATTGCAGGGGCCATTTGGCACTTTTGACTAGCTTGACTCATATTATCTTCACCACAAAGGGAATGAGTGTCAGTATCTAAGATACCTGTAAAGTGTCCACCATGGAAAGCACTTTCTTTATATTTTCCGTTCATATTTTCAATTTAAACCACAGGTTATCTGGTGGCGTAAAGCTGTGCCCTCTCTCTCTCTCTCTCTCTCTCTCTCTCTCTCTCTCTCTCTCGCACACGCACACGCACACACGCACACGCACACGCACACGCACACGCACACGCACACGCACACGCACACGCACACGCACACGCACACGCACACAAACTCTATTAGATCCCCAAGAGTTCATCTACCTATCTTCTCCCTTTCTCCTTATCCCATTTCTTATCCATTTATCTTCTTGATAGACTCCTTATCTTTCAAAAGACCAAACCATTGACAAATGCAAGAAATTGGCTGATGGGTATTATTTATAAGCCATATGAATGCCACAGATTAAAAGGACACGTTATGTGTGGTATGGGAGCATCTCAAGCTTCCATGAAACTCAGTAACCACCTAGGAGCAGTTTTAGATTTATTATTTCATGTATCCTTACAATAAACATGTCTGTGCATTTTGGACATCATGTATCCATACGAGAATGCAAATGCTAACATGAGACATGACAATAAGAGTGAATATTGTCCTCCAAATATTTTGCTCTATTCCCCTTTTTATGACACCTTTATCTTTTGTTGCAATGAAATAAAAATAAAATAAAGAAAGAACTACAATCACCAAAAACTATATTTTTTTTTTTTCTCAATAGATCTTTCTGTTTTACAGGTAGTACATGTCTTTGTGGCCAACCACTGAAAAAATTAAGTAGAATTGAAAAATTGTTTTCTTGGATGAAGGAATCAAGGTTTTCACAAACACCAATGAAACATTAGGCTTTCATGAATTTGTAAATATCTCATTTTCAAGCAACTATAACTTGGAACAAAAAGAAATATAAGACAACTATAAACATTGTGTGTAGTTGATAGATATATTCATTTTAAGAAAATTTAGCCATTTTCCTCGGAAGGCAAGTTTTTTTTTTTTATCACTGTGAGAAAACTGAGCCATCTTCTAAGAAGACAATTTTTAAACACTCAGAAACTTGAGCCATTTTCCTGCAAGTATATAACAATGTCTACAAGCACAATGATACAAATTTTTCCAAAAAATGGTTTTTCTATTTTTCAATCTCAATATTTAAAGACTAAGCACAAATGCAAAATCTAGAGTTGTATAATACAAATCAAAATCTAGAGTTATAAAATATAAATCTCAGAAACAAGACAACCCACCCTTAAAAAAAAATATGGATATATAGAGAAGTAGGGAGAGAGAGGGGAAAAAAACAAAAAATGAATAGAGAACTAATAAGAACACATTGCAATCAATTAGAATGAGAAACATGCATATATGTCCAGGTGCCAAATCAGAATGGGCAGAGAAAGCCAAATCCCTTTGAATGGCAATGGCCTATAAGACAGTGTACATGCCACGCAACAGAAAAATAAGTCAAAAGAAAGGAAGTTCCTCAAAAAAGTAGGTAGGTAGGCAGGTAGAGAGAGAGAGAGAGAGAGAGAGAGAGAGAGAGAGAGAGAGAGAGAGAGAGTAT
>NW_006498085.1:1556708-1569018 GCF_000471905.2 Amborella trichopoda | reverse complement strand
TTGTATACCCCAAAGGATATTCTATTCCCTCGGGAGTATAATGTCCACTTACTCCTTCGGGTAAAGGGTGCCGTTGGCATTCGAATGCATCCATAGGTGTCGATGTAAGGTTCACCTTCAAATTTTATCATGGTATATAATTTTGATGTAAAATGTTATTAGGATTATCTCAAAATTTACTTTTATATCTAATTATAAAATTTTCAATTTAAAAAATATTTAAAATAAAGTAGATCGATAAACATATGAAAATCTTGAAAATGGATGGTGTAGATAATATGTTGTAAAATGCACTATTTCTGAGACTTAAATCTTTTTATTTTTAATAGTCATGCATCTCGATGTCGAGATAATCAATCAAAAGATTTTTCAACATTAAAACTAACTTTTCCGATGGATTTTTGAGGGGCATCCGTAGTTCTACATTATAAAGTTGCATCCTTATATAAACATTTTCCTTATTCAAATATGTATAATTCGTGGAGAGAGAGAGAGAGTTGAAATGTATCCACAAACACATAGAAGATGTATGCTTAAACAATTGCATGTCATACTTGAGATTTAAATGAATTGGTCGAAATATATGCTCTCACACACACATATATATATATATAATTTTTAAATACATAAATATATATTTAAAAAATAAAATTGTATATAATGAGACTATTTACTTTTAATACAAAGTGGTCACAATTACTTATAATCATTTGATGCGAAGTTTGATAGCTTGGATGTATCACAAAGTTCGAAAAAATTTCTTTTGAAGTTTGAGCTTGGTCAATACAATAATTGCAGCCACTCAATTTCACATCCAATGGTCAAGATTAATGTCTCACTTTGTACCAAAAGTAAACAAACGGTTTCATTCTATATTTTCTCTTACTAAATTACTTATTAGACTTGAGATTTACCCAAATTGGACGGGATCAGAAGGCTGGCAATTCAGGGCCATAAACCCTAGAATGGCATGAACCTTTCGATTTCCAATATTTTAATCAACTTTTTGTTAAAGCCCAGACCAACTCGGACTCGCCTAAGTCAGACCGTAGGGGTTTGATATTTGACTCTTGCCGAGTTAGGCCCGATTCAGAATTTTGAAACATGTGTATTATTCATGTTACCCCTTTGAATACTATAAACTTTGTGTGAAAGGAGCCTTCGCACCTTTATGAGATGATGGAGTTAATAGCAAAGAAAAGTCTACTTTTCAACATATTTACAGAGAACCTAATGTTGAGACTAATACCCTGATCAAGAAAAGTGTGGCCAAAACAAGCACAATGATAGAACTTTATATATTTTGTAATTTTTCGAGTAATAGTTCTACTATGTTGTAAAAGTATTTTTAAAAAATTAATAGAAAATTTTAAATTCATTATCACTATCTGGGCCTTATTCTAACTACAAATGGAAAATTTTAAATTAACAATAAGAATAAAAAATTGAAGATATGAAATCTGATAGCGTGGGTGTGTCCAAAAGTTTGAGAGAATTTACTTTGAACTTTAAGCTTGGTCATTGGAATAAATACAACCATCGAATATCACATCTAATGGTCAAGATTTATTGTAACCACCTTGTACTAAAAGTAAATAGTCCTATTATGTACTTTACCTTCTAATTACCAACTGTTGCCCACTTCTTTGAACAATGGAGCTGTCATCCTTTCCCTACAAAAGGGATATGATTACGGGGAGTTGTTATTGTAGCCGTGGCATATATGGAAAAGAGAGAAATAGGGGCATTTCAAAGTTGTGTCACAAAGGTTTTATTATTATTATTTTATATTTTTTTCTTTTTGTTGACTTGGGTTCAGGTCTCAAAGGGTTTTTTTGGGATATCCAGGGAGGATAATATAATGAATAATATGAACATATTAGCTTTTATTCGAGGCACTTCGGCTTGGACATCATCTAAGTAGATCAAACCTGCAGACGGATGGATAAAACTTAATTTTGATGGCACTGCAAGAGGAAAGGACAAACCTGCAGAAGGATGGGTAAAGCTTAATTTTGATGGCACTGCAAGAGGAAAAGACAAACCTACAGAATGATGGGTAAAACTTAATTTTGATAGCACTGCAAGA
This sequence comes from Amborella trichopoda, assembly GCF_000471905.2. The sequence continues at coordinate 1,566,929 of NW_006498085.1, read as the reverse complement.
GAAAAGGACAAACCTGCAGAAGGATGGGTAAAACTTAATTTTGATGGCACTGCAAGAGGAATGGAATAGCATGTTCGGTATATGGCAGGTCGTTTAGAGGTCACTTGAATAAAGTTATATGGACCTTTTATAATTCTCTACCTTCATGTACTGCTAATGAAACATAATTAATCGCTCTAAAGATTGGGATACGAAAATTGTCACAGTTAGACAACAGAGTGGTGGTTGAAGGGGCCAATGTCATCTCATGGTTGAACAATCCCCAAATAGTGATGTGGATGTGGATATAGTCAATGAACATGATTCATCACTTTGTTCCAAGCAGTGATTGAAATCCAGATTAGTGAGGCAGATTGTTCACCTGCATCACTGGTGATTTAGAAAATATTAATAAATAAATAAAATAATATAAAAATTAAAATAGAGGTTTTTGGGTATGGATTGAAAGGGGGTTGAGAAATCATTAGATATGCTTTAAAAAAATACATAAGAATATATAAGGGGGTTTTAGGGGGCATTGGACCGAGATACCTACCATCTTAGAACTAGTTTAGTCTCGATTATTTTTCATTCAGTTCAGTGGGGCGGATCGTTCACCCAAAACTCCGTGTCAAACTGTTAGATTAATGAATCTGACTGGATCTAGATTGGTCCAAATTACTGATCCAAACAATATAAAAAAATAGATAACATAGAATAAAAATAAGTAAAATAGGTTAAGGGTTGGGGACTTAAGGGGACCTAAAAAAACATTAGACAAGCTTTATATATATATATATATATGATGGGGATTTTGAGGGGGAACTAAGACCCATACCATACTAAGACTAATTCTATCTTGGCTGATTCATAGTGGAGATTTAAGGGTACCTAAGAAAATAGGGAAATAATCATAAATATACCTTAATTTTTATCTAATTAAAAAAAAATCATCAACTTTCACAAACCTCGTCTACACTCTTTTTTCTCAATTTTAATATTTTTTGACCAAAATAGCTTTCAACGTAACAGTATCGCATTACGGTACTTTAAGTACCATAATGACCAGCTTAAATATTACGGTACTTTAAGTACCGTAATGACCATGCTAAGCATTACGGTACTTTAAAGATCATAATATTCACTCGATCTTTTTCTCCTCATTTGCCACATCTGAGCATTACGGTCTTTAAAGTACCATAATGTTCACTGGGACTTTTTCTCCTTCATTTGCCACATCTGAGCATTATGGTCTTTAAAGTACCGTAATATTTAGCCTGATCATTACAATACTTAAAGTACTATAATTCTAAGCTTGGTCATTACAGTACTTGAGTACCGTAATTCATAGCCTGGTCAGTACGATACGATTAAGGCTATTTTGGTCAAACAATGTCAAAATTGAAAAAAAAAGATGTGGATGATGTTTATAAAAGTTGATAGTTTTTTTCCAATTAAACAAAAAGTAAAGTATGTTTCTTATAATTTTCCAAACAATTATTAGACAAGCTAAAAAAAGTAATATATATATATATATATCAGATGGGGTTTTGTGGAGGAACCCAAACCATACCATCCTAAAACTAATTCTATCTTGACAGACTCCCACCCAAGGGAACATAAGAAATTGCCAGATTTTAAAAAGTATTTATTTCCCTTATCCTTTTACTGTGGGCTCTTCAAAACCACCAAGAAGACATTCTTTCTTGCAAAAAGTGGAGGGTAGTTCAGAAATATTGGAAACGGTTAGAATATTAGGTATTTTGTTATTTTTAGGTTTCTTCCCCTTAATATAAGGAGGTTGGCCACACGTGAGTACCAATTGGAAGCTCACAATGTGGGGTAGGGACCACCAATATGGCGTGAGGGACCTCGTGGGTGTACCCAGCCCTATAATAGTGGAGGAGTGTTCCCACTTTGTGGTCTCTTTATGGCAATGAAGGAAATTAGGGTTTCTTGACCATCCAAAATAGAGGGCCCCACATACCATATAGGCAGTTTAAGAGGTACAAAGAAGGTTGAGGAATCTATAGGAGAAACAGGGAACACTGTTTGTGGACTACAACGATTAATTTGTACCCTATAAAATATAATTTTTCTCTCACTCTCAATGTGGCTTGACTTCTCTAACAAATATCTACGAAGACGACGGAAGGCTAGGTAGCCATGAGAGGGTATTTCACTTTTACCCTCTACGCTGGGAGGTAAAATCTATATATAAAGTATATATAAGATAAGAGAAAGCAGATTTTGGTGGACTAGCTATGTATAGACACAATATAATATCTGTTACAAGGTGCAAGTTGGTTTAAGCTAAAGGCAAAAAAATCACAAAAAGGTAGGCCCAAACTGACATAGTAGGAAATCGTGAGAAAAGACATGGCAACTTATGGCCTCACTGAGCGTATAACCCTTGATAGAGCAGAATGGCAAATCAGGATTGATGTAACCAATCTCAAATAATTAGAAAAAAGATATGATGATGATAATATTTTTTAGGTAATCTTGTAGGAAAGGTCTTCTACTTATAATAGGAGTGGAACTCAAGATTTCACGTTATGACACCCTGCCATAGTGACTACTTAGTCTTGAACCTAATCCTAAAATATAAAGGAGGCATGTTACTATTTATTTGTCATGAAATAAGTCATCTCTCTCTCCCCCTCCCTCTCTCACCCGCGCTTTATCTCTCTCTCAGCTATTTTACCATCTTGAATAGTCCTTATTATTGCACCAAATTAACCAGAATCTTTAGTAGGGTTGAGAATTTACCAGGTTTAGATTCGAAACTCGAATTTCAGATCTTCTCTCTTCGCCATTTTACCATCTTGAATATTCCTTATTGTTACACCAAATTTATCAAATTCTTTAGTAAGGTTGAGAAGTTACCTAGTTTAGATGCAAAACTCAAATTTCGGATTCTATCCGGATCTAGGTGTGAATCCAAGTTTAGATATTACAGGTCAGATTTGAATCTAAAATTTGGATCCAAATAGTAATTTGGATTGGATCTGGTTATAGGTAGATCTGATCTGGATCCGATCTAATATATATACATGTGTTAGATAGTATTTTTTTTGTTATATATTATTTTATAGATATAAAATTATATAAAATAATTTATTTGGAGCCTATCGGATCCGGATCCCATGCATACATTTTGGATCCAAAATCATATATGAATATTCTAAATCCGATCAGATCCAGATCTAGATTAAGATCTTACGCATACTTTTTGAATCCAAATCTGGATCTCAATAGGCCATGAAGTAAATCTCCTGTACTGAAATTAATATATCAATAAAATTTTCAAAACTAACTCTTATATACAAAAAAACAGATATAAATTAAATAAAATTCCAAAAAAGTAACCCCTATTACTCAAGTTTACGAGGTATTGCTCTATATTTAAAAAAAAGGTGCAGTTGGCATACGGCTGCATCCATAGCTATAGAGGTAAGGTGCACCTTAAAATTTTACCATGGTATATAATTTTGATATAAAATGTTCTCAGGATTATCTCAACATCTATTTTTATATTTAATTATAAAATTTTATATTTAAAAAATGGTTAAAATCAAGTAGATCTATAGTTATATAAAAATCTTGAAAATTGACGGTGTAAATAATATGTTGTAAAATGCACTATTTATGATACTTAAAATATTTTTATTTTTCATGGTCATACAACTCGATGTCGAGATGATCAATCAAAAGGTTTTTAACATTAAAGCTACTTTTTTCGATGGATCTTTGAGATGCATCTGTAGTTCTGCGTTATAAGGTTGCATCCTTTTGTAAACTTTTTCCTTAAAAAAACAGTTAGTACAAAAGGGCCTAGTAGTTTATATGGCTTTATGGCCATTGTTTGGTAAATATTTCCCTCCTAGAATCTTTAAATGTCAAAAAAAACATCCCCAACCATTTAACATTTGTTGCATAGTAATTATTCATCTGAGATAGACAAAGAACAAGTAAAAAGGTAATCACGTCATAATTTGTGTAACATCTATAGGATATACTACAATATATCAGTTTACATGCGCATGGATACCGTATCTGTATTAGTACATATGTGCACGGCGTATCATTGCCATATGAATGATATATCATGTGCACACTGATATATAGTTTATATATATGCAATGATATTGCGAACCGGTAATACCAGTGCGCACATTGTATGTCACTGATGTATATTGGTATATCAGCAAAGGGCTGAGAATTTACCCTGTTTGGATTCGAAATCTGAATTTCAGATCCTATTCGGATCTAGGTATGGATCCAAGATTGAGATTCGAAGGATTAGATCCAGATCCAAACAGCAATTTGGATTGGATCTGGGTATAGGTGGATCTGATCTGAATCCGACACCCATTTATTAAAATATTTTATATTATTTTATAAATACATATATATTATGGAAAAAGTTTTTATATTTCCTCTACAGCATAGAAGATTTATGTTGTCCCTAGCATCCAGCTGTCCATTTTGATCCAGAGAGCCACTGACCGTTTTGATCTTAGATCCGATGTTTCAAAGTATTTTATTTTTAATTTTTTTTTATACAAATTGTATGAATATGAAATTTGGTACGTGTCATCTTCGCATTAGGGCGCATCTACAAAAAATATTAAATTTTTTTTTTATAAAATATAATGACCAAAATACCCCTTGAAATTTTTAGGGGTATTTTGGTCATTTTATTTTATTGAAATTTTTTTTAAATATATTTTTGCGAGTGCAAGTTTAATAGAGGATTGGACATATACAATTTGGTGTCAACATATTTTATAGAAAAAAAATTAAAAATATAATCGTGCAGAGAAGTGACATTGTGATTGGGACAATCTTAACGTTCCATTCAGAATTGAGGGTTGGATAAAGGGAAATATATAAGTTTTATGTTGTAGGGGAAGCATAGAAAGCTTGCCCATATGTTATATACTATTTTTTGTTATATATATTCTTTATTAGATATTAAATAAAGGAAAATTTTATATAAACCCGAGGATCTAAACAATCAAATTTGAGCCTACCTCAAATATTTCACTAGAAGATGTTGTTTTGATGCCCAAATATCTTCAAATTGATCATCTCGGCATCAAGATGCATGGATATGAGAAAAATGGATTTCAAGTTTTGGAAATAGCCGAGAATCTAAACAATCAAATTTGAGCCTACCTCAAAAAATTCACTAGAAGAGGTTGTTTTGATGACCAAATAGCTTCAAATTGATCATCTCCGCATCAAGATGCATGGACATGAGAAAAATGGATTTCAAGTTTTGAAAATAGTGTATTTTGTAAGGCATTTTGGATTGTTAATTTTCAAGATTTTTCAAGTTTTCATAGATGTGTTGATCTACACTATTTTTTAAGCTTAAAACTTTATCAATAAGAGAATAAATATGAAATTATTTTAAGGCTATAACAAAGATTTCCAATATTGAAACCACATTTCTCGACGCTATTTGAAAGTAGGCTCTAATTTGATTGTTTAGAACCTAGGCTCTATACAAACTGTACCCATTAAATAATGTATAAAATAATTTTTTGGATCCTATTTACTCAAAAAAAAAAAGAAGAAGAATGGATCCGAATCCAGATCCCATTACTTTTTGGATCCAAATCCAGATCCAAATATTTTGGATCCGGTTGGATTTGAATCGGGATCCCATGCTGTTCATATCTGGATCCGGATCTGACCCATTATCAGCCTTATATCAACGTGCACATTGATACGTATTAGGGTGGACAGTAATACACAATGTATATACGCATTGATATTGTGGCCATTTGGATACCTGAAAATATATTGTCTGTGAAATATATTACTGGCGTAATACATTACTGCGTTATACATTATATGCAAATGGATTGTCACTGTTTGGATGCACGTTGATACATTTGCCATATTAGTGTGGACACTAATACATAATGTATATACGCATTGATATTGGTGCCGTTTGGATACCTGAAAATATATTATGTGTAAAATATATTACTAGCGTAATACATTACTGCGTAATACATTACTTGCAAATGGATTGTCACTGTTTGGGTAGTATTTAGATGCAACATGAAAAATACATTGTTACTGTTTGGCTATGTCCAGAAAAAATATGGGAAATGCATTACCAACATTTTTTTTTCTTTTTTTGGCTTTATACCATGGTTGAGCATACAATCCCTATTAGTATGTAGCTCAATCTTTATCCCTATTAGTATGTAGCTTAAACTTTATAATTGCATGAGGCATAAGAATTAGCCACACCTTTTGTATGCCTTTGTGTCTTGACTTGGGATAAGTGTTTTCAAGATGTTAACACTTTGAAATAACATACTTTTTATTATGATAAGCCATCAATTTTTTTATGTTTTATTTTCTTGTGCTAAAGCCTTTCGATCATCCCTCTTCAAAAAACTTCCATGGGCAAATTCAAAACAAAAAAATGTTTGGAGAAATTTGACTAGTAACCTAGAATGCTTTATGACTAAATGAGATGTAATGGAGGAAAAATTACGTTGGGGCATTGGAGGAGATTGAAGAGGTAAATTAATTTAAAAAATATACCACATTAAATTTTTTATAGAAAATAAACTAGTTTCAAACAAAAATTTACAACTACCAATAACATTCAAGCCCTAAATATACTACATTAAATTTTTTATACAAAAGAAAACAGTTTCATACAAAAATTTATAACTACCGAAAACATTCAAGCCCTAAATACACCACATTCAATTTTTTATACAAAAGAAAACAGTTTCAAACAAAAATTTACAACTATGAAAACATTCAAACCTTAAATATACCACATTCAATTTTTTATACAAAACAAAACAGTTTGAAATAAAAATTTACAACTATTAAAAACATTCATGCACTAAATATACACATTCAAACCAATCTCTATTCTTTTAGATAATCTCAACAAAGTGGATAATCAACATTGAGACAGATACACATGGATTAAATTTATACTCCTTGATCAATTTAAAAACTCAGATTAAAATATTCAATACATGCACATGATCAATTTTATTTCTCAGATTTCATACAATGGACTGATTTAGGGCTAAAATTGAGCTCCACAAATTCACCTCGTTTGAGAGGGCCTGTTTGAGGGGTAAATCGTGGAGAGAGAGAGCACTACCGGAAGAGAGAGCCCCACTTCAGAGCTGGTGTACATTTTTGTCTACCCTATTCCTGATTAAAAAATTCTTCTAATCTCTCTCTCTTTATAATAACTAGATGATTCCTCCCTTTTTAAGCTCGTCCACTTATATGAAGGCATCAACTATCATATAAAAACAAAAATAATAAAAATAAAAATCATTAATCAACGACAAATTGCATAGCACAGTCATAATAAAAAATTTCACACAACATAATATGATCCCTCCCTTTTTAAGCTTGTCCTCTCATCTGAAGACATCAGTGTCATGTAAAAACAAAAATAATAAAAATAAAAATAAATAATCAATAATAAATTACACAACACAATTATAATAAAAAATTTCACACAACATAATCCTTATAAGAGATTACAAAAATCTCAATTGAAATGACATAGTCTCCTCCAATACCTCAAAATTTTATACTGCAATTACCAAACCTTTTAGTTTACTAATCAAATTTATTCCTATTTTTTAACTCGTACCCTACCAATTTTGAATTTAGTATCATAAATTTGTCGTTTATTTGAAGTTATGTAGAGAGACATTTGAAAGACTTCTATAAAAAATAAATAAAAATAAGGCTTGTCGTAATAAAATCATGTTATTCCAATCACATTGTTCCAATGATTTATCATGTTGAAACCAATGTCATATTAGAAAACATGTGATTGCATATAAGTGCCAAAGGCACTTAAAACATGTCATGGCTGTAAAATGGTACAAGTTATTATTAGAAAATATTTTTGGAAGGGTGATAATGTTATTATTAGAAATCTTTGGTGTGATGATGATTTTAATTTAGTATTTTAGTGGAATTTTGTGACAAAAAAGAAAGAAATAATAATTGTGCATTTTAGTGGAATTTTGTGACAAAAAGGAAAGAAATGATAGTTTATAGGCACGTGCTGGTAAAATATTGGTAATGTATTTCCTATATTTCTTTCAGACATAGCCAAACAATAACAACGTATTTCTCCAGTTGCATCTAAATACTACTCAAACAATAACAATCCATTTACAGGTAACGTATTATGCAGTAATGTATTACGTCAATAATATATTTCACAGACAATATATTTCTAGGTATCGGCCCCTAAGGGAAAAAGATAGGTTTAGAACTTTTGTTAAAAGGAAGATGGAGGAGAGGAAGGGGTAAAATGGCCATTTCTTATATGTCTTTCAGACATAGCCAAACAATAACAATGCATTTCTCGAGTTGCATCTAAATACTACCCAAATAGTAACAATCCATTTACAGGTAATGTATTATATAGTAATTATTACGCCAGTAATATATTTCACAAACTAGCGTAATATATTTCACAAACAATATATTTCCAAGTATCGGCCCTAAGGGGAAAAGATATGTTTAGAACTTTTGTTTAAAGGAAGAGAGAGGAGAGGAAGGGGTAAAATGGTCATAGGTTTAGAACTTTTGTTAGGTGAGGGCAGTGATTCAAAAGTTGGCGAGTCCAATCGAACTCGTTCGATTCGACTCAAGAACCGGCAGACCCGAGCCGGTTCCAATGAACTATCGAAAATTGCTCGGTTCTAGAGAAGAATCGGTGATTCCATGCTGTAAATCGCCATGTGACGTCATGATTCTCCCGTCCGATTCGACTCGAGAATCGGCAGACCCGAGCTGGTTCCGGTGAAATATCGAAAATTGCCCGGTTCTAGAGAAGAACCGGCGATTCCATGCCTTAAATCGCCATGTGATTTCATGATTCTCTCGATTCTTTGATTCATGACATCATGGCTAGCCGATTCTTCAATGGCCATTTTTGTAAAATTTTCTTCGATTCATGACGTCATGGCCCGTCGATTCTCGATTCTTCTACGATTCTTCAATGGGCACTTTTGTAAATCTAGAATCGGGATTCCATACCGTAAATCGCCATGTGATGTCATGATTCTTCCGTTCGATTCGACTCGAGAACCGGCAGACCCGAGCCGGTTCTAGTGAAATATCGAAAATCGCCCGGTTCCAGAGAAGAATCGACAATTCCTTGCCATAAATCGCCATGTGACGTCATGATTCTCCCGATTCACGTCATGGCCCGCCGATTCCCGATTCTTCAAGATTCTTCAATGGGCATTTTTGTAAAAAAAATTTCGATTCATGATGTCTTGGCCCACCGATTCCCAATTCTTCAATGGGCATTTTTGTCGATTCCTGATTCTTCAATGGGCATTTTTGTAAAAAACATTTCGATTCATGACGTCATGGCCCACCGATTCTTCAATGGGCATTTTGTAAATTTTAAAAAGTACATTAACCTTTAGGTCCGCACACCACGTCACGTGACTCTCCTCACTTCGTACGTGTTATCCTTGTTAACTACAAAGAGGTATTTATTCACTACAACTTCGTTCTACCTCTTTGATATGGGATAATGTGAAGGTATTAACTTGAAACATTAATATATTATATATTTTGTTCGCGCTTTTAATACTACTAAGTAACATGTGGCTTGTTGGTTATAACTTTCTTTGTGTATTTTCCTTGGAAGGGTTCTCTTATCAACTATTTTTCTTGAGGGTGTGGGTACATTCTCCTTGGACGAACGAGTTCTCTTATCAACTATTTTTCTTGGGTTCCATTTTGGGTTCTCTTATCAACTTTTTTTCTTGAGGACCAAAGGGGGTTCTCTTATCAACTATTTTTCTTGAGGACGAAAGGGGGTTCTCTTATCAACTATTTTTAAGGGGGTTCTCTTATCAACTATTTTTCTTGGGTTCCATTCTCCTTAGACGAAAGGGGGTTCTCTTATCAACTATTTTTCTTGAGGCCAAAAGGGGGTTTTCTTATCAACTGTTTTTCTTGAGGGTGTGGGTTCCATTCTCTTTGGACGAAAAGGGGTTCTCTTATCAACTAGGGGGTTCTCTTATCAACTATTTTTCTTGGGTTCCATTATCCTTGAACGAAAGGGGGTTCTCTTATCAACTATTTTCTTGAGGAACAAAATGGGTTCTCTTATCAACTATTTTTCTTGAGGGTGTGGGTTACATTCTCCTTGGACGAAAGGGGGTTTTCTATCAACTATTGTCTTGTCAA